>CXYZ01003529.1:685211-698249 GCA_900006705.1 Sonneratia caseolaris | reverse complement strand
GGGGGGGGGGTGTGGGGGGGTTTGTTGTTTTCCGAGAAGCTTCTGGGACGGAGAGTAACTGTTGAATCTTGGGGGTAGTAGGTTTTGATTTCGCAATTGAAAGGGTGTGCCGAGCTGAGATGTTGAATTTGGTTCTCGATTTCTTCTCCCATTGATTTATGGAGCACGTAAATTAAGATTTTCTTTTGGTGAGTTTACATTACTAATTTGATAATGTCAGGATCGGAAAGCAAGCAGCTCGTATACACGGCGAGGCTCAATGGCTTATACTAAGACACCTTCCAGAGAGTCATTGTCCAGAAAAGTAAGGAAATTGAACCGCTGGCTTCTTTATTCATGTGGTGTAAATTTTGCTGTGGATTGGTTCTTATTGGTACATTGAGCCCTTTTCTCAACATGATCGATCATTACAAGCGTGCTTTGCTTAACAATCCTTCTTGGTTGTTTGGAGTGTCGTGTCATACTCAGCATTCTGCTGATTGCAATTTCGGATTATTCAGTTGAAGTAAATGATATATACTTGTAGTTCTCTATTGTGTATAAGCAGGTACTGTCTATGAATATCCTTAAAATAAAGCATTTCATTCGGTGTATGCTTTCGCTTGTCTGACTTATGTTATGACCTGATCGAGGTCTTGGAATCAAAGGGGAGAAATGCAGCTCAATCAATGCCAAATAAAAAGAAAAGAGATCACATTGACAAAGAGGATAACAAAGACATTGACAGGCTTGCATCCTTTAACTCAAGGGGTCTCGTAGCAGAGAAAGAAGATGAGTTGCTTCTTCTGAGAGGCCAGTTGGATGAACTCCATAGGAAGCTGTCTGATAAAGATGACCTCCTGAAATCAGCGGAAATAACACAGGCTAAGCTCCAGGCAGAGCTGGAAGAGCTGCAACACGAGTGTGCCAAAAAGGACTCATTATTTAAGTCTATCCAACTGCAACTTTCTGATGCAAAGGTACCTGCGATACAGCAGAATAATGTGCAACAGATTGTTTGACTGCAAGTTTTAGTTTTTGTTTCATCGACATGGAGCTGCTCCTTTCTTCAGATTAAGCTTGCAGACAAGCAAGCTGCTCTGGAAAAGACCCAGTGGGAAGCGATGACATCAGGAAAGAGAGTGGAAAAGCTTCAAAAAGAGCTCAGCAACATGCAGGCGGATGTTTCTTCATTCGTGTCGCTATTTGAAGGTTTGAAAGAGAGCAGTGCTACAGCACACTGCGAGGACTATGACTTCACACCATACTGCATTGATGAGTCTTCTTTTATTGTAAGAGCTAGATTCTTTGCTGCTAATCTCTTTGGTTTGATGGTAGTAGATTGAATGCTCTGGATGCATGTTTTGGCAAACTTCTGGCTTCTGATTTTTCCTTTTATTGCAAAAAACAGGAGGACTTGGATATGTCAGAGATGCATAGAGTGGAGGAAGCGAGGCTAGCCTATATAGCAGCTGTTGCCACGGCTAAAGAGAGGCAAGATGAAGGATCTGTTGCTGCTGCCGCTAAAGCAAGGCTACATCTTCAGTCATTTGCTTTTCGGAACTGAATGTTAACGGTGGCTGTTTTGAAGATTCCATGGATGGTGAGAGGTCATCTACTCGGGAGAGTCTACCACATTGTTGGGGGTGACATGTCTCCTTTCTTGTCATCCTTGTGCTTTATTTTCTGTTTGATAATCTATCTGTTCATGACCCAATATGGACCTATCTATGTATGTACCGGTATATGTGTATATATTTCCTTTTGTAATGCTTGATGCCAGCCGGGGTTTTCACTATTAATGAGCAGTCCTCCCTTTCCTTTTGGCTCAGTTCAATTTGAATCGAGCAAATCCATTCCATATAACCAACGCATTTTTGGAAATCTAATCTCTGAAATTCAGGATCAGTATAGAACATTGGTCATCTGCAGTTGGCTTCATGCCATTTCTCTGGTCGAACCCTGCCATTCAGGGTGTTGTTGGTCTGTTATTTGCTCAAACTTTCACATGGAGGGAGCAGAATACCGCATGAAAGTTTGACTGTACATGGCGTGTCCATCTCGAGGAACTGTCAATGACATATTATTATCAATCGAAAAGTCACTTAATAGAGTGAGATCGCACAGGACCGAGTCGATGCTGAGCGATCATTAGCTTCAACTAATGGGCTGAAGACACGTAAAGATCTCATCCGGAAAATAGAGATGAGAGAAGAGGGAACATGTCAAATAACAAGACTCGGGCATAAATTCGTAGTTCATTATATGATCTAATTCAACTGGTTAGGACATTCGATAGTATGATCCAAATGCACACAAGGCCAAGGGTTTCGAATTCCTTGGATGATTGGTAGCTGCCGTGCCAACACATGGGAGACAGGGACCTTGTCTCGCTATTGCTAGTTGATGTCAGTACAGTTTACAGACCACAGCCATATCTATAAATTACATCACATTCTGGTTCGTTTATTCACCTACATATATAAATGGACACAAACACCCTTTCGATCCTAAGTAATGGAGATTCATCTGAGATGAGGGCATATATGTATCGATGGGGGTAGTGTTGTTATTATTCGTTAAGGGGTCGAAGCATCCATGGAGGAAGCACCGTACCATTTCTGTGGTGATACGACGGTGCAGCCTCTCTGCCGACCCTTTCCTCCGCACCATAATTGTGCACTCTGCGAAAGTAAAATCTCGTTAGGGACATTCAAGAGATATGCAAGTTAACTAGATTTACCACGTGAAATCAGTAAGTAAACCGGACGTGGTTAGCAAATCCAAGGAATAAGAAAACATGACCCATCCTCGTGTGATCTGTCACGATGTTCTGTGTATGCATTGTCCAAATGATGCTACGAGTAGAAATCCCTAGTGATCTGACTCGGCTTAAAACTGTGATCATGGGTGTAAGCCAAAATACAATAGGGTAACATGGGTGTAAGCCATGCTAGCACAGAAACGTCTGAAAATCACTGAAACAGGCAGAAATATCAGCAGAAACCAGTCGAATTTCATTAACCTTTTCTTGAAGTGTGTGTGTGTGTGTGAGAGAGAGAGAGAGAGAGATACCCAATAATGGGAACAGGATGGCGTAGCGAGGGCTGGGCCACGATTGCAGTAGATGCAGGGTTGAAGCTGCTTTCTCCCTGATGCTGATCCTGCAGCAGCTGTGCCATTGCCTCCTCCCTTTCCTTCACCTGAATTCCATCGGTTACGTACGTCCAAGCATCAGTCCCAACCAATTCCGAAGTCGTAAACATTCAAGGACTCTACTTGCGCGGTTAATTTTCATAGCTAGCTACCGGATTGCCTCAGAGCTTTATCAGTTCTTGCACAAGTCTCGCTAAAGGTTGGTGGCTCTAGACAACAAAAGTCTGGCTCATGTCCCTAGAAATACACGCTACTAGAGGTTACTTGTGCAGATGCCATCCGTCAGGGTGCTACGCTCATGTTGGTGACTATGACCACTCATATCAAAAGGGTTTATGAGGCATCCGGGGTAGGTGTGCATCAACACTAACGGCCAGCATTCAAATATTTCTTATAAGGGCAATGACAACTGTCTAAGAAGGCACAAATGCTTTCAGCCTCTGATTGGCGTGCGGCATAGTATGACTAATCGGGGGGAACTACTTGATGAATGTTCCCATTTATTGGTGGAAGGAGGCATCATTGTGATCGCCCACTCATAGCCGTACACAATGAAAGACTATGGCAAATGCATCATTGATATTTTTATGTGAGAAGCAAAACGACTTCACCTTCTTAGTAAGCAAGTTATTTTGTTCTTGCAGTGCCTTATCCTGCCAGATGAAAGCAATCACAGGATCATCAGACATGGCTGGACAATCACTATTGAGGGACATATCGAATTTCGTTCAGTTTCAAATCAATTCTTAGTTAAGAGAGGCAGTACAAGCTGATACTCTGCCATATACATACGGTGGGAATCATCACATAGGCTCTTAAAGAACTCATGAATGCACACGACTAACAAAATCATGATTAAGGAAACTTTTACCCGAAGTGGGTTTTATTATAAACACATCTTCAATTGAATGATATATGAGACGAGAAAAGAGCTTGGGAGGACATACCTTTCTCTGAAGCTCGGCTGTGGATTCATGCATCAGCTGGTTCTGCAAGCAAGAGGGTACGTTACCACTTAACCATAGAACTTGAGGATTTATATTCTATATATTTTAGTTTAATTACCTTTCTTGATCTTATGCGCTTGAGACCGGAATCAAGCTGCTGCTCCAAGTGCTGAAGCTCTCTGAGTTTCAAGGAATCAAGATTTTCTCCCATCAAGTTCCTGCTCATGCATATGCATCATAATTCATTGATGAACCACCAAGTTAAGCTCTAGTATTTCAGAATTCATTCAACAGCACGTGGAAGGGGATATTACCCCCACAAATATGAAACTCTCGTATCATACGGTCTACTTTGGATGATTGAAACTAACAAGTGCATGATTACAATCCATTTTTACAATGCCCTCTAGAAAGATATAACAGGAGTTTTCCGATCGTTATCTCCTTAATGAATCCAAAGGAAATGATCTCATCAGTGGATCTAAGCTGTTACCTCTGGTTCTTCTGCAAAACTTCTACTCTAGCCTTGAGTCTTGCGTGCTCCAAAGGCCAGTTTGCCTGACAACACGCAAGCAATTATATTCAATATCGTTATTCCTTGCAGTTCACAGAATGCATTCTTCTTCACAGCATCATGAATATTGATTGAGAGACACACTAGTTTGCTCCCATTAACGTGATGTCTAAGGAGTTGTTATAGTAAGTTTTCCGTGGAATTTGTAATCTTGAATTGGTTTCGAGTAAACAATAAGAATAAAGATCAGAAATTATATAACTTCACCGTCTACTTTGACTATATAACATACATATATACGCTCTCATTCTGGTAGTGTATGCGGCCTACCGTACATTCCTTGTCAATGTTTACGGGCAAGTAAGAATAATGACGCACATTATAAGGGCCAGGGTCAGAGATCCTATCGGTTAATGTCTCTCTTGATTGCAACATTATCGTTAGTTCCCCTCACCATTCACTGGGATGTCAACACTTCGGGAACTACAGAAAAATTAACTTGAACTTGCTAGCAAGCATAGCAAAGAGAGTATGTCAATAAACTGTCACCTACATCTGATTCACCATTACTTGCAAGAGACTGCCTGGCCACATACGAGTATCTCTCATAACGTTCGAGAATCCTCTCCATGCTGCCAAGACAAAGACAGGGATCAATCAGAGAGCCTGCATATCCGAGATAGAAAACTAATAATCCGAATGAAAAAGATCTTGAATATTTCCAAAACTGAGTAAAAATTTGAGAAGTCGATTGCTCATCACTTCATGACCGTCTCAGTCTTATGGCGTAGACCAACACAATTCGCTTATATGCATGCACCATCAAGACAAGATGTTCGAAGAACATTAAACAGAAAATAATGAAGAAATTCATGATATTCATGCAAGAAGGCAAAGCTTGCTAATACGCATGAGATGGTAAATTAAATCATAAATCATATATCTTTTATATGTAGGCTTTGGTTTGCGGCAAACCGGTGGATCCCCAACTATCTGTAATGAAACTCTGCAAATAAGATCATGTGTTAAGAAATCCGGGGAGTTAGTACAGTGACATTGTACATATCCATGATCTCATTGTCACGAGATTATAAAACATTTTGCAACATCTCCTTCGTGCTCCCAGTTGAACATTAAAGTCTAATCGACATCAGCAGAGTTTGAGCAAGGCTTCCCTCAAAAACATACAGACCACTAACTAACATTACGCGGCATGCCCCTCTGTGCTATCTGGTGGGCTCTTTTGTCTAAGGTTCTATTGAGCCAATTACAATCCCAATCAACCAAAAAAGACATTAACAAAACGTGAATATCACAGATCATGGCCTTGATTTCCCATGGAGGGTCCCGTATCTCCTTTATAATAATATATTATCGAAGGGCATGTAGATGCATAATACATAATCATATATATTATAGGCCGATCTTACTCAAAATTAGGCTAATCAGACTTATTAACATTGTGGATACATGAAGGGCGAAAAAATGTTGTTTGCACTTGTTTATATCATGTTTTCTACTGTGGGCAGGAAGGCAGCTAGTCGAACAGTGAATAGATCAGAGGCAGTGCCCCTTCTCTTTTCTACGCTTCATTTTCTCCTACTGATAATTTTTTACCAATACATATGGTACAATATATATATATATATATATATAGATCTATGTATGTCTACATATGTATAAAGGAATTATCAAAAAACAATCTGTAGTAGACAATGCCAACTGGATATTTTAATGTGCATGTGTCCGTACGAGAAGCCTACCCATCTCTTTTCGTGTGTGTGTGTGTGTGTGTGTGTGTATATATATATATATATTATCTTTGTGAGATCAGTTGTAAGCGTGGATGTTTACTATCGAAATAAATAATTAACTATAATTAATTTCCTGAATAACCGTTCTTTCATTCATGTGTCATAATGAATTCCTGATCATGTTCCAGACATCAAGTCTGCCGCAAAACAAATGTATTATGCTTGCCATTTTGTGAGAAATAAAATCTTATGATTTTAGGCCAAAAAAAGATTCTTCTTCTTCTTCTTCTTCTTCTTGTTGAAACCGAAGACAAAATCGTAATAATATGTTGCTGTAAATGTAAATAAATGAGACAAAGATGAAATGCTCCTTGTCTGCCTTTTGTTTCCTTAATCTCACCAGATCAACCTATGTGGCATCCCCTCTCCTTTATGTTTCATATAAACAAGTCAATTGAGACCTGCTGATTGTTCACTTTACTAATGATCATGTGATAAGGAAAGGAAAGTGATTATCTGTGTAATGTTTTTGGACTTCGTAGATGACTTATACGGTGTCTGAACTTTCAACTCATCAGTGAAAATACTCGATTACGGAAAAGAATCGATCGAGACCACATCCATCAAAAGCTGAGGAAGGCATTAAGGTTCAGTGAAGAGTAAGATTCTATGTAATAGTGGGCTGTTGCCCTAGCAAAGAGCCATCACGGAGCAGTCAGGATGTCAATGAGTAGAATTTTCCATAGGACATATGCATGTGATCATATGGAGATTAGAATCCACCGATACCAAGGGTGAATGAAGTGAGCCACTGATGATTAAGAAAAAAACTTTACCAAGAATCGGTGGAGTACTCGAAGATCTTGCCCTGTGTGGAGAAGACGATGAGGGCGACCTCGGCGTCGCAGAGGACGGAGATCTCGTGGGCCTTCTTTAGGAGCCCCGTCCGGCGCTTCGAGAAGGTAACCTGCCGGTTTATCTTGTTCTCTATCCTCTTGAGCTGCACTCTTCCCCTCCCCATGATCTTCCTTCCTCCTCGAAACCTCTCCCCTTCTCTCTCTCGAACTCGGAAGCCTCGTATAAACAGCGCGCTGTTCCTCTTATTTGTCTGATGATGATGATGATGATGCCTCCTCTCGGAGAATCGCAGAACGCACGAACACGCAGGCACGCGATTTCTCCGTGTCTCTCCTTGTCACCACTCACCAGCAACAGCAGCAGCCATAGCAGCAGCTCACATGAGACGTGAAGGAGGAGAGAGGGAGACAGAGAGAGGAGAGTGGTGGTTCGTTAATCGTTATATGGTGGGATGAGGGGAAGGTGGAAACCAGGGAAACTGCTGATGTTTACTTGGGATGTGGGGGAGAAGAAGACCGCGGAGTGGTTTCGTCAAGAAACGCTGTCGAGCTCCGATTGGCTCAGTGGGCTGCTGTTCCCTACAGTTGCCCTTGTCTCGAGTTTCACACCTGCACGGAAGCGGTTGCCTCCCGAATTTTATTTTACTGTTTTTTTTTTGGGGGGGGGGGGGGGGGGGGTCAGCTCCCTCTTTTTCTCTTTCTTTTTTTATTTCTGATTTGAAATTAAGTAATTTCAGGCTTAATTTCATTAGTTAAACCTTTTTTAATATATTTATTTATTTGTTACTCATTTATCAGGAAATAAAATGAGATAACAATTCTCGGGGTAAGCCTCACTGCCTTTTCATTCGAAGCAGTTGGCAGACCACATCCGGGATGGTCTCCAGCATGTAGTTGTAGATTTAATTAACTTTTATCTTCAGGATTTGCTTTCACGGTCACATCCAGCTCAATGCCTCTTTCTCACTACCCATGATGGCCTAACCATATTCATGACTAGCAACAGACTCAGAAAATTAGCCCAAATGAGTACGAAATAGCAAAAGAAAGGGTCTAGTATGATGAAATTGTGAGATTTTAGGGAAGCATTTGGTTCGCCGTGATTGGCCGTAATTCCATGAAATTAGACAATTTTACGGCCTCCTTTTACATTTACATTGTTTGGATGTAAAGTGAATGTGGTAATCATATTTTTTTGGATCAAAACAAATTACCGGATTACCTCTAACTAATTCCATGTAATCATTCTATGTCCAGGGAAAGTATGGGAATTTTTCTATTACATTGACGGGGCCCTACCATTAACTAACTCATCATTAACATCTATTAAATATTATAATACTATACTCTTACCTACTTTCCCTATCATTTCAAATATTTGCCAAACTCAACAACTTCAAATTACGGTTAATTCTACCCGTAATTAGAAAATTTTCCTATAATTTAACTTTACACCGTAACCTAACAATACAACGAATCAAACTCCCCCTCGGGCATGGCCTACCGAATTACCCACATCGGCTCGGACCCATGTAAGTATACATAATCGAACTGCGAACGACGACCGTCTAAATTGGTTTTCTTTGTTTCTTCGCCTAATTCGAGGATTTTTCGGGAAACATATGATCAGCCGCCTGATGTGGACCTGCAGTCGATAAGATGATATCGTGACGATCAGATGAATGAGCGCCAATCATCTAATCAAATAAGTTGCAGATAATTTCCTTCTTTTCCTGTTTTAGATTCATATGATATTGATAGCTACAGCTTGCAGTTGAACCAGATCATTTGGGTAAATTCGTCTTTTGCCCTTGACGGTGCATGCAGGCATCTTGATTAGCCTAATCGGGAAAAGAACGATGGTGTTTGCCTGTAGACTGTAGCCATCCACGTGTGCATATATATATATATATGCCACCTACACGATGTCTTACAATTAACTGTATACGTGGGCCAGCGTGTGCATGTATATATATATATATATGTATGTATACGTAGCTATAGCTAGAACTGCTGCAGAACCCTGTAGAGCTCCATATTGATCTCCCTCTTCCCCATTTTTCTTAATTAACAAGAGGAGAAAGGGTTGGTTTGTTTGTTTTTTTTCTTCTTGGGTTTCTTTAGCTGGGCGGGGTAAGAGGTGAGAGGGCTTTCGATCTGTGGCGGTGCAATCCTGTGACCGGGGCACAGAGGGACGTGGAAGCGGTACTGCGGCAAAAGAAACTCCTCATATATATATATATATATATATGGAAGACTCGTATGAATATGAAACTCATGTCATCAGCCCTCTCTTGATGTGTAAGTAAGTAGTTGGTTTATTTTGTCGGATTACACGGCAAGATTAGTTGTTAGCTCGAAGGCTGTCGACACTGACTAGTCTACGAGATGCTCTGATCAGTGAATATGCGTTTGTGTGTCTATGGTTTGGATTAATCAAACGTGGCTGCTGGCTCGCTACGAACAGCCATGAATGATCGAGAGAGCATACACATATTTTGGTCGATCTTCAGTTGAGTATAGACTAATAACGCACTCAACAAATTCTAAAACATACAATTTTGTTAAAAAAGAATATGAAAATTAACATTTAATCTCTCTCTCATTTAATGAAATCTGTATTCAAAAACTATTCCAAGGTGACAAATTCAATTTAACCCGGATGGTAGAGTAGATGAAACTATCTAAATACAAATTATTTTTATTAACAAAACTCACGTACATCTTTTTATTTAAAAATAAAATATATCAATATATTTTAACTTATTCATAACTTAATTTCTCTCGCCGGGACCACATCGCAAGACATATATCCTATTATTAAAGCGAAAACCACGTCAACGACAACCTTAAAAAGTGAGGTGCGTTCCGGCGTGTGGACGTGTCGAGCCTCAACGGAGGTTATCCCCCAAAATATTCGCCCAACTCTTTTCCCCTGTTCTTTTCATCAATCATCACAGGCAGAAGATCACATGCACTATTGCATCCACAAAATCATCTTCAAGTGACAGGCTGTTTATACATAAGTAGCAAGGGGTCCCCGTGGTTGGATTCTGTGTAAAAAAAAAATTCTTTTCAAACCGAATCAAATATTTGATTTTTCTTTCGGCCATAAAACGTTGAATCAAATATATACCTTTGAAAGAAGAATTACCCATAAATGTATGGATAATTAGATAATAATCACTTTTTTATTTTTTTTATTTTTTTGGGGGCTACGAGCACAGTGCGTTTGCACGATAACTCAAACGAGACATAGCGACAATCTCCGGTAACTGAGATACGTGTCCGTCAGCTATTGGAGGGTTCGTGCATTTTTCTTTGGCGACACCGGTATCTTTCGCTCTCTGTTCACTGTTTAATGACACGTGTCCCCGAAAAATGCCGCATGGACCCATTCCTATATTCCTTGGAAGCAATAAATCACTGATGACTGTCTTTGATTTCTGATAAACTGATAGTATATGGTACATTAAATTTAATATTCAAAATCTTCGGGGTTAATAATTGAAGATTAATAGGAAGTCATATATATATATATATAATGTACTATTTTATGAATTAATTAGTTATTACACTATTAGATATTATTAATATAAAAAATATCACATGTATCCTCAGCATCTGAGCATTGAGGGGCTACGAATAGGCCCATCTAAATTGATAAATCTTGGGCCCATTAATCTTGTCGAAAGATGAGATGCTTTATAATTTGGAATCGTTGAAACTGAATTGCCGGTTATTCGCGATAGAAAAGTTGGCAATTCTATCTTCCTTCCCGTTGGGGAGGACGATCGACTTAACCCCTAGTAAGATGAATATCTGACAGAGTAATTTGATGATTGAACAATCTAACCCGGCTCGAAATGGGTCCACCGGATACCAGGTTTGGGGGGAGGGGGCGGTGTGGGGTGGTGGTGGCGGCGGCGGTGGGGTGGTGAGCACTAGAATAATGAACTCCTGGAAATCGAGATTCACTTTTGCGGTTGCCTTTCATTCGACGAGTCGCAAACTAAATCCCTATATGTCCACCTTGGATGCATCTCCGGAGAAGAGACCCCGTCCCAAAGATCAGCCTTCCTTGTCCCCCTCGTTACTAACCGTCGAATTTCACTCGGTTCGAGCCTGAGAAGGCCATGCAATCCTCAGGTGTGGCTGCCAAGAAAACGGGATGATTCGGCAAGATAGTTAAGTGAGGCTTATCGGGAGGATGCTGTGAAAGTGAAAGATGTGACAATATAGGGGATGAGGTAATCTGTGTCAGCTAACTAAATGTCATTGTAATTTAGCTCTTAACTCAGATCATGATTTGGTTTGCTCTGTTGAAAGCTGGGATGGTTATGTCAGACAAATGGGACTCTTATCACACCATATCTGTTAGCTCTCCAAATCTTTATATCACCGGCACAACATTCGACAGGGAAAGCCCACTTTTCCGTACCTATAGAGACAAGCGAAGCTTGGCGGAGAAACGGCTCCTCGCTGTTCGTTGAGAGGGGATGGCTCGCTGAACAGTTGAACCAGTCTGCAGCTGTCGCAGGAGGAAAACCGACTTCGGTTTTATGTTGTCAGAAAAACCCAAACTTGAATAAAGTTTGCTTTCAGAACTATTGAAACGCCATTTCCATAAACATTCTGCTGCAGAAAGCAGTTATCAGCAGCCAGACTGGATTGGAAGAGACCTAGAGTGGGCACTTCAATGTAATCTGTTGCTGTTACTATGATTTCGCAGCTCATTGGATCCATGGGACGTATCAGACTCTCATGAACCCGTGACTTGCCCGTAGTGACTGTGCTACAGGTTCTCAGTCATTTTCTTGCTTCGAGGTGCAGGGGGGAAAGAGCTGAAAAGTTCCATGAACGAGAGAGATGAGGAGAAGACATCAGATCAGGTACCTAACCGCTTTACACGGGACATCTCCATGCAATCATTTTTAAAGAAGCCTCATACTTCCCCTTTTAACCCAAATCGAACTTCGGAAATTGAATCGAACTCACCTGCTGATTCGACCTTTGGATTATCCTCCATGGAGAAGGAGCTCAAGTACCTTCTCTTGGCTTCTATTTTCTCCCTGGTGATCTCTAATGCAGGTAAAAGAAGCTTTCATCTCTAGGCTGTTTACTTTGCTTACGACATAGTTATTGAGCTGATCCGTTAGCTTTCTTCTGTCTCATTTTCTGTAAAATTCTAGCTGCGTTCGACCCGCTGGATCCAAACGGGAACATAACTGTCAAATGGGATATCATGTCCTGGACGACTGACGGCTATGTGGTTTGTTTCGCTTTTCATCGTTTTTCTTCTTTCGTAACAGTAATACAACGAAACAGAATCTCATAGTTGGGAAAATCAGGCGACTGTCACGATCAGCAACTTCCAAACGTACCGGCACATTATGAATCCTGGATGGACGCTGGGGTGGAACTGGGCGAAGAAGGAAGTGATATGGTCAATGGTGGGAGCTCAAACCACTGAGCAAGGAGACTGTTCCAAGTTCAAAACAAATGTGCCGCACTGCTGCAAGAGGGACCCGAAAGTTGTGGACCTACTTCCCGGAGTTCCGTTCAACCAGCAGTACGCAAACTGCTGCAAGGGCGGAGTACTGGCTGCATGGGCCCAGGACCCCACCGCCTATGTTTCGGCCTTCCAGGTGATCATTGGGCAATCAGGCACCTCGAACAAGACCGTGAAGTTGCCGAAGAACTTCACCTTGCTGGGCCCTGGGCCTGGATACACTTGTGGACCTGCGAGGATTGTGCCTTCCTCAGCCTTTCTGTCGGCAGATGGCCGACGCTGGACCCGAGCCTTCAGTACGTTAACCATCCCCCCCCCC
>CXYZ01003529.1:629776-684955 GCA_900006705.1 Sonneratia caseolaris | reverse complement strand
CCCCCCCCCCAACACTACTCAATTCATCACCAGTAGAAGTTCGAATGTACAGCTTAGAACTCGATAGAAAAATTTCTGAGGAAGTTACCTTTGAATGCAGTGACATGGAACGTTACTTGCACGTACTCTCAGTTCATGGCCTCGAAGAACCCGAGATGCTGTGTATCGTTGTCTTCCTTCTACAACAAGAACATCACTCCTTGCCCAACTTGTGCTTGCGGGTGCCAAACCAAAAGGGACTGCATCATGTAAGCGTACAAATCGTATAGTTTCTGCAGTATCCTCTCCTGCTTTTAGCTCCCAGTTTGGTATGATAGCTGAGAATTCATCATTCCAATTGTAAACGGAAAGTTACTGAAAAGATGGGCCGCTTATGCCATTGACAGACATGTCCCTTGTCCCGATTTTTAACAGAAACTCAACGAGATGCAATGATCCGAAACCATGGTAACCCCAACTGTTCTATTGTATCCTTGCTAATGAAATTTTCCAACTTCATCAGGAGTGATTCGAAGCTACTATTGAAGGAGGGAATAAACACGCCGCGGAAGGACAACCTCCCATTGCTTCAGTGCACCCACCATATGTGTCCCGTTCGGATCCACTGGCATGTGAAGCTCAATTATAAGGATTACTGGCGGGTGAAGATCTCCATAACTAACTTCAATTATAGACTGAACTACAGCCAGTGGATACTAGTAGCCCAGCACCCGAACCTCAACAATGTGACTACTGTGTTTAGCTTTGACTACAAGCCTCTCATCCCCTATGAATCTATAAGTAAGCAAACAGTGAACCACGCCAATTGAAGGTTTCTTCCTGAAAGTTGCCTGACTCTTCTTTGGTACAGATGATACGGGGATGTTCTACGGGATGAAGTACTACAACGACATGTTGATGGAGGCAGGCCCCCTTGGGAACGTCCAGTCAGAGCTGCTGCTCCAGAAGACGAAGGAGACATTTACACTGAAGGAGGGATGGGCATTCCCCAGAAAAATCTATTTCAATGGAGATGAGTGCATGCTTCCTCCGCCTGACTCTTACCCTTTTCTACCAAACTCTGCTAAACTCAATCTGGTGAAGCTCTCGACACGAGCAGTACTGTTGCTTCTCACAATACTATCTATTCTGATGATAGTCTGAGCAAAATGAAATGAACACTTTCATCTGCGTGCAACATTGTAGATGAATGTTTTGCGGAATGAAACACAGTTGATAAAGCATGTATAAATGTCATTATTTGTCGTTGAAATTCAGTATAACAGCAATCCTAACAACATATCCTATTGTTGAAAGTGGATACCCTACCAGCATTTTTTTTCCCTTTTTTCCTCAACCCACACGGACAAATATATAGTAAAATTGATCAACAAAACTCGAACAAAATGAAGCCACAAGTTCTGCATAACCTAACTTAACATATAAATTAACTTACAGATTTGAACAACTTAACAAACCACAAATGCACAATGCACCTGACTTCTTGTCCCTTCTGAGTACAAATGCAGCAAAGACCAAGGGAAAGGGCATTAGCTCTGTTTGAGTATCTCCATTAATTGAGCAGCTCTTTGATTCAGCCCGATAACGAAGCTACTCATATGTCAAGAAATAACAGCAGAATATAAGCCAAGATTGGTGTGAAGCGGATTAGGTTGGCAAGACCAAGCCGGGGGCTGGAATTGGGCAACCACGGGTAGGTATCAGGAGGTGGCATCACACAGTTGTCACCATTGAAGTATATCCTCCGAGGGAAGGCCCATCCCTTCTCAAATGTGAAAGTTGACTTGTCCTTTCGGAACAATAGCTCTGACTGCACATTTCCTAGAGGCCCTGCTTCAGAAAGCAGGTCATTGTAGAACTGGACTCCATAGAGAATTGCAGTATCATCTGAAACAGAGATCACAATAACAGAAATGTCAATATTTCAGTGAAAAAAATAAAGTTATTGCCATTATTTCATCTCTAGATTAACTTTTAGAACAACTAGCAAGCAGTTATATAGATAAATAGAGAAGAAAGTTAAAGAGAATGTACATATGAACTTACTCAAGCCTGCGTAGGGAGTGAGCGGCTTGTAATTGAAGCTGAAAATCTGTGTGAGATTATCGAAATTGGGGTGTTGGACCACCATATTCCACTGTGTGTAATTCATCCTGTAATTGAAGTTTGTGATTGTGACCTTCACTCGCCAGTACTCTTTGTAATTGAGCTTAACATGCCAGTGGACTCGAATAGGGCACATGTGGCTCGTGCACTGTACAAGAGGTTGATCGCTAGGTGAGCTCGACACAACCGACGCCAAGTGTGGAGTATTTGGACTGCCAAAGAAAAGAACAGAGAGAAGTAGCGATTATCAGTATTGACAGTAGCAGAAAAAAAGATTAAACAAAATTGAGATGAGCTGAACTAGAGGACCCACTCAATGCAGGTTCCGGGGTCTGTCACATTGTTCTTACAACCACAGGTGCAAGTGGGGCAATTCACTATGGTTTCATTGTAAAAAGAGGAGAGAGAGACACAACAGCTTGGTGTCTTCTGAGCCAAGAACTGCGAGTATGTGCACGTGACGTTCCATGTCACTGTGAAAATGTAGGAAAATGTTGTTAAAACAATAAAATATTTTGCTGCAACTTCACCTAATGAGCTTAAGCTATCGCATTGGTTAGCAAGCAGTCCTCCAGGAACTCAAGTGCCGTAAAATATATTGATGACAGTAACCTCTAGTTTAAGAACATAGCAATTGGCGTAAGGAGATGACTATAACAGAATTGATCTGACGGGCCGGTGCAAGCAGCTTACTCAAAGCTTGGGTCACTCTCCTCTTATCAGGGGTGATGTACTTTGTGGACCTCACAATCTTTGCGGGGCCACAGGTGTACCCGGGCCCAGGGGCCATGAGGGTGAAGTTCTTGGGCAGCCTCACGGTCTTGTTGCTTGTGCCGGCAGCCCCCACACTGACCTGGAATGCGCTTACTGCATTCGCTGGGTCCTGGACCCAGGAGCTGATGACTCCACCTTTGCAGCAGTTGGCAATCTGCTGATTATAAGGGGTTCCTGGAAGCAGATCCACGACAGTTGGGTTCTTCTTGCAGCAGTGTGGGATGTTGCCCTTGAACCTTGAACAGTCGCCTTGATCTGTGGTTTGGCCTCCCATCATACTCCATATTACCTCCTTCTTGGCCCACGTCCACCCGAGGGTCCATCCCGGGGCTTGTATGTGTCGGTATTGCTGGAAGTTGAACATAGTGACAACAGCCTGTGCATCCCAGTGGTTAAAAAAAAAGGATTTAAAATAAATATGTAAGACAAAATTCAACATGGAATATCAATGGAGAAGGCATTGAGAATATCTGTGAGTCTACTTTCTAATATATGCAACTACAATCTCAAGTTTGCTTTATAGTCTACTTTTTAAATCGAGCAATGAGACTACAGAAAATCATGGAGCTAAATCAAGCGGCAAAAGACTGAAAAGGGAACTCTTCATTGTACTTATACTCAACATTTCATAGTTCTTGTTGTCAATCATCAATCCTCATAAACAGGAAAACCCAGCACAGAAAAGGAAAGTTAACCAACTAATCAACCTATTACTCAGAAATGGGAGCCCATTTGATTACTTATCGATGAGGTGAGTCAAGATTCACGTACCACATAGCCATCAGGAGTCCAGCTTATCACATCCCACTTGATCGTGACATTGCCGTTGGGATCGAGCGCATCGTACGCCTCTGGAATCAGCAATCGAACAAAAATTATCAATAAATTATTGCAAGTCTGAGCATCGAACAACCATCCTTGTCGAGCTGGCCCAGGGCTAAATCTAGGAATAATAACAGAACATCACGGAAAAAAATCAAGAATTTGCAGGAAAGAAGACACCCATCGGAAACGACTCAAGCGTATGCAGAATCTCCAAATCTCAAGAGATCTTGAATGTAACCAAGGGAAGAACTTCCAAGAAGCAGAAGTCATCAATCAAGAATTGATAGCATAATTCAGACACAAATCACTTCAATTTCGGAGTCAAGCTGCTAGACGCACAATTTCATGGCTTCAACAGATTATCTGGATTGAAACTATTCGCGTCAACAGGAAGTAGAGAAGTCAGAAACAGAGCACACGATCCTAGAAACGGTGAAAGGGCAAGTGGGTTACTGACCTACAGATGTGAAAGTGGAGCAGGAGAGAAAGAACAGGAGCAACAAGGTGACGCCACCGAGCTTAGAGAGGTACTCCATTCTCCTCTTGATGGGGACTCCCCCTCCGTCAGGATCTGCTCGGCAAAAGCAGAGAGAGATAGGTAGAGATAGAAAGAGGCAGACACGGAGAGCTAGGGAGAGAGAGAGAGCGGCAATTGTTTCACATGGGCAAGTTCCGAGCTTTTATTGGAGGTAGCCAGTGAACATATAAGAGTCTTGCCGGTTGCCACTGCTGTAAATCACAGGCCTGAGGGCAAATGAAAGGGACGAGCGCAAACTAAACTGATAATAAAGTATTTAGCTTTACAGCCTGTCTGCGATTTGTTCACTGTTCTTGTCTTGTTAGTCATCCCTTGTGATCTTACAAATATACCCTTTTGCTCAGTCCTCCATTAACGCTCGACTGCACCAGCTTCTTCCAAGTATACTACTTACAGAAAAGAAGACGGAGGCGATCTTCAACCACCATCAGATGTGAGATTCTTCCTGTTTGACCCTGAGCGAGTCTTATCCTTTTTCTTTGATATCTCATACGTGAATCAATCGTGTTTTGCCTGTATTTCAGACATTCTTAAACCTTGTTCTAATAACTTCCGAGTTGATTATACAGAAGCTCATAGCTACCAAAAAGAAAATCTCCCAAAATCTATTATTTCCCTGCTCATTTACATAGTTGCTATCCTTGGCCACGAGGATGATTGAGTTCCTGGGTATACGGTACTCAATTTCCAGCAAAGTAATCTATCACGAGGCAAGGATCTCACGAAAGTTCTTGTTCTTCCACATTCATCCAAAATATTGGATCCGATACCTTACATAAGAACAAGGCCGGCCGGACGGAAGAACATCATTGGTTCACAGCCGGGATTGCTTTGGAAATGGAACGTAGAGCGATGCCCATAATTGGAATTTAGAGTTACAACTGGACACAGAGGAACCGGGGTTGACCGGTTACTCAGGTTAAAAAGTCCGCTCCCGAGACTGTCGGTGGAGGTGATATTCCGGAAGGGGCCCTGTGAGCTGGGAGCCGATGGCGATATCTTGGGCTTCCGAGAACTCTGAGACCCAGTCCAGTTTTCAGCTCCCCTAACTACCCTAATTAAAAAAAAACAAATAATCCTATACCGTAATACTATTTTTAAAAATTATAAATTCGATATCATTTAATTTTATTTTTTTATTTTCTATGTTCATATATATTATATAATAATATAAAAAAATTCCCACCAATGTAGATTAATTTAATTTTAAAAAAGAAAACTTGGTTTGAATTTAGATAAATTAGCTAATATTATATTTTCAGACATAATGCGAACCTAGAAGTAAATACAACCTTGTTGAATTTTATATCTGCTGACCACTCTTTTATTGTTATTATTGTTGAAGGATTAATTGTCGGGGTTTTCCGATTCACCAAACGGCATTATAGCGGAAAGGGAAGATGATGGACGGGCAGCTCCGATGAAATCGCCGACAGCCACATTCGAAATAACAAGACCAAACCCCAAACGTCATTCAACAGGCTACAGAACCACGGCATGCACATCATACGTTCTCGATGAACGAGATCCTCGAATTCTTCGACCACCGTCAAGAATTCAAATAGAATAATGCACGTATTTTGGGGGTTAGATCGATCCATCCATCGATCGATCACGAACTGTCGAAGATTCTGTGTGCCAGCCGTTTACTAGAAGCAGTGATATAAGCAGGAAATCAGCGCGAAATCCGACTGCCTCTCCGGCGTCACGATCCTTGAGAAAGCGAGATCCACACACCATGTCGTAGTTGTCATCGTTCCAGATCACCACGAGCCCGGCGCGCTTGCTACAAGAGGACGTTTAAATGTCGGCTTCCATCTCAACCTCGAGACAGCTAGTTTACATGGCCTGGATATCTTAGCATCAAATTATTTTCCTAATTCCTCACACTCATAATTGAGAGAGACAGAGAGAGAGAGAGCCAGCCAATGGTGCTGGATGGACACATGATTGCGATACCTAAACAGACCAACCTGTGGGTCATCAGTCGTTGTCGGCGACCTGCAAATTAGTCAATGCCCAGACGCAAGTGTCCGCTGACTCAGTGGACGTCGGTGAAATCTTCGAATTTACAGTGGAGAATGGCTACGAGCATAGTTTTTAAAACCGGACCGGGCCGGGAACCGGTGTAGGCATGGGTTCATGGGTTCATGGGTTCATGGGTCGGACCGGGGGTTCAATGGGTTGAACCGCATGTTTAAAAAATAATATTAATAATATAATATTACTAATAAAATTACATAATATCATAATTTGAATATAATTTATAACAAAAATCATCAATATAACCATTATATTAAACAAAAGTTTAATATAAAATGTAAATATAAGTTTAGTAAAATAAAATAGGTACATTACAATATGTTTTTGTTTTTGTTTTAATTTTAAGTCGGCCGGTTTTCTCATGGGTTCAATTGGGTTCACCGGTCGGACCGGGAACCGGCCGGTTCAACCGGATTTTTTCTCTTTTAATGTGCAATTGGGTTTTTGGAAGGAACCGGACCGGGTGAGTGGCCGGTTCCCGGTTGAACCGGTCAAACCGGCCGGCCCGGTCCGGTTTTTAAAACTATGGCTACGAGAAACTCAGTATGAATCGAAACTGTGAGCATAGTCGAGTGGTTCGGTACTCATCATTCTAATAGGAGGACTCGAGTTTAAGTCTCACCTACGACGGAGAGCTCTTAACCCCTTAACCCCTTAAATGGGCTGATCCAGGGCGATCCGGATTAATCAGCTGGAAAAAATCTAACTGGATACCGGCGATTTATATCAAAAAAAAAGAAAGTCGATTCAGACGGTACATTAAGTCTCAGGTCGAAGTAAGAGCGAAATTGATCCACGGAGCCTACCTTCCTCAATGGGAGTTTCTTGTCGATTGTGGGCCGGAGGAGAGGAAGACCTAAACTTGGGTCACTGGGCTCACACCCATAGGAGAATTGGGCCGATGCCAATTTGAGCCCATACTCGAAGCCTATTGATTGGACAAACCCATTAAACGGTGGAGAGGTTCAAATTCTTTTTCTTCTTTTAAGTGCACCATTTAGTACACAATTTAATATTTATATTGATTAAATTTTACTTCATAGCAAATTTACGTGTACTTATTGAAATTTATAGTTGACTTAATGTTTTTCCAAAGTCAACCATACCACCATAATCGGAATTACGGTCCAAGACAAAATTTTACTATCATTAAAATTTTCTCTATGATCTTAATCTTATTTTTTGGGGGTAAAGTGATAATATTTGGACCAAATTTCTCTTGTCCCTGTGCACCATTCCCTTTCAGATCTCTTTTATTATTATTAACATTTTTGGCTTGCTCTGAGTCTGGCCTTTTAATTTCAGGACCCTTTTTCTCTGCTTTAGAACCCTAATTTCTTGGATCAAGCGAAACCTACGAAGAGCGGACCATCGAAGTAAGATGACGATCATTGCCCTTGGTCTGCCATGGCTGAGTGTCTTCTCCTCTCGTATATTTCCCCCCTTTTTTTATACACAAAAAAATCCCATAACTTAAAAGGATTGATAGGGGAATTGGACAAAAGTTGTACAACAAAATCACAAATAATAATTCAACTTAAGATCTCTCGTTATAATATGATATCATTATATCAAATATTATTTCTCTGTATATAGTACTTTTATATGTATATCAACTTAACTATGCTTACGGAAGGTATAAGAGATTTCGAAATTGAAAAGTTCTGTACAACCCGCATTGGTAATTCACATTAAATTCTATATCCATTGATGAGCACACGCACAACAAAGACCCTTTCTTTAGCTATGAAGAAGATGCATCGGCCTATAGAAAGGAATAGGTTAGAGCAATGTGAGGGTTGGGTAGTTGATGATTTTTGTGTCTTCCATCATGATTCTTCGAAACCCTGGATCATCCTTTACTCTTCATTATCATGTCGTCCTGATAAAGAAATATCGAAGGAGAACCCCCAGAACATTCTGCGTACAAACAACGCAAGTGAACGGGAGAATGGGATGATCAGGAGCTTGATTTCGCAACACCCGACTGGATGGGCAAGGAGAAAGAAGCAGTTATATAGAGATTAGCATTAGGCTGCTACGTATACGTGACTCGGACGGAGACGAACGAAAAGGATTTTTTTCTGGCTTGGCTCATGATCTGGAGATACATGCACTCGTCCTTCAGCTGCAATAGAACATCAAAGGATCTGCACCAGCAGGTGCTTCAGGGCCTCTCATTTGAATTTCAAATGTAAGCCCGATTGTTTTAAGCCAAGATTGAAAAGCTGTACATTTTGTACACTTTGTAAATTTTTTCTCGAATCTTGTTACCGATGAAAGATTACTTACTCTTCGGGTGATAGAAAAAATAGCATAAAAGGGAAGCACATTAGTATGCGGATTGGTCAGGGTTATCTGACACTCCTTTCTCTTGAATAAATTTCATATTCGAGTGTTGTAATTAGTGATAACAAATAGATAATAAATTTTTTACTTGTTAGTGGACACAGGTAGCTCGAACCACAAAAATTGGAGTCCACAGAGCTTTTCATCTACCGTACACAGAAAAAGGTGCACTTATGGGACTACAGAGACAACTCCAATAACCATCTTTATGCATTTGCTTCAATCTGCATGCTGGTAATGAAGAATGTGCAGATGTATGCAGATCGATCTCAACAGATATGGGCACTGGACAAAAGTTCTATAAATTTGATGTTTCGAACCAGTGAGATCTGATTTGCACGATAACTAAGAATTTTGACACGAGAATAGAAGACATTGGATGGCTGTAGTGCATGCTGATATACTATCAATTCATTTATAAACTTCACACATGCTGATATACTATCAAGTCATTTATAAACTTTACACATGCTTGCACTAAGCAGAAGACCTTCTGCTTGGACTTCATAGATCTTACGAATGGAGATTTACTAATTTTAATTAAAGTAAAATGCAAATAATCTCAAGGCAAACAGACAACATCAGAATCTCTCCACTGATCAGTACATTATTGCCAATATCATGATCTGATGCGTTTAGCTTGAAAGTTGACACTTTTGGAGCTTCAGGAGATATCATCACAGTCTTGGTAGGTTTTCGGTCTTATTTTCCGGGCCTAGAACTGATTTGAAGTACTCGCCAAAGATCGGTCTCGACATTATCGGCCCGAATAGTTGACGAGATGGCATGAAGGATTGGCCTGAGTTTAACAGTTGGAAATTATTCTCCCCTACTAAAGGATTGGGTGTAGCATTATTGTATGGAGGAAAATTCTGAGGGATGATCCATGTAGATGGAGAGTAATACGATGGGCTAGAAATCGAAGAGAGAGATAGCGAGGAAGCAATGCCACCGCTATGGTTTGCAAAGGGATCGCGATCACTTTGTGACATGAACCTGTGCTGGACCTCTAGTTGGTGAGACAAAGGTAAGCAATGTGAAGAAAGATTGGGCAGTGGAAGGAAATTGACTGGAGCGGGAACATTTGGTTCGACAAACTTGGCCTTCTCAGGATGAGATTCTCCACTCTTGACCTCCTTCCCTTTCGATCTCATCAGGTCATTGGCATCCCAGTACATTGATCCAGATGTTGCATCTTCCCTTTCCAAGTTCTCATTGATGTTGATCTCGTTCTTTCCTAATCGTAGTGAGTCAATCATCCCATGCTTCAAGAATGTAGAACTGCTCATGTCATAGAAGGGAGCAAGAGAAGACCAGGGAGCACCTAAAAGTTCTGGAGAGACAAAGGGGAATTCACCGAACCCGGGCGGCATCTCAAGAGGTGGGAGCTTATCGATCTCATGCTTTGTAGCACTGATCAACCAGTCTATCACCTTGCTCGGTTGGCTAACTCCGAGCTTGTCTTGCAGATCATACAGCTGGACAGCCGTGGGGACAGAAAGTCTGATTCTGCGATCCCTAAGACCTCGTACAGTGCAAACCTTGCTGTGCCTGTCTTTGCCTCCGAAGGTACGCGACACACGAACAATTCTTGGGTTTCTAAATGCTGACCATCGTCTCAAGCGGGATGGTGCCAATGAGACCCGACCTTGGTCTTGATCTCTCTCTTCCTTGGTGTACAGATCACCCTGTCCTCTCGAACCTGCATTCATACTCCTCTTACTTTCGCTTCGAGCTATGCATCTTTTTACAAGACACCAACTGAACAGAAAGGCAGGGGTTTTCTTGGGTTAGTAATTTAAGAGGTGAATGACATTATATTCCTCTAATTTTACAACCAAACTCTAGGTGTTTAGGGATGCGCCATTTTCCGTTAATATGACACGACAAGATGACTATACTTACTGATTTATGAATTTTCCCAGAAGAACATCCAGAAACTCAAAAGGCATAACATTGTATACTTAATTAACCGACTCCTGGTTAATTTTCACAGAATTTTTCTTAGAGAAACTTGACAAGGGCTTGAAGAGATACTTCAGTGAGATTGGTCGAGGTGCAAAATATACCATCATCTAGTTAATTACCATAAAAGAAGGGTCAGTTCCCCCGTACCTTCTTCTCGAGTTGCCTCAGAAGCATAAAGAGATGAACTTCAAGGGGTGGAGAGCATGATCTCAAAGGGAATACAAGAAGAGCTCAAAACCCAGGCAGTCGATCTCTCGGCATCTGCACAGGAGTTAGAAATGCCCTAGCACGCGAAAAGGTAGAGACTCCAAGCGGGAAGCAGAAGCAATCTGTATGTTTCTCCTCTTCTTTCATATAGATTCAGTAAGCAATGAGGGAACGAGATAATGTGGAAGAAGATGCTTGAATAGTAAAATGCCCCCTCTTGCTTGGGAATGATAAGGCAAGGGAAAGGGGACATGATATGGGTTCACCCACGTGGATCGTAACACATAAGACAGAATAAATACGATGATAAATTTAGGAATAGTCATGTCAGTACAATCATATTTTAAATAAATTCAAAATAAAACTTAGTATATACATTAATTCATATAAACTTAATGAATATCAAATATGTAAGAAGGAATAACTATCCTTTTAACTCATGTTCATATGGAGGAAGACAGAGCCCTCTTTCCATGAACATCATCATATATGAAAAACCCTAATTATCTACAGTTGAATGAATATGAAAATATAATTAATCACTGGTCGAACAGGATACGCCTTTGCTTTACATTTTTGGACTACTAGGCTAACTAGATTCAAGGACAATGCAATCGATTGAATCCTTGCTCTACATCTCAAATTCACGGTCAGGCTTCTGTCCGACTGATAACTAGGGGGACCATGTGCCCTAACATATATACCTGCAAAAAAATATGCTACAAGAGAAAGAGGTTTCAGTGTAGGCTTCACACTCGATGATCAAAAGCATTGGGATCTCGCAAGTGAAACTTCTTTAATCCCTTAATTACTCATTTTTATCTTCTTCTAAACTCTTGCACCACATCTGTTAGTAGAATATAGATATATATATATATATGTATGTGCTGCAAAAAAATAATTGAGAGAGCTCTATGAGGCCCACTTTATTGAAAGCTACACCTCAATAAGAGCCCTTACAAGTGGTTTTCTACTAATGAGCATTTCCTTTTTGTCTTCTGAATGCATGCCCTCGACTGACTCAGAGGTAAACCCTAATCTATGGAATGTTGAAGAAATCCTCATGGAACCAAGCTGTACAAATATGAATGCATATATGTCTGTGTATTTACAGGCCACAGTACTGAAGTTTTACAGGTCATTTACCTGGTTATTTGGACGGTTGAGAGCTAAATATCAATAGAAGTAGTAATTTGATTAGTCGCAAAAATGGGTTCTTTGAAGCGGTCTTATCAGTCACAGAGGAGGGGGAGGAAGAGAAGGGACCCAGTAGACAATGTGGCAGTGAGATTTCGCATTGAGAAGCTCCAGCACTATTTTTCATTTATTACTTTTAATTTATAAGCGCACTTGGATTGATCCTTCATGCAACTAATGACTCTGATATCAATTAATGCTAAAGTTCCTCGATGCTGGTCTGATTGAACAGTTGTGGATTTGGGACTTATCTTAGGGGAAGAAATAATCCCATCTTTGGGTCAAGTAGCCTCATGATCAAGATAGTTACGGATCTCATGGCAATGGAGGGTACAGATATCTTGAGAACAAACCGGTTTATGGTGCAGATTGTTTAATCATAGGATTACTAACACGATGACCCGATAATGTTAAATCAGCATTCATCATCATGACTTAGTCAATATGCAGAGAGATATATCCCAAGTCCAATTCCAATTCCAATTGGGAATAAGGAATAATAATGGTTGGGCGGAGAGTGATTGATGGAAAATGAAATGTTGTTTCTGCAACATGAAGTGATGATCATGAAGGGGAATACATATAGAACACAATCTATTGGACATACAGAGCTTCGAATATATATATATGTATATATTATAATGGAGTGATAGAATTACATATCTATGTATATGTATGACATGGGAACAGGTGTAGCGTTGGAAGGCGTTTGCTGATCCGAGAAGGATCCAATGATTACTGTGTTAGCTTTACCCTTTTCTCTTTTCTGCCTTTTCTAAGTTGGGAAATTACAGTCTTTCTTGCTTTCCTTCTTTCCCCTGCTAACTCTTGAGTTTGAAAATTTGTATCAGAGACAAGCTGTACGGAATTTAGAACGAGAGAAAATAAGAGAAGTACGAAAATAAAGATATTTGAATATCATTAATGATGATTAGACTCATAATCTTTTGTTTCATATAAGGGTATAGTGACACTGTAACCGCTTCCTAGCTTGAGAAATGTTGCTGTCAATCTTCTGCTAAGAGGTATCAAGGGACAATTTTCAGTGTTTCCAGCTACATTTTTCAGCCCCAGTTTGCTAGCTATTTGATCACAGTGTAAAGAGACACTGAGCAAGAATGCCATAAATGAGAAGACAATCTGTTAACTTAACACATTTAGATATAACTACAGAGATCTTAACTAGCTTTCCAGGTTATTGCATCGAAGGATGATAAGTAGAAGAGATTTGCTATGGCCATTCCCTTTCAGGTTAGGGTTTAGGACTGAAGATATCGTGTCACGGGGAAGGGGAAGGGGAAAGGGAAAGGGAAAGACCGTGTTTTGCTGCTTTCACCTCCTTACTCTGCACAGAGTACTGAGGCAACCAGAGTCATTTAAACCCTCACCTGCCCCCACTTTCTCCCTCTTAACCCCACCGGTGATAGAGCTGTCATTGGAACTTCTCTATCAATAGAAGGCCCCAAAGGCTGATAATATAATTAAATGTGGTCTCACAGAGAGAGAGAGAGAGAGAGAGAAGATGACTTTTAAGTTCCTCTTTGACAGCAACTCACAGTGTGCTTCAGCAGCTTCTACAGCAATAAGTGCCCTCTCAGTCAGACAGTCACTTTTCCTTAAGGAAAATTTAGAAATCAGTCACAGGTTACTCACAGTTTTCTTCTGGCCATGGCAGCAAACTTCAAATCTTGTTTGCTTCTGCCTTGCCTTTACCTCGATAGCCATATTTGTCCAGCATGAAGAGCCGGGTTCATGAAGATTCCTCTATAGAGAAGGAAGACACGGCGAATGAAAGGATTGTAATATGGTGCAATTGTGTTATGAGAGATTGGCACCTCTCGTCAGCTCCTGATTGATGCTTGTCGCTGTATTTACAGATATCATAGACTGCACTGGGTGCAGAACGGAAGTAAAGAGCAATGCACAGCAAACTGAACTGATTTATGTTGGAAGGTAAAAACCGTAGCCCGTAGTGAGCAAGGAAAAATGAAAAAGCCCTCTTCAGTAGATAGTTTTAGAGGAGGACAGACTTCTCAAGGCATCTGATGATTTAAATTCCAGTCACCAAAATGCAAAATGCATTTGGAATATGTTCAAACAGACAAGGAAAGAAAGTCAAAGAAAGCAGCAACAAATCAGTGCCACTATTGTTGACAGTGAAGAGAAGCTGACGGGTCTTGAATTGGGAAACAATGGAAACTAGAGGAGGATTCTCGGGTTGAGATATGTCGGCACGACTCTCCAAGGTTGTTAGGGAGCGAAAACGTAACATCTCAGTTAGAATTATGAACTGGAAAAAGGGAGCTCAGGGAAGAAAAAGATCGTACGCACATCCAGATAATCCTTAACCAAATCTCCCGTGCTGCATCAAATCAAGGGACCCAGGCAGACGGTACGTAAGTTTACTAACTTTGCAGAATTTGTACGTCTTGGAAAGGGTTCAGATCAATAATCTCACGGCATACTCTCGAGAAATCCCCAGAGACCAATTTCACAACCAAACCAGCAGGTGCATGATAATTCTAAATAATCCCTTGCCAACTAACAAATCATGCCATTATGAACAAAATCAAAGAAACATCAATGCAGACAGTTAATTTTGGAGGAAAAATGTGCCCTATACTTTCAGAGCAATCTGCGCTGCGACAGCAAAAACTGGAGAAGTCCATTCTTGGACACTTTCATTTGGATTGATGGACGACAATGGACATGGTCGGGAGTATTATTACTCTTTGTTTGGGAGAATCACCTTTCGAATAGAAGGGATGAAGAAAGTGGAAAGACAGCTTAGCTATATACGCTTGATGCACTTCTTTATCCCTCGGGTGGAGATCGAACCTCCTGTGTCCAAATTGCTAAACAAACTATTCTACTGCAACAAGCTATATTGACTGACATGAACTCGAACAAGGAGTATCTATATCAGGCGTTCAAACAGAATATCTCTAGCCCATATCAATGTAAACCGAGACAGTGCAGTGCCCAAAATTGATAAATCTAAAAATAGTTCTTCCTCATGCATTTACCACTACCAATAAATCTAAAAGGCAGGCAGTTCTTCCACGTGTTTACCACTTGAATGAATGAAAAATCACAGCTTTGCTACAAATGCCCAAATCCACGATCTGATAGTTCATTAGGGTCACTGCATTTTATCCATAAAGCGACGCTGCGAGGTCCAAGAAAGGATTATATGCAAAGGATATAAAAGTCAGGGTTAATACGTTAATTAAACACAAATGTTCACCAAATTTTCAAATTTAGTGCGGACCTTTTTGTGTATCCCGATTGTGCGTCAACTTTATTTTAGGTTATCAATTTTAGCAAGACGTCTATTTCCCATGAAGTCGTCATACGTGACATGTCAATCTTGCTGACATGTTTAGTGATATCTTATGTGGTACAATGTCACTATGATAACTTGACAGAAAAACGAATAGCGTGTTAAATTTGATAAATGATGTATAATTTGTGTTTAATTAAGATACGCGAGAGAGTTTATGTTAAATTTGAAAAATTACCAAAATTGGTGATCGATTAAAATATTAAGTAATTATGCCTCTTTTCGGCTAAATTGAGCGTAGACATGTATCTAATTTTCAGCTCGATAATAAAGAGGCCGAGCAGGTTGGTTCTCTTTTGGGATAATTAAGGATAATTGTATTGTGAGCGAGCCATCCCTGTAACTCTCTAAGCCTATTTGTGAATTGTGCTAACCAGTTTCTTCCAATCCAAATGCAATGCCATTTATTGAATCCGTTATAAATTTATAATTAGTTGGGTTCATTTATATCTAAAAATTTAAACTGATAATAAATAGTGCACCTAATCTTTCAATTTCAAATGAGGAATACAATTTGCCACGAACTAAGTCATTTTCTTTTGGACTCGAGCTTGTATCAATTGACTACGAGCCAAGTTTCCATATTAGAGTTAGATAAGGTATAAGTCAACTGCCTTTGATATCACATTAAATTATTTGTTGCGCATAAATGATCGAGCTCATTTTTATTTAAAATATTAAACTGATAGGTAAATGGAAACCTTAGAGTTGTTAATTTAGGTCAGCATAGAGTTTTTGAATTATGCCAACACAACACGAAACTACTATTGGGATGTGCTAGTACAACTCATTGTCTTAGGTCATTTGAAAATCTTGGCCTAGACACGAATATTTTTGTGTTTTAGGCGGCCCAAGTTTAGTATGAATAATACAAGTAATTAATTTTTAAAAATAAATTTAAATAATTCACAATTCAAAATAAAATTTCTTATGATATAATTGGTTGATCAATCTAAATTTTATATTAATTTAAATAAAATATTAAAATAATTGTTAACATATAAGTACATATGTATAATTAATAATTTATTCAATTTTCTCATAATTTTTTATTGTAAAATTTATTTTTATACAAGTAAGCCAACACAATTTATTTTCGTACTGTATTGCACGATATAATCTCTCAAGCAGTCTAAAAATACCAATTCAAACATTATTTTTCTTACTATACTAAATTTTGTCATATGTACTATACTTAATATTCTTATAAGTACATAATTTTTTTCCTAGTTATCTTATATATATTTGTATATTTCAACACCGTTATTTAAAAAGAGGCCATTAAAATGCATATAAGAAAGCAATAGTTTGATTCCCGGGAGGCTCTATCCGCTTCATAATAGCCTTAACCGAAATGAGACAGCTGACAGACTTGATTGATATTGCAAGGCAACCGTAGGCCAATTATGCGCCGCTTTCACGAGTCAGATATTCCAAATCCTCCCTTGCGATTCTCTCAATGCAATTCGACCAAATGATAAGCGATTGAGAAACAATAGGCCATTGGGCCCAACGAGGGTCCAACTTCTGTTATTCCCTAATTTTTTTTACCTAATTACATATACTATTTATTATTATTATTGACATATAAAAATTAGGAATGAGATATCAAGAAATTTAATTGAAAATTTTTAGTTATTACTTAATATAAAATAATATATTAAATTTCTTTCTGTAGTCGACTAAATATTTACAATTTTGCCCAGTCGAAGTCTCCCTTCGTTGTCTCCTCCCCCATAGCACCACCGGCTGTTCGAATCTATCCGCGCCTATGGAGGAAGAAACCAGGTGTCCTACCTGCTGATCTACTCCCTCTCCCTCCCGTCTCTCGAATCACCGGCCAGCGACAGGTGCCCTTACATTACCTTCTCTCTGATCTCCCCTCCTCCCGCTCATCTCTTCGGCCTCCACTTCGGCCTCTGCCATCGCACTGCGAGCAGCGGTGGAACTCGCCGTGTGGTCTGCGGGTTCTACTGATTTATGGTTCTGTTGTCAACTGGCAGTACTATTTTGATGGGCTGCGTCCATCTGTTGGATGCTGCTCTGCTTACTCAGATGCTTTAGCTTAGCTCATAGACAAGCGGTTCTCTCCCTGACGTGCTTATCCAGTGCGTTTGTTGCTTTCTTATTGATTTAGGAAATGGGGCTTGGAAGCCATTCGTGGAGGTGCTGCATTTTATGAGCTAGATTAGTCAAAGAGCCGTTTCTTTATCTTCGTTTCCCTCGTTGTAGAACTTTTGGACCTGTGATGTCTGTCGATTATCCGTTATGGTCTATATCTCAACCATTGGATGATTTTTTGGAAGTTGAAGTTTATAAAATTCTCCGCATAAATCTTGATGGTAGTGATGAAATGTGTGCTGCTTTAACTAAACTAATAATGCACGATGTTGAAAGATATAATCCCACATGGTAAAATCAATAAAAAAATCTTGGAAATTTAAATTTTTAGTTGGACAGGAGCCTAAAACTCATATTAGCTCTGCGGAAATTTTACATTGTGAAAAATCCTATACCCTACCACATATTGGATTACAGGTGGAAATGGACTCAAAACTTCTATGAGGGCCGTAGAAATTTTACACACGGCTCCTTAGTGAAGAACCCCATTATTGTTGTGTGCATTTATTGGCTTTTATCACATTCTGGACCTGTAGCGTTATGAAACTGTCACTTGGCATGCTTAGCAATCTTATAGCAACTGCTAGGCGTGAAATTGGCATCATGATTGGCATGATAAGTGAGTTCTTTGACTTGCCTTTTCTTGTCCCATTATTTCTTGTTGCTGGCTGCTCTACTATACGCATGATTTTTTAGGTTGATTTCTGAACAAAGCAATTATTCTTTATAAACTGGGGTATTATGAACCTTTTGTTCAGCCTTTTAATTTTCATTTTGCTGCTGAGGGATGCCTGCTGCCTTGTTTCACATTTAGAATCCTCCTAATTCACAGATTACATGGCCATGCAGGAGGCAAGTATGGCTTCTGCTCCTAGTGCTTGAGTGGTTTGCAACACCTTTGTGGAACAATATTACCACATTCTTCACCAGTCTCCAGGAGTGGTACACAGATTTTACAAAAATTCAAGTTTGGTTAGTTGACCAGATGCCAATGGTGAAATAACAGCCATAACTACAATGCAAGTAAGTTAATAAATAATGACTGCTGTTGCCTTTCTATGCAAGGGCAGAGTCCAACATTACAAACTCTACGCTACATGGGGTTTAAGGTCCATTCTCCTTTCTAACTGGTTTATGGGCATGGTGGACAATTTGACTCTAATCGAGCAGTTTCCACATATATTAAAACTCTAATGGCAGTCCATGGATATTGACTTGCAAATGGTTTCTTGATATGTTGGTGTAGTTTAGAGTAACTGATGCTCACTACTTGTCTAGAATCCTCATAAGTGATGCACGCTGACCCCTTGGTCCTTTGATGAACCCATAATACTGCCTAATTGGATGGAGCATTATGCTATATGACATACTTAAGTTTCCTCTGTTTATGTCAATCATCATGCTATCACTCCAATTAACTACAGATTACTTGTGGCAGATTGAAATTCAGATGAAGCTGGCAGCAACGGCCAATTTTTCTATGCTTGTAGTGCTTGCTTTAATCTTGATCTCTATTTGGTGGACAAGATTAGGAAAATCAGATTTTGTATTCTGATGTATTAGTTTCAAAGAAATTGATTAACAGAATGTACTTGCTTTATGGGTGGGCAATTAATGAAAAGATACTATCCTTGAACTATGAAGATTTGACTGCAGAGATAAGAACAGCTGATGCTCAGGATTCTTATGGGGGAGGAGTAACTGCTCTTGTAACTGGTTGCTTAACTGGAAAGGACAATGTGAGAAGGAACTTCACTCAAACATTCTTCCTGGCTCCCCAAGAAAAGGGATACTTTGTTCTAAATGATGTCTTTAGGTATCTTTAGGAGGATGAATCACAGCCCGTCAATTCCATTCCATCTACTGGTATCAGTAATAATGTGCCAGCACCTGCCTTGACTCTTGAATCAGGTGGGCAGATCTCATGCTCCGTATATTATTTTGTAAGATGCTTTATGCTCAATGTTGTAACTCATTTTCATGCATAGAGCCTACAGATGCCCCCAATCAACTGGCAGCAGAACCAGCAACCTCCTTTGAGGAGGAAGATCTTAGTATTAGCCCTGAAGTTTGTGATCCTTCTGGAAGTGAAGAAGTTGTTACTGAGGATGAGGCTGTTGATTCCCGGTTCCATTCTTTGGACACAGCACATGCAAATGTGGAGGATGCTAAAAAAAAATCTTGCACATCAATAGTGAGTTACTGCTAACCGCTCTTATTTTGTGCCATATGACTTGGGATACTTTTTGTCTCATGAAATGAATCATGAGTTATAGGTGAAGGTAATGCTGTGGTTTGCAAAGTTCATGCACTGTTAAGCACAGGGAAGATTCTGCCTGCAAAAGATACGCAAGGATTACCTGCTAAACCTCCTGCTACTGTGCCATCTGGTCCTAGCAGTGATGTGCTACCAGAAAGCAACAGTGCTCCAGAAGGTAGTAGGATTACTTGACCTAGAGATACTCTTTGAAAGAAGCCCTGTCAAAAATCTTTTCTACTGGCTGTCAATAACACTTATTTCAGTACAAACAGAAAGCATCAGAATTTAACATCAAGCTTTTCCTTTGAGATTGTGATGAGAGATCCAATGCAGTTATAGCTATGCAATATTTTTCTTTCTTTAATTCTTCATCTCTAAGTTATAATAATAAATTCTGCAGCTGAAGGTAATTCCATATATGTAAGCAGCTTGCCTTATGATGCAACTGTTGAGCAACTTGAAGATGTCTTTAAGAAATTTGGGCCAAGTAAGCATGAGGGCATCCTAGTTGGGAGTACCAAGGCCTTTTTATGATCAGTTGTCTATCTTTTTTAATAAGGTTAGATAGTCTACATTACTACAAAATTTGCTGAAATTTCCAAATCTACCATGAACTAATTTTTTTTTTGTTGAAATAATCACAAACTTTTATTTCGTCTCCAAGTCTATCATTTTGGTTGTTTTCCATCAAGTCTGTCAACAGAAGCACCAAACGGCTGTTAATATTAACAGCTTGGCCATTTTAGCCCTAACGAATACAGTAGAATAGAATGACTCTCTTCAACCCTAGCAATAGTTATATAGTAGATTTCAAATTAGGGCACGAGGGAGAGGGGTGAAATTCTGGAACAGCTTGAAGGGCATGAAGTAGAAATAGGAGACGTGATGCAATTTGTAGGATCTTTTGTCAGTTGTCAACTGAGAAGAAGAAGAGAGAATCAAATGGCTGCAATTAGCCTTATGGTTTTGGAGGGTGATTTTAATTCTTCCCTAAGTGGACAAAAGGTTTGTGATCACCATTGTAAAGCTCTTCTTTTGATTTCATGGAGTTACGAGAATCCAGGAAGAAGATTTTGGGGATGTGGACGTTGGAAGGTATGTGCTCAGTTGGTTGTTCATTTGTAAGAATCCCTACTATATATATGTATCTTTTTTGTTTCAAATTTATCATTTAGGAGGATGATTGTGATTTTTGAGTGGCATGATCTAGAGGATCTTTTGCACACAAAGGAAAATCTGAGATGGCTAATGAATGAGAGGAAGATTTTGAATGAACAAATCAAGCTGTTAAAGGAGAAAATTGATCTGTTAGAGATGAAGGTTGCTAATTTGGAAGAAAAGATTGTACAACTTGAGCTCAAAAACAACGGATAAGAGCATGAGAACAATGAAGGGAAATTGCAACATCATAATGTCAGGAAAAATGCAGAATCTGTTGGAAAATGGAAGTGTAGCTTGTGGTCATTTGTCTCAATGATATGCATAGTATTTACAGCATCTGTTAGCTTATGTAAAAACTAAGCAACAGATGTTCTGTTGAGTTGATATAGTTGGTAGGCTTATCTTGTAATTCAGTGATTGTATACACATGTTCTCTATTATATAATAAAGTTTTATTGTAAGAACTTGTCTTACATTTCTTTGAATTAATGCAAAATGTTTAGTGGCAAAATGTATGGGCAACTGAATCTGTTAGTGCAGAACTTCTCTTGTATTGCATTTAAGTAAGGCAGATGGTCTCAAAAGCAGAATAATAGGAGTATTTAATATATATGAGCAACTGAATGTACCAATAAGGCTCTCAAGAGCAGAGTATTCAGTATATATAAGCAACTAATGTACCATTAAGACTCTCAAGAGTTGAATAATAAGGGCAAATACCTATTGAAGTTGTCATATGTCTGTCATATATCTACATTACTTCCTCCACGATAAAAGACCACTTTACTGCACAAAAAGCTGTAGAAGCTATTGTACAAAATGCTGTTAGAGATGAACAAAACACTTCTTCACAAAAGGCTTACAGCTGGGCAAAATACTACTAAAGCTGTTATACAAGAAAAGACCAGTTCATTGCTGCACAGACTAACACACACTTCTACTCCATGACTCCTTTTGCTTTAAGCCTTGGACTTCCCCTTGGTGCTCCATTGATGCTGCTTTGTTGAGCGCCCACATGCACTGTTTTTGGTGTTGTAATTGAACTGCAACTGCCTTGGTGTTTTGTTGCTATTTTGCTTTTGTTTTGGTTCCTTGTTTGATTCACCAAAGGCTTCTTTTCAAGTGGGGATGAGGTAGTGCCAGTGCCTTGTTGTTGCTTTGAGGTAGTGCCTTGCTGTTGGGTTGAGGGAGTGCTTTGCTGCGATGTTGATGGAGTATTTTACGATTGGGTTGAAGCAACAACCTGGCTTGTCAACTGATCATGAAACCTACCCATATAGATCATCCTCAATGGTTCACTAGGCATCTATGTCAATTATAGACCACATAAATGAATGAGCTCAAAATATATACTCTTAAGCACATTGCACTAAAACACAGTTGACTTACACGGACAGTGATCATGCCAGGTTGAGTACTCATTCTCACTCCATAACCAACATGCGAGTTTGAGTACTCATTTTCACTCCATAACCTTTTAACATGTCTCTCCTTTCTTTGTGAATGGAGATTGAGAGTGCTGCCGACTTAAGAAGGTCCTCAAGTGGGTCCCATAATATTCCTCCTAACCTGTAAAGCAAATGAATTGTTAAAAGAAAGAATAAATGAAGTCTTTTGAAATGGATATGACATGTTAACTTATAGGTAATTTTGTAAGTCTCCCTATAGGTTGCTTGTTTTTCTTAGAATAGTCTTATTCAGTAATCATTCCTTTTTTCCTGACCTAAAAAAAATCAAATAGAAGTATAAATTGTGTGAAATAGAAAATTTTGAAGGTTTAACATTTTTTGCTATAAATTGAGGTTGTCTTTCAACTGCGCCTTGTTCATCTCCCTCTATTGTAGGTTGATTGTCTTTTTTGACCTGAAGAACATCAAGTAGAATTATAAGTGATGAGAAATAGTTTTTCAACTAAACATTATCTCCTTGTTGTCTCTCAGCTGCAGCTTGATGTTATGGCATAAACTTTTGATGTGAAAAACATAAAGTAAAAGTATAAGTTGTGGAATAGTCTTTTGCTTGCTTACATGAACATCAACTTCAGATCGCTTTTCAGCTGATGTTTGTCCTTGCCCTTGCAAGTTATTATATTATGGCCATACTCCTTGCAAAGATTGCATTTCATACCAACTCCCTTCTTAGATATGAGATTAGCATCCCTGTCTAGTTTAGATTGATCTATCTTCCAGGCTTCTTTAGGTCTACTTGGTTGCTTTTTGACAATAAGGGGCAAGATATCGTTAGATTCCATACTTGGCCACTCTTTTGCCATTCAGTGGTTGAAAAAGTCCATTATATGGATTGCCCTTTTCAAATATTCACTAACATACTCAGCAAGATCCCTTCCTAACCAGTGAATGCATGAGACAACGTGTGAGCAAAGAATTTCTGTCAAATCCCAATTTTTGCACGAACAGACCTTACCTATAATGTCAACCACAAATGTGTTGGCAAAATGGGTCATTTCAAATCTGAGATGACCGGCATGGGCTGGTAACTAGAACCCACTTGTGACCTTATGCTTCTCCATCTTCTTTTTTACCATTCGGCAAAGAATGTCATAATTTTTTAGAACCAATTCCTTCTTCTCAGCCATCATCTTCATTAGAGCTCTCCTTATCTCCTCTAACATATCACTGATTTGCATTGATCTTAGTTTAATAATATAACCATTGAAGCATTTAGACAAGTTATTATCTAGTACCTCATACTTTAGCCAAACATTAATTTTTTACCTACAAAATTTATCTACACCAATCTTCATGAAGTTTTCATCAGCCTGAATGGAATAAGACTTCATTTCATCTCTTTGAGGCACTCTTGAAAATCAGCATCTGTGGTTGCCTTTAACTACTCTCCAAAAAACATTTTTCAAGACAAATTCATTGTCTTTTTTAACAGTTTATATAAATATATCTTGCTCAGTTATCATGCTCAATTGAGGGCATTAATGCCCTGAGCATGTGAAAGCCCCTAAAATGAAAGATTAAAAAATGAACATACATCGGTATTAATTTCATAATGATACATAAATAATTAAAAAAAATAGTCTACAATATTCAGCCATAAGACTTGCAGAATCCAAGATAACAAGAAATTAAAATGAATGAATAGAGCAACGGTTAAATTAGCCTACGTGATTAGAGAAATCACCTTCGGCTGATCACTGATGAAAGTCCAGCCATAACTATCTTAAATTCACAAGTCATCCGCAAGCCTTACAAAAAATCAACTCCATCTATTTATATTCCCATGTTCGTTCTACGGTAGCCCAAGTGATTGCCAACATCTGTTGTTCCCATCCCTTGCCATTGTAGATAATAGCTGCCCACCTACTTGGGTTTTCAAGAAACATCTATCAAGGGATATCACGTGCCTACAACCTTGTAAAATGCGAATTCTAAGCCCTTTAAATCCTACGTAGATCCTCTTAATTTGTTTGGTCTTTCAACTGAAAGATCAAACAAATTGTCTTGGTTCACTCTTTTTAATTATATTATATATGATGTAAACAATTTGTAATGATCTTTCAATGATCCTCTGATCATCTCAAGGCCAATTGATTTTGCTCTATAACAAATGTTCTTACTCGGTTGAATTGCAAACTTTTGATGTAGATCTCTCATTAATTCAACAACATTTACCTCTAGATTTTGCCTTATCTTCTCTAAGAACTGCTTTACAGTCCATCTTGGTGAGGCTGGCCTTGCACATTCATGGTTTCTCGCATACTTTTTTGCTATGAAAGTATCATTCTTCTTTATCCAACTCGTATGGATTCTGCATGGACATTTTTTAGCACATCTTGCTTCCATTTTATCTTTCCATGCCTTTCTGTTCTGAATAGCAAAATCTTGCACAACTTGCTTGAAGTGCAAAGGTGGTTCAAACTTTTGTGTCCATGACAAAACATCCTCACCCCTGTTGCCCATTTTGCTGGATCTCTTCCCCTTGTCCCTCGCTATACTGGTACTGTTTTCTTCACTGTTGCCTGGAGTAAGGGCTTCATCATTGGATTTTGCACACTCATTATTATAGCCACTTTCTTCATTTGTTTGCCCTTCATTTTGTTGTTGCTCTCCAGCTGGTTCTTCTTCAACATGTTCTGCAAGTTCTTCTTATCTTTCTTCAGCTTGTTCTTCTTCTTCTTCTTCTTCTTCTTCTCCTTATTCTGCATGTTTCTTTCTTCTTATTTCTAATTACTTCAATATACTCTTCATTAGATAGATCACTAAAAAATTCATCAATATCTCCAAAGTCACTTATTGATGGTACATGTCGCCATCTTCACTAGATTCTATACCAGCATCATATTCAACAACATCAACATTATCACTTTTCTTCTTTGCTTCTACATGTATATCAATGAAGCTGTGAGCTACTCCAAGTTTCAGCCATCTTACAAACATCACTTTCACTAACGATCTCAAAAATGGTTGACGTGGAGACAAATAAAAAGTTTGTGATCTTTTAGTAAAAGAAAATTTAGTTCATGGTAGATTGACAATTTTAGCAAAGTTTGTGGTAATGTAGGCTATTTACGCTTTATTAAAACACTTACAATGGAGTATTTACAGAAATACATTTCTCGCGATCTAGTACAGCAGGGGTCATGTTTGGGCTTCGTTGAGTTTGAAACTCAGTTCCATGTGGAGTGCACTAGAGGTATCTTGCTGACCCAAGACTACCATTTTTCTTATTTAGCATCATGAATGCGCTTGATTTGATCTTATTAAATTGATGTTTTTGACAATATCAATTCTTTGACGGCAATTTTGTTTCCACCCATTTGTCCAAGTAATATTGTTTTTTTCCCCCAACAAAATGTTGTTCTAATGCAAAATGTAGGCATCGCCGATAATGATCAGGTATTGTCAAGCCTCGGTTGAAGAGAAGAGAACCAATAACTGAGGTGATGAAACTATATGATAATCCATATTAGTCTGATAAAATGGCCACCCATTTAAGAGGACAAAAGCTTGACTTCGTTAGTTTCTTCCTCGCACAGTTACGAGCAGTGGAAGAGGGAGGTTTTCTTCAGGAAGAGGAGGGCTCAGGGATGAGAACTTCAGAGGCCATGGAGGCTAAGGTTGGAGGTCTCCCCCGTTATGGGGGAGAAGTGCGTACATGAGCCAAGGAGAATTTCTAGCTCGACCTACGGCCATTATGGGTCGAGGAGGAGAAGGTTATCAGCAAGGAGCTTATCTGAATGGAAGTGGAAGCAGTGGTCGTGGTGGTTGGAACTGTGCGCTTGTTCCCGCTCGAACGATGGTAGAAGATCTGTAGCAATTGAGTGCATTTCTTCATGGGAAAAACACTATTCTTGTCCATTATGCTGGCTTAAAGTACATTAGTACCTACCCATCCATCTATTAGGTACTGTTAACTGACTCTCTGTGTATTGAATGTAGTGTTGCACGTAAAGAAAGAACAAGAGAGAGAACCGGGTCGAATCAGGAACTTAATTGAATTGAACCCAAAATTTTTGGTTTAGGATGAATCGGTTCTCATATAATGTGGTTTTTTAAGGTGAAGCGGTGTAGTTAGTTACTAAATTCAAACGGTTTGGCTAATCAGGATAATCATATTTTAAAAAAATATTGTAAATATAATAAAATTGAAAAATAAATATATTAGAAATATTTTTAAAAAAATTAAAAATAGTAAGATATATGTTATTTTATTACTATATAGCATATCTTTTACCATTTCATACTATTAAATATATTCATTAATGTAATTTTATATGTTTAATTTATTTTTAATTGAGAATTTTATGATTTTAATAATTTTCTTTTTGTTGTGTTTATGTTTTTTTTATATTCTTATATTTTGATGCGGTTTTTATTTAGTTCTTGTTTGATCTTATTTAATTTATTAATTATTTTTAAAATTGGTTTGAACCAGTTTTGATAATTATATAATAGTTATAATTTAAGAGTATTCGAACTGAATTAAACTATCTTAATGATTTGGTAAGGCTTGGTTAGTTGAACTGAACCATGAGCAACCCCAATAGCTTGTATAGAGAAAAGGGGGGAATTTTTTTTCTTTAAATAGCTGCTTGATTTCAAGATAGATGAATCCCACGACGATGAATAAACTTTTTTTCGACAGTGTGGGCCATCACAGTGAATTTGATCCAACGGTTATGAAAGTGTCGAGATCGAACCCCCATTCTATCGCGACCAGCTCGGAGGGGTATATTTGTAATTTGATCTCATACTGTGCCCTGTCCCTCGCTCGTGGCCCATCAGATGATCCGACGGCTTCCGAGATGCCGCCTGCTAATCTAACGGCCAACTCTCCACCCTATATGGATCCAGCCCTAATTGCCTCGTTCTTTTCAGAAGCTGGCTCGTTACGGTCTCCCTTAAACCCTTAGGCGCCACGTTGGGAACGAGAATTCTCTCTACTAGGGTTTAAGCGCGTTGAAGGTAGCCTCTCTTCTTTCTGCTTCTTCGTCGATCTCGAATTGAGATCTTTAAGTCTTTCACTATTCTCATCCATTTCTTGCTTCTCGTATTATCTGTTTGTGTGCTTGATCTACGACGAGGTCTCTTCTTGATGGGTGAGTCGCTTTTTCGTGTCAATTAATGCCAGGCCTTGTATTTTCCGTATCCGTGCTACGAAGATTCATAGGTTTTCGTTTTTGTTTAGCTAGGAAAAGCGAACGTCCTAGAAGAGGTTATGAGTTTAATAAGTTAAGCATTAGAAGCTGCTTTTGTACAGTATTCTTTTGATCGGAGCTAAGGTGTTCTGGCTGTTAGGTTTCTACTGCGGGCGTGGTTGAAGGAATTAAAAGTTTGTTGGGTCTCTGGTGCATGTACTAAATGGTATCTACGCCAGTTGCATCGATATGGTGCTGCGCACTGGGACTTTCCCTGCAAGAACATGTCTTTTTCAATAGAGAGACACTTGCAGAAAATGAAATTAAGGTTAATGAAGAACCTTATGGATCATGACTAATACTGCTAGTGCAAGAGAGGAGAGTACAAATGGCTATGGCATATTTAAAGCTGGCATCAAGATAAGTCTGCTATACATTTTTTAGGGGTCTTGTTCAAGTTTTGAGGGTAAATTGGACTGATTATAGCATAAGCTCTGTCCACTATTAATTGAGGTTTTATTGTTCTTGTCGCTTTTTAAGTTTTTCTTTGTTGCATGATGTAGACCAACTACTTATATCTTAGATTCAGTTGGATTCTGTTATTATTTTTGACAAGTCAAAGAGTTGGATTCTAAATTATATGGATGACATAGTTCACATGACATGAAGAATTATGCTGAGAAAGTTATATGAAATATAAAGTTGGTTTTCTTTTTGTAGGTTGTGACGATGGCATTCTTCAGTAAAGTTGGTAACATAATTAAGCAGACTGCAAGCAGACAGAGTAATTTGGAAATCTCAGCATCTAAACCATTTATCTATCAAGTTATGAGATGCATGTCATCTTCTAAACTTTTTGTTGGAGGTAGTTCCTACATCTGTTTACAGCTTGCAGCTTTGATTCCACTTTTGTAATTTCAAATTCAGGTCAGACCTTTTTACATCTATATCGCAGGGCTCTCTTATGGCACTGATCAGCAGGGTCTAAGAGAAACTTTTGCCAAATATGGTGAAGTTATTGAAGGTGAGAACTGAGAAGATTAGATTACACTTTATCCATAAGTTAGCTTAGGAAGCAATCTGAACTAATTTTTGGAGCTTTTGATCTGTATATGTTGTGATTTACGTCTGAATAACCTAATATATAATCATAATCCATATTTCATGCATGTTTTGGGGGTGTTGTGTTGAGATTGTTAAAAACAGCAGTACTTCCCAAGTGAATCTGGATCATTATAAGTTTGCTAAACATTTCACATCCAACCCTGTCTTCTTATGCTGGTGACATGTTACTTTTAATTATCTTCACATCTCCTGTCGGTATGATTCACTTCTTGATAGAGATCTATTTTACCTCAATGTCATGTAGAAATTCCACTATCCATTGTATTGCTATATTCATCATAGCTGTGGTAGTTGAATTCCATTCTAATGCTGATTTATGTGGCTTGGTACAGCAAGAGTTATCATGGATCGTGAAACTGGTAGATCCAGAGGATTTGGTTTTGTAACATATACATCTAGTGAGGAAGCCTCTAGTGCTATTCAAGCTTTGGACGGCCAGGTACACATCGTTCATTTTGGGAAACAATCCACTTGAAATCTATGTGAACTTTTCATATTACAAAGCATATTTAATTGACTAGGCTCCCTTTTCCCCATTAGGACCTTCATGGTCGACGGATAAGGGTGAACTACGCTGCTGATAGGCAACCGAGGTTTGGTGGAGGTGGTTTTGGACAAAGTCCAGGCTACATGGGTGGAAATTATGGCTCTCCTGGGGGAGGTTATGATGGTGGTAATATGGGTTATGGTGGAGGAGGATTTGGTGCTGGTGGAGGAAATTACAACAGTCCTGCTGGAGGAGACAGTTATGGAAGTGGTGGGAGTTACGGCGGTGCTGGTGGAGGAAGTTACAACAGCCCTGCTGGAGGGGACAGTTATGGCAGCAGTGGGAGTTATGGCGGGAACTATGGGGGAAACAGTAATTTTGGAGGCGAAGCTTTTGATAGTGGCAGTGGTGATGGGAACTATGGTGTGGCTGGTGGCGGAGGTGGTAGTGACAGCTTTTCTGGTGTTGGAGATGGCGGAAATGAAGGGTTTGGGTTTGGTAGTGGTGGCGGTGAAGGCAACAATTTTGGCGAGGCTGCTGCTGGTGGATTTGCTCAGGACAATCCAGCGGAAGGGAATTTCCGGGATGATGATGAGGATCACGATGATGATTATGCCAAAAGAGCCTAAAAAATAATATTGAGCAATGGAGTTTGTAGTGTGAGATCGAGGCTATTTCTCGATGTCATAGCCCAGGAGCCCTTCTCTCTCTCTTCAACTCTCTCCTTAACTGACTCGGGAACTCTCTTGTTTGAGCAGGGTTTTTTTCTGCAAACCTGATAAGTGACCCATCTTTGATATATTTCTCTCGGATATTCCAGAGGCTCACCGTAATGCTATGGCAAATCAAGCAGCCTCTTACCATTTTCAGCCGCTTGCTTTGGGGCAGGTCTATGACAAACCCCACCTTGGAGATCGATGATGGTGGCCAATCATGGCGGACTGCATCGATTTGTCAATGGTGCCGCACACGCCATGTTGGCAGGTTTTTCACCCCGCTGGGAAGATGGGGAGGTGCCCTCTCCCCTCCCTCAAAAGACGAAGGGGAAGGTTAGTTTTGGTTTAGGGAAGACTTGAACGATTCTATGCCCAGAACAGGCTGGGACAATTTGCTTTCATCGGATGGGGAATAGGGACAATCGGACAATGGCGGACAACAATGTCTGTCGAGATACGACTTTGTGCAAAAAATCGATAGATGGCCTAAAAGGTGGCCAGGATTGTCTTATAATTAGTAATCCACAAATATGCACGTCGTGCCACTAATATAGATTATAGGTGCATGTACCAGTGGATCCTTGCCGAACATTACATTGGGCTCGACCCTGTGAGCCTAATCAAGCGAGAGCGATTATCTGCACTGGAAAGGGTGGACAAATTGATCTTATCGATTAGGCGCAAAGGGATCCAAGCAGCTCCACGAGTGCCTTACAAGCTTTTTTAGGCCCAGAACAGAACCGACCCTGACAGCAAGAGATTCGTGACAGACGGCCACCCGGTGCTTACCACAGGCCTGAGTCCACCATGACTGGAGTAAGTGTCTATGCCGGGCGATGCAATGGTGTAGGGGCTGGGGGGCATGTTGGTTGAGGGCATGGAGGTGGAGGGCGGCGAGGTAGTGGCTGGAGGGGCTCTCCCAGGTGGAGTTGGGGTTGCAGGAGCCGTGCCTGCGGTGCTGGAACCACGGAATGGAACAGGGCAGTCAGCAGGAAAGTGAACAAATATTTGCTAGTAGTCCACAGTCTCAGCCGTGACTGATGTTAATTCAAAGATACGTTCCCAGATGCACTGAAGTTCGGTGGCGGAACAATTTGAGCAGGTGTTTCCCTAGGATGGTCTTCCTAAATTCCGGATCCGTCCCAAAAGCAAAAGATCAACATGTACATGAAACAGATATGAGATGACAAGGTGGGTACGGTAAGCGCTGACTATCTCAGTGCCCAATTTAGTCAAAAGAATGTTCAGATCCCAAGACAATGCTATCAAGCAAATATGGAGCTGTTTTAATATCTTAATGCCATTGGAGCTTGAAGAAGATCATCCTAAAGAAAAGCTACTTCAGCCTTGAATATTAACATGCATAAATTTATCATGGCTCTGTTCAACTTATACAGTAGATTGCCAATCAGGGCCAGCAGGCTGATAGATAATTCATCCGGAATGTGTTCCAGATGGAGACGACAGTAATGCAAACAGTTCACAGAATGCCCGACAAAAGGCTCAAGAAAGGAAGTATCGGGATGAGCGAAAGGCTTGTATGAGTAAAAAGGATTGGGGAAAGAAAAAAAGAGCATGGAGTGAACAGTGAAAAAGGCATTGGATCTCAATAATTGCAGCATCTTTCTTTGTAGATGTTTAGAGAAGAAAACAAAAGTTTTGAGATTAGAGCCAGGAAAGCAACAAATGATAAATGAGTCGAGACCACCACCACCATGTTCAGCGAGGACCAAAATGAAAGCCGGACAACACATTTGCACATTTTTCGAGAGGCAAACTGTCATAGGCAGCCTTCTGTTTTACTTTGAAAATCGTAACTTTCTTCTTTCGTGGTTTGTTTTGCTAATGTGAATTCCTCGGCAATGGAGGCCTTACAATGTGTACAGTGAGATATCTCATGGGAAGGAGATTTCATTACCAAGCAGCAGTTCATGGTACCGACAGGAGCATATGAAAAATAAGGGACATACCTGGCGCTGGACGGGAATATGCAACTTGAAAAGCCTGCAAATATCCGAAAAATGTGAAACCCATTAATTCTCTCGAGAAACTACTCTTGGTAGGAGTATACATGCAAGTTAGAGCCAGATCTAACCTACAACAACTTAAAGGTCTAGATCTGCTATTCAAATAGACATCTTTTACGATGGAGGTCTAGTGGAGGGGCTCGGACATAATTCAGGTGTCAGCTCAATCTGGTGGCCCTTTCATCATTTTTGCTCAAGAAGAAACAGCCTAATGGATCAACAATTAAATCTAGACAATCAACAAATCCGTTTCATGATCCAACCAATGCCCCCTTCTTGATGCTTCAAGCTCCTATTCGCACACTTGGGAGCCACCGTAAATAATTTTTATTAGATATCACACTTTCAAATTATGAGTGGTTGATGAAGAGGAGTGATCCCACTCCGCGGTTTTATGTAGTGAGCAGAGGTGATCTTGGTGGCCAAGATTTAATATCATGTTTTATGATGGACCAAAAAAAATGAGCCTGATGTACACCTCCGCAACCTATGCTCTTGAAGATAACAACAGAGGACCTGACTCCGAGCAAAGTGCAGTTGCACTTACTGGGGTCAGAAGAGGAGCACTTGGCAGTGCCTGCGAAGTCGCAGGTGCCCTGAGCCTGGCCCTTGCGCTGGAAGTAGCTGTTGACCGCATAGGAGCAGTGCGCCCTCACTGTATTGGGCTGGAAGCAAGGACCCTTCTGGTGGATCGGTCCGCAGTCAGCCCCAGCGCCGCATGCATAGTCCAGAGTCTTCTGCAGCACTGGATCTGGCAGCCCTCCCCTGCAAGTACACCAAGTCCCAGCACCTACAGTCGCACAAACAGATAATTATGTACTATGTGTCTACGAGTCTTCTCCATAGCACTCGAAACATGGAATGTTACTTTCAGAGGAACTGAAGCTTAATACTTACTGGAACCATGTATTGCAGTAGATAACAAGAAGATGAGCACTACAACTGCGGCAGGAGCCATTTGATTGAAGTGCACAGAAAGGGGAGTATATGCTGCTCTCGGCAAGCACAGAGACAGAGAGAGAGAGAGAGAGAGAGAGAGAGAGAGAGAGAGAGAGTGGGGAGAGAGAAGGTAGCCAAAAATGGTAGAATGAGAGATTATGACAGGCATGACAGGAGCTTGTAGTGAAGTTGATGGAGACATCATTGTCTGCTTACATGATTTGGCGTTGGAGCTCTCCGCTTCACCGGTCATAAACAATTTTCAGATTCTCTACTTTTGGAATACGATGGATAAAGCCATTTACAGTTGAAATTTCAGATGAGTGCATATACAGATACATAAAGGATCCAACGGTATGAGTCACACTTTACAGGCTTTCAGGTCTTTCGGGCATTATTTCTGTTTACTCTTGCTGTAGTTCCAGAGTCATTAGTCACATTTAGTCTAAGAAGTGAGAGCATGACAAGCACAGAAAGGCAACAGTGCTTAAATTGATCCTACCTTACAATCCAGAAAATGGCCACAAGATGAGCAGTGAAAACAAGTACTTTATAACCTTTTTCAACACGGTTATTACAGTTGACTTTACAAATACTACAACTCAACGTGACAACATTGAGCATGTTAAAAAGTATATACGAGTGTTCCATGGCCCAAAGTTGAACTAATCCCAGTCCGCATCAAAGAACCCAGCATCTTTCATCTCGGAGTAATATGCATTGTCGAGAAGAAAATCTTCCTCCTGCAATCATCAAAAAACCAAAACTGTCAACACAATGAGAAAGAAATATGCACCAGTATACCACATTTAATTCAATAACCAACGGGCTTGCCAAAAGAAAGTGAATCACCTTGAAGAAATCGGCAAGGAAAGTCATGTAAAGAAATGGGAGATAGAGAGAGTGATAGCAGATGCTTATGACACTGTACAACCTGCGTGGGAGAAGTGGAAAATAAATAATGTATCTATGTGAATTTGTGATGAATATTCCCAATAATAACCTTTTATTTTATTCCTCTTTGAAAACTAGAAGAGCAGTTGACGTTACCCGACACCAAAGCTTGCTCCGAACCCAGCAAACAGGCAGGCTAACAGTGCTACCGCATTGACGATAAACATCACAGCAATGTACTTATAAAATGCTGGCCGAGCTGCAGAAAGAGGGAAAGACAAATGTTAGTTTAGTTTACATAGATGAGACACAGATGCAAAGTTGGAGATGAACCCACGAGGCAATTCTTCGCTCCATTTGGAGAATCGGACAAACAGTATGAAGGCATAGACTGCAGTCAAAACTATTTTGTGGATGCTCCACAAGGACCACTTCATGCGGTGAGCAGTTCCAACATTGATGAACAAAGGTATCCCAAAACCGAATACATATATAGCCTGAAATATAGCGGACCAAACAGGAACAGCTGGAATTATTACTTATTGAAATAAAACATACAGATAAATGAAACCAACATGAAGTTCTGCATAAACTTTGAAAAGTATGCAGAGGAATTTTTTTTCCAAACAATGCTGTTTATTCATTAGCCACTGATCAAAATGACTGACCTTACAAATTAGTACCTATCACAATACTTCAACAGATAGTTAGCAACAAAAAGAACTGTTTGCCTCACCTTAAGAAGTATATCTGCGCCAACAATAACACCCGTCACAAGAAAAGTCCGGGATAAAGCTTCCAGTCCATTGATATAATTTCCCTGAAGTATAAACGCCACCAAGCTTATCTCCAAATAAAGAAGTCCAGACGTTGTGAACAGGGACAAGAGATTCCAAGCGGTCTCCCGACTGGGGGAACACTGCATTGCCTGTTCACTCAGAAGCAAGTTCTCAGGTCAAGCACGAGACAAGTTCAGTTAAGTAATCTTCAAAGACTGGAGAGCCAGGATAGTAAATGAAAAAGAAAGCCACTCGCTGTAAATTCCTTAAATTATAACACAGATAAGTAACGAATGCTGCAGAAGTGGCATCTAAGGGTTGATTCTCGAACGTCCCCTTGTCAGTGGAAGATTAAAAACAAATGGCGTAAAGTTCCCTTGTCACTAGAAGATCTGGCTTAGTTCATCAGTTCTATGCAACCCAAACATCCAACCGAAACAATGATCTTGACTTGGCTCTTCCAGCTCTACTTCTTCTTATAATCTTTTATACAGACTGCTCCCTCTTCCGTTCATTTCCCCGCAATGAAATACCCGAAACCTCCAAGAGAACCAACTCAAAAACAAAAAAGAGCGAAGAGCGTGGAGTATTTGAAAAGAAGTCATCTTCACATGTACAACTGAGAGAGAGTAACATCAAAGAGAGTCAGGACCTGAAACAAACACCATGCGAGGTTGAGCAGGCTGACGACCCATAGGATAGCGTAGTACGAGATCATCACGTAAGACCTCCCACTGCAGAGCTTCCTGAGGTTCTTCTTCGCGTGAAAGGCCAAGAACAGGACGAACAGGGACGAGGGCACAACGAGAAAGGCGTCGTAGAGGAATCCGTGGCAGACGGGAGACGAGATAGAGTCCTGAGACCCAGGAGATGAGGGAGACGGGGGTACGGAAGAGGTGGCGCTCTCGGAGAGAATCGACGGCATCTTTATCAAAGAAACCCTAGTTAGAAGGACTGCAAGAAAGACGAGCTACCGACCAGAAATCATGGAATCACCAATCTCAGAGAACACTATAATCGACGAAGTTCTTCCTCTCAACTTGGGACAGCAGTGGATCGATCTCGTGTGACTTAATTGATTACGACATGAGAAACCCGACCATCCCTCCTCTTCCTCCCATATAGCTCCCATGGATGGATTTTGCAGAAGCTTCCGCAAAGCATACGACGTCGTAGTGATAGAAATCCTCCGTCGCGGGCATGGCATCGCAGACACATAGTAATCCAGAACTTTGATGTTAATTTAGGGTTTACCATGTAAATTACATAATTAGTACAAAATATTTTATTAATGTAACACATTAATATAAAATTTTTAAAATATAACTATTTTATAATTTTTTTTTCAAATATACTATACTTTAGTACATTCCGTTAATTTTTACTAATACCGTTAATTTTTGATGACGTGAACGATTTACATGACTTCATATTTTAAATATATGAATTATTATATGGCACATAATAAGACATACTATTTCTTTATTTCTTACTCTCTCCACTCTCTCGCATGCTCTCTCTCTCTTTCTCAATTTTTATGTAGGGGCTTTCACGATTTGAGGGAATTAAAATTAGATGAGAAGAGAAGAGTGAGAAAGTTCAATTAATTGTTAGAAAATTTTCGAAAGAAGTTAAATTTTGGTAATAAGATAATAAAATTAGTACTAACTATTTTCTTGATCTCTAAAATCGTGAAGCCCCCTACATAAAAATTGAGAAAGAGAGAGAGCGTGCGAGCGAGAGACAGGGAGAGAGAGCCATGAGAGAGAGAGAGAGAGAGGGAGAGAGAGTCACGCAAGAGAGAAAGAGAGGGAGAGAGCGTTGAGAGAGAGAGAGAGAGAGAGAGATAGAGAAAGAGAGCCATGCGAGATAGAGAGGAAGAGAGAGCTGAGAGAGAGAGAGAGAGAGAGAGAGCCAAGTGAGAGAGAGATAGAGAGGGAGAGAGAGGGAGAGTCGAGCGGGAGAGAGAGCCGAGTGAGAGAGTGGGAGAGAGAGAGCCGAGAGAGAAAGAAATAAAAAAAATGGGTCCCAGTATGTGCCACGTGACAATCCACATATTTAAAATATAAAACTACGTCATTAAGGGAGTACCACATAAACTGTCCACGTCATCAAAAACTAACGACGTTAGTAAAAATTAACGGAATGTACTAAAGTGTAGCATATTTGAAAGAAAATATATCATAGAGTTATATTTTAAAAATTTTGTACCGAAGTGTTTGATTATCAAAACATTTTGTACCAACTGTGTAATTTTTCCTAACTTATTATCAAAATTTAGTTTCTTTTTAGTTAATTTTTTATTATAATTTTTTTAATAATCAAGAGATTGTGTTAATTATCATTTATTATACTATTATATTATATTATTATTATTTTATAAAAAATATAAATAAAATATAGTTAAAAAATTATATATTATTAGATAGTAAAAAAATTAATTGAATATGAGAGACAGAGAGAGAATAAGAGAGATAGAGAAAGATAGCGAGAGAGAGCACGGAGCAAAAGAGAGAGAGAGTGTGTGTGCGAGAAAGAGAGAGGGAGGGAGAGCGAGAGACAACCGAGTGAGAGAGAGAAGTAGAGAGAGAGCCGAGAGAAGTGGATCCTCTGTATCACAATATAATTAATATATATTTAAAACACGAAATCGTATCATTACAAAGTATTACATAAATAATTTACATCATCAAAAATTAATAATATTAATAAAAAAATAATATAATATATTAAAAAATATATCATAAAATTATATTTAAAAATTTTTATATTAAAATATTACATCAACAAAATATTTTATACTTTATCCAAAATTATCAATATTTTATATTAATTAAACCAACCCTAAAATATTAATTATAAATATACATACATATATATATATATATATATAAATTCACCTTTTGGCAGGATTCTGCACAATCAGTCTTTCTCGTCCGACTCGGTTAACGGGTTGACACCACAAGGTGCAAATTCCAACATAGGATGATCTCATGCCAGCATATAACCAAACACGGCATTCTTCCTCGACCACGATGACTACCACGACCGTCCGAAGCAGCTCGATGGATTCCGTTGTAACGACCCGTGAAGCGCATGGCACGAAGAATTTTTTACATCGCAATTCGGGGAGGAATGGCAAAAGCCGAGTACTAGTCAAAAGAAGAATGGAAGCCACACCTGACCGGACCGGACCGGACCGGACCGGACCGCAAAACCATCTTTCCCGATTCCTCCGGCCATGGATCGGACGGACCCCTAGCTCGTGAAATGTGAACGACGGGTGGAGCTGTGCAAACTGTGCGACTGGGTGAAGCGATTTTCCGCCCTCGGCAACTTGAGAAAAAATTGGTTGGTGTGGGGGGCCTTTCCCCTCTCCCTACCACCTCAACAACTAATGCAAAATATACAGAGACCTTACTCGGTACTTCTCGAGCATGTGATCGATCCACAGCCTAAAAACTAAGAATAAGATTTACCTGTCAGTCATCGAGCGCACTCACCCGAGTCCTTTTTGTGAGGGCCTCGAGCCTCGAGGCTCCCGCAGGTTAGAAGTCCCCAAGAATGTGTTGAAAGAATAGTGGAGGGGGATGATGAGGCTTTTGACCAAACAACCAAATCGCCGGGAAGAGAAACCGTCCAGTGATGGTCAGAGAGAGAGACATTGTACACTGTCAGGAAGATCCATCACAGCTGGATTTGCGGTCACGCATCTCTGGGGCGCAGGTCTTGATCTGTAAGCAAAAAAATCAGAAGATGAGGCACCACTCCCACTGGACTGGCTCCGCCCATGGAACTTGGCAAACTGGTTGACGATGGAGAACCTATCAAGGTCCTGCAACTCCACTCTCAAGTCGACTATCGAATATCCCCGATCCAGTCTGCATCAGCAAGAGTAAGGAAATTAATCGTCAAATGGTGAATCACGAGAGTTATGAGAACTCTGAAAAGCTTAGTAAATAACAATATAACAGCACCATAATTTTGCCAAGACAAAGCTTACTGGAGGCTCAGAAATTGAAATCAGATCCATCTCTAAATAATACGTTGCACTTAATGATAGTCCTAAGAGTAACACAAATAAGCCTGAGAAACTGCTTTGCATTTACATTCTCAGGCTCAGTTATGGTGGCAAATGAGCAATGAAATAGTAGCTACCTTAACAATTCATTCTCCAACATCTTTGTTCGGTCAACGAGGTTTGCCACGACTTCTGCAGTGTCCCCACTGTCACTCCTCTCTGAAGTTTTTGCCTTCTCCAGCAAGCTAATAGATTAGAAGAAAAGGAAAAAGATTAGTAAACTATAAACTGGTCAAATAGGAACTGATCACCACTTCTCATCAAACCAATAAAATTTATAACATTATTATATCAATGATTAAGCAACTCACATTTTTCCAGAGCTATTATTAGTCTTGGAAGAATTGTTGCAGGAGAATTCAATTGCATCCCATGCATCCCCCAAAGCTGACTTGCTAACGCAATAAGTCACATTCTCGTAATGTGACCTGCTGTCTCCAGCAAGAAATGGTGCTGGGGGAGGCCGAAGCAGTTGTTGCATCAATTGTGTAGTCAAGATTAGCCTCTTTTTAGGTCGTGGTGATGGCAGTCCATCTTTGTTTGTTTCACCCCCATCCTCCATCTATCACCACAAAGTGAATGAAATAGCATGAGATCTTGCAAGATTAATGACACAAGTAGTATTTTAGATTTGGGGAGGCAGTTCTATCAAAAGGCTGACCTTTTGAACCATTTGATTAGCAGCTCGAGCCCATTCAATTTCTGTAATACTGCAAACAGGAAAGACAAACATGTTATGATGACATTGTGGAACCAATAGTGATTGAGAAGCATAGTAAAGTGATGGCAATCACATACAACAATAGGGACAGACTGAAAGAGATCAAATTTTCAAAACTTAGAAAAGTTAGAGGACAGTGTCACACCACCTGGTACTCTGAAGTTTCATATTAGCCATCACTTCCTTATGCCATGCCTGCACTTCAGTTGCAGGGACTCTGTGCTTCTTTTGTTTTGAGAGCAAACTCTGATCAGTAACTTCAGGAGGTAATAAATTTTTGGACAAAAAGTTATCAGCTCCCACTGATGCAGGTAACCAACTATAGCCAGATTCAATGGGACTGGCACCAGAAACGTGGTGATACAGGTTCAATGGTTCATGAACCAGCAAGCAATCAGCAGGCTCCTGAACAAGTCTGGCTTGATCAATATGCTTTACAACAGTCATTCTCTGTGCATCAAGCCCTTGCAAGGCCTGGCTGTTCATCAAGATTCCAGACTGACCAACCCATGATGCAGCCATCTGGGAATTCATCTGAGAGTTATCATGTCTAAGAGAAGCCTCGGAATTGCAAGACGAATGTGGAGAGTCACTCTGTCGTAATGCATCCATGTGCCAAGAAGCTGAACTAGTATCACAATTATCACCTTGTTTCCCTGAAAGGTTCAATACCTTTGTATCTCCCCCTGGACCACAGTTATAAGCATAACCTGCTGTAGCATTGTGACCCAAAGAAAGATGGTTTCCTCCCAAATGAACTCTCTCAGAATTGACACCACTGTCTGGACCTCTAAATCTTTTTGAAGCCCGATGACTAGGATCCACCTCTGTACTCTTCATAGATTGCATTTGATGTAAAAGGGAGTAGCTCTGATGAGAAGCACTATCTGGAACAGATCTGGGAAGAGACTCATGAGAAACATGATTTATTGAAGACACTTTCCCCTGCAATGTACTCTGGGCCGCTTCATCAGTCCTGCATGAATCTGGTGGCTTGAAGCTTACACTGGCACTGAGTTCCACTGCACCACCCACTCCTTTCAGCAAATCATCGTTATCTGATTGAACCAGGGGCTTCAGTAAAGCAGGAGCAGTACTTCTAGGGATGGTTGTTGATAGACCTCTTGAATAGACACTCTGTTGAAGGATGCGTGGAGTACGAGAAGGCTGAGACGTTGATGCTGACCCCAAGCTAGGGGAATTTGATGGTGAAATCACAGTATGGGCATGTATTCCACTTTGGGCTCCTGCAGCAAAAGGGCCGCTGCCTTTTGAAGTACTAGCAGAAAAATCAGCAACTGAATGAAGAGCAGATTGACTAGGTAAAGTTCCCCCAGAAGTATTTTCTCCCGCATTGGAATCGGAAGCCAGCATATGCAGTGTTGGATTAACCGATTGACCAGGCAGAGCTCTTTCAGCATCATGTTGAAGATGACTTCTTGAGAAAGGAAATCCAGAAGTAAAACCCATAGAAAATCTATCATCCATCTGCTCTGCTGAACCCAAAGTAAGTTCTCTCTTTCCCCCTCCATACGGTTCATTCCAAGAAGATCGAACTGATGGAGCAGAAACAAATGGCATATGACCTATTTCTGATTTATTAGAAGAAATTTGAGAACTGGGAACCTGTGAGGAGCAGCCCTGAGAAAGTAAGACATGGTCCAGATTTTGTAATTGTTGTGATGGAGGGGCTAGCTGAAGTCCACAACCCTGAGAACTAGTAGACTGGTTCCGCTGGAGTTGACCAACAGATCCATCAGAATTTTCTGGTTCATGGGCATCATTTCGACCAGAGGATCTGAAGTGAGATGCAGCTTTACCTGCCTTTGATTGATCCAGCTTGTGAAGAAGTTCGAGCATATTCTGACTGCAAAAATTAGAAAAATTCAGACAGAATATATATTTCTGTAAACAAGTCCAAAATACAGGAGAGAAGGTCACCAAAAGCACAGACACAAAATGCCAACTAGTGAATTGTCAAGATCAAAAGTCAACTACATGATTTCACTCCTCAATATCTAAGTAACAGTGCATAAATTCAAGAGATATCTATGTAACAAAGTGTCATAAATTTAAGAAAATATTTGCAATTTTGCATGGGAATTAAAGACCTAGCATGGTAGTGAATGATCAACTATACATATCTACCTTGGTTGAGCACTATCATTCAAAGAGAGGCTACCACAGGAAACACCAACTGGGGAAGACTTATTAAAGATCTGTTTGGTTGCAGCATGTGGATATAAACCACCTTCAGTTCCACAAAAATTATCCATGTCAACGTTGAGATCTCCCATTCGATGATATTGAAACTTTTGAACTCTAACAGGTTCCCGCACAGCCTGACCAGAAGGATCTTCCATGCTATCATGCAAACTATGAGAATCACTGCCATCAATACAAGCATTTTCTTGTACAAAACCAGGTGAGGCATGGCTAGATACATTTGACAGAAAACCACTGGAGCTCTCCCTCCTGCAATTTTGCTGCTCAGGCACATTATTATTGTCTGATTCTAATCCTTTAGAGCCCTTCCCTAAATGGTGACTTCCCTCCCATCTGTCACTTCCTCTAAAGATTGCTGAAGGGTCAGCTTGCCCACAGACATTTAAACTTTGACTATTTTGAAGCCAATGGGTGCTTTCCAGCAAGGCTTTTGAGCTGCTTGAATTGTCAGCAGCATTACTTGAAGAATCATGTCTGCGCAACGTTGAGCTTCCAAGGGGATTTAATTTATTTGCTCCAACAGATAGACCATGAAATGTGTCAGTCTTCCCAGAAGTACCTCCAAGAACCTCATGCCCCTGTTTACTCTGACTGCTACTCTTGGAAAGCTGCTGTACCATCTCATCACTACGGTTCCGCAGATTACTACCCTTGCCAGTTGCATTCCAGCCATTGACTCTGTTATTCAACCGAGCACATGCATCAAAGGAAGACATGCTCTGCTGATGGGTCCAAGAACCTGAAGTATGCTGCTTTCTGTCAGCCATTGAAGAATTATCAGCATTTCCACAGATCTGAACGCTTTCAGAAGGACTTGCTAGCAGACTTGGCTTCAAGTGCTTATTTTCTTCTGAAGAGTCCTCCATATATCTGGGAGAACAATTACTTTGCAAGTTCTCTATCCTCTCATGTGAAGCTCTATGATTAAATTGATTGCCTAGAGCATCCACAATATTAGAGCCAGCCTGCATGTTCCTTTTACTCCAAGCCGACTGCTGTTCCTGTTTGACACCATTATTGCAGATTACAGGCTGCTGATGGTCAGTGTTAGGTTCAGCAGATTGAAAACTCAAACCACTCCACTCTTCTTGTTGCCCTGTTTCAATACTTGAAGTTTCTGCTAGTGCAGACAGCATAAGAGCACTCCAACTCCCACTCTGCAAAGAAGGAAATCCACCAAATAGACCGCTACCTTCAGATATATTTAAACCACCAAGGCCTGTGTTCATTTCTCCTCCAAAGGCCTCCCACAAATTGCCACCAGAACCAAATAAGATCTTTTCCTCAGCAGGATCTAAGGAGGCCACATTCTGTGAATGGACAGCTGCAGACGATGTTTTCTCCTGTGCTGCATCAGAAGAACGACCCAACTCTAGATTGCCAGAAACTTTCCGCAAAGCTACATTTCTTTGGGAGGGAGGCAGTTGCTGCAAATTACCAGACTCAAATCCACCAATGGAATTATGACAAGAAGGAGAACCAACTTGTCTTGAAAGCAAAGGTCCATCCTTGGTGGCCTGATCAGATGCAATGTGTTGACTCCTTGAAAAGGCATTGCCAAAGGAAGAGATCTGCTGTAGTGTGCGGTTCTCACTTTGAACCTGAGAGTTTCGATTCATACTATTCCTTGTTCCAGGGAGAGGAACCCCATAAAGAGACTGATCATACTGTTTAAGAACTAAATCCTTAGTGGACAGTGCTTGGCTTTGTTTGGAGGAAAGCTCAAATTCATTGGAAGATCCCTGCATAATTGCAGAAGCACTGAGGTTCTGCCTGTTGGAGTTACTTGATAAGAGTTCAGGCCACGGTTTATTTAATGAATCATGCACAGGAATGCCATTAAGGAGCGCTGGTGAATGGTTAGCAGCTGCTTGGCTTGCCATTGATGAAAGAAAGTTGATGGGGGAATTTTGCGGAAAAACTCCCTGATGCTGGAATGGATGTCTTTGATAATCCTGCAGTTGCCTAAGGTCCATGTGCTGCTGCATGAGCTGCATATCACTAATTCCAGACTGCTGCCTCTGCAAAGCTTGCACCATACCAGGATGCTGACTACCCATTTGCTCCTGACCACTAAAAGTGCTGAAACTTGACGGAGGTTGAATATTTGAAAGCTTCCCATAATCTTTCTTTTGAAAATCAGTGCCATTTAAATGATGTGACTCAACAAGAGATAAACCTTCAGGTGCCACAGTATTTTGATAAGAATCAGCACCCATACCCAAAAAGTTTGCTTCGTATTGCTTTGCAGCTCTATGCCCTTGCATAAAGCCATTCAAACCTGAGTGCTGGCTCAGGAACTGATTTCCAGCAACCTCAAACCTTAAATTTGGCTGTCCAGAGTTCAAGCCATTTACTGCTTGAAAATATGGAATTCCACGTCCACTGTCAATGTTTGCTATGACAAAAATGGGATAGTGAGGTTATTAGGGAAATGCAGTGATTCAAATAATCCCACATATTTAAACATGAAATTCTTCGGAGGAGAAAATCTAGAGAAAGAATAAAGCATAAGCAGATCCTACATATATATATATATATATATATATATATAGTTTTTTTCAAGACAAGAAACTACATAATAAAATAAGATTGTAAAATGTGTTAGTACTTGATTGAGGCACGCTGTAATTCTTTGGGCTGGAACTTAGAGGAAGCGCACTCCGAGTCTGGCTTCCTACCCAGACACTGTTGCTTAGCCCTGCCCAATTCTTGTCAACAGCCCCTTGGGAAAAATTCTCCTGGTCAAAGGAATTGTGAACCCTGTCTCCAACTCCATTGCCAGGCATAGAGAATCCAAAGAATTTTGACCAGAAGGATTAAACTGATGAACTACCTGGAACTGATTAGATTGAAATATGATATATCCACATCATCACATTTCAACTGCAGGCCCTGAATCAGTATGAGAACACCACTTACTTTCTCCAAATGGAGTACAAGTCCAACAATCATATTCCCAGGAGAGAACTCTCATCCTGCAATCGACCAGTCAGTGTGAGAACACATCTAGAAGAGAAAAAGGGTTATGTAAATCGTGAAATGAGAATGAAGAGGATGCATGACATTACATATTCTAGGTCGAAACAACAAATCATGCACTTCATTTCCCATTACATTTTTAAGGGAAGACAAAGGAGATGATAATGCAATAACAATCCAATCCCTCACTATCATGTCCAAGTACAAGCAAAAGTGTCATTGTCAGGAAAAGTAGGCGATATTTCATAACCAGAGGAAAGAGCTTCAAATAGTGATAAACAAACACAAGTAATACATACTAAATCAATGGCAACACATAAAATTCACAGTTTGAGAGGTAGAAGCTACATTTTCTTCATTTTTTTTTTGGGGGATGAATGAGCTAGAAGTTACATTATTATAGCATATATTAACTAAACGTGAGGCAGCAATTTTTCCTGATTTATAGGCTTCAAAACCATCGTACTTAAAAATAAAAGAACATAAACCATTTCCATTTCAGTTACTTAAATAAACCCGAGCATCATTTAGAAAGCCCCCAGCAAACCGTCTTTTTATGCCATAATGCACAAAGCCACACAATGGCAGATAGATAATCTGCATGCTGTTCTCGGACAGGGAAAAGAGTGCAGCACTGACGGAAAAGCCTATTCATTCACGGATGCATTTGTTCAATTGGCAGCATTAGGAGGTACTTAGAGCTTTGCCAAAGTAGACCGATCAGAACACGACACTTTTCAGAGAAAAGGAAGAGAGATGTCTCATCAGGCAAAAAAGAACCCAAACATTATCAAAATCCCGATTCATAACACCAAAAACACGAGATCAGTAACGCCAAAGCACAATTGCCCCCGTCAAAAATCTCACCGGGCCAATAATACAACCATATTTTCAGCTGAAGATTGCACTCGGCAAGCCAAAATAAAAAACAAGTCGAGAGCCAGCTCAACTCTATGAACAGATAGAAGAGAGGCTTGTATAGTGAAAAAAAATTAGGGTTACATTGGCTAAATGGAAGATGGCAGACTCACAGTGATGCGGAGAAACCTCCACTGCAGCTAAGGTCGATCTTTTCTGTGTCCCAATCCAAGAGAGTAGGGGAGACAGGCAGGTGAGAGCTCAAGCTCACAGGGAAGAGAGATAAAGTGAGCGACTCAGTGCCAAATTTTCAACGTAAGTCAGCACTGACGAACAAAACCCAGGTCCGGATCCGAGGCGGAGCTCCGGAGTGCTCGTCCGGTTGGCACCGAACCGAAGGTGGGGAAGGACGTGAGTATTGGGTCGCCCCGAGAAAGGTAGATGCTACCCGGGAATACGACTTTAGACTAGTTGGCAACTTGCACAAATTAAAATTCGAAAATTTTTAAATTTTTAAATTTAATTCTTATTAATAAAATTCACATTCTCACATTTTTCTTGGACGGCTAAGCCCTTGGACCCGAAAGAATCAGAAGCTGACACGTGGAAGAATGGTCAACGGAGTCAGAGTCGATGGCAATATTCGTACATTCGATTATGGGAAAGCTGGATTGAAGATGGGAGAGGACAATTCGGACTTTTGAGAAAAACCCACACATCAAAAGGAGGACCTTTTCTGAAGAAACAAAGTTGAGGGGCTTGAATATAATTAATTAATTACCTTTGTTTTAGTTCATGGCTTTAAATTAACCGGCATCTTTTCTTCTTCTTCTTCTTCTTTTTGGCTAAATAAATTCTCCATGTTATTCCTCCACAAAATGTTCTCGGGTATTACAAGTAGGGTTGCACATTAAGAATAAGAGAATCAGATTGAATTGTAAATCAAACCGAACCAAAAACTAGTTTGGGATAATCCGGTTCTTATATTGTATGATTTTTTAAGGTAAAATTATGCAATTTGTTACTAAATTTAAATTATTCAATTGACAGGTTGGACTGCTGGATCAAATATTTAAAATATAATATAAATATAAATATAAATATATTAGAAATATTTTTAATTAAAAAATAGTTAAATATATATTATTTTACTATTATATAGTATATTTTTTACCACTTAATGCTAAATTTCGTTCTAAATATGTCCATTAATCTTAATCTTGTATTTTTAATTTATCTTTAATTAAAAATTTTACAATTTTAATATTTTTCTTTTTGTTTAGTTTTATATATTTTTATTTTCTTGTTTGTTGATGTGATTTTTTTTAGTTTAGTTCGGTCTATATTCTATTGTTATTTTAAAATTATTTTAAAAATTGTTTGAATTGTTTAACTAAACCATAAAACTAATTTGAAACAATTTTATTCAATAATTATGTAATGATTATAATTCATGAATATATTATATGAATTAAATTGAATCATTTTAACAGTTCGAAAAGAACTAAATCGAACCGAACTATGAGCACACCTAATTACAAGGATAGTCTTCAAAAGCATACAAATCACATGAAGGCAAGAACAGTTAAAGTTATGCAGCAGAGTCATTACACTAGATATTAAATATCTAATCTCCTAAGGGATATCTCCTTTATCATCATCATCATCATACAGTGCATTTGCAGTTAGTAAGGCATTCGAGCTGATGATGGAAACGCTCCTCCGATTCATTTGTTTTGCGACTGATGCTGCTAGTCGGATTCCTCTTGTCTTAACATACGATGGTGACATGCCTTGCTCCTTCTTGTGCCCATGATACGATGGGTCCCCCTTTGCCTATGGCAACAGCACCAGCACCGGCAAGGCACACCTAATCTGCATCATCTGCTATGCCTGTGTAAGCACATCTGTGATCTTCACCGTGGCCTTTCATATGATTAGTGCTATCTGCAAACAGCTTGTCAGCTGTGCAAAAAGTTGTAATTAAGGGCGCATAAACATGTTCTTTGTGATCTCTATTGAGTTAAGAATGTGTATACATCTGGTAGGTTGCCTCCATGAATCACCCACCTCGGATTCTCAACTCCCAGATATTTTTCAACGGCAGTGCCCCATAAGTTACAAATTCCCTTTTGTTTATATCGTACCACCAGTGAAAGAGTCGGGAGGATTGCGAATGAATCCTACCAAATCCGAGTGTGGCGCAGAGTTAGGCCACAAGGTCCACGGCAATTCCCTCCATCCTGCACGGATACTGGTCGCACTATTTCTTCTTCTGTTGGGATTCGAGTCAGAGTTGCGGCGTTCTCCTCAGCAATCATTGGATTGATTAAAATTTTCCGAGCCCTCTGGACATCGAAGGTTGCTTGCTTGTTTCACATAATCCTTCAAAATTCTTTTGTAAAATAATTAGCCACTTGTCGTGCGTTTGTCGGCCACGTGTTTCCTATACATATCTCTCTTTATTGCTATGATCGTATCTGCTCTTCTTTTTATTACAGTAGATGTGCGATAGATACAATCTTGTATTTTTTTTTTTATGTCCATCTCTCAGCCACATTTATTTATTTATTTATTTATTATAATTTTTGCCGCCATGTTAATCATTTTCTTACCAACTCACGTTGAGAATGAGAAGGAGAAATTGGTGCGTTCAATCTACTATAAGTTTATAAGGGATGAGATCTATTTTTACTTAAAAGTTTGATAAATTGATAGGTGGTGATATCCAATCATCTCATAAGCTTACAATATTTTTTTTATTTAATCGAATATTTTTTTAATTTTAATTCAACCGGTTTTCCCACCGGTTTAATTGGGTCCACCAGTCGAATCGAGAACTGGCTGGTTCAACCGGAGTTGACCTCATTGAAAGCGCAATTTAGTCTTTTATAGGGACTGGACCGAGTGAGTGGCCGGTTGCCGGTCTAGCCGGCCAACCGGGTTCGGTTTTTGAAACTATGCAATTACCTTCGTGCTATCATGGCCTCTTGTCCGAGCATATTCGAATCAAAATGGTTTTGGTCTGCTTGCATTATCCATCCATAATTTGAGCATTATGGTATCGTGACTTGACCAATGAGCCAGTAGACATGTGTCGGTTCGGCTTTGCCCCCACAAAGTCTATTTCTAATATGAGCTTAGCCCCTCCTCTATTGTTCCCTCCATGTACAGTCGCTCCCTTGGAAACCTAAATCTAAGCATCCACTCATTTGCACAGAATTATCCAGATAACTGATTCTAGGCTTTGAGGCATGCACTAGAATTGACCGCCACCTCTGTAGTAAATCTTTCATGTTTATATACCATTTCGTCATAAGTCTCTCTATTAGTAACAGAGGTTTACACATTTGCTTTGCCACCGAATCTATTTATTTCTAAAAATGTGCTCTTTTGTCGACTCGAAAGGATGGACCGACCCGTAAACACATGTTAATGACCAGCTAGCTACTAGGTAAAACAGGATGCACATTTTTCAGCTAGAACTTGTAATTGTACTTGTAGCTCCTCCTCCCACATCAGACACAGACTTCCAGTAGTCCCACGCTAGAGTTAGTCCCGTGCCTCAACTGTAACAAATGGAATCGGAGGCTTCTTGGTTGGAAAAGCCATCACCTACCTCGGGTCATAGGAGGCATCCAGGCTGATATGGTTGGTTGGTGGCACTTGTATTTATGATATGAAATTCTAGAGCATATAATTTAAAAAAAAATTGGTAAAATTACAGTGAAGATCCTGAAAGTTTGCCTCCCTTTTGGAAGTGAGCTTTAAAAGTTTCAAAAATGTTTTATTCGGTTTTATACATAGTTTTAAAAATCGAACCGAATCGGCCAGTTCGATTAGAGTCAGGCCACTCACCCGGTCCAGTTCTTATAAAAGACTCAATTGCATTTTCAAAAATGTCAACTTCGGTTGAATTGGTCGGTTCTCAGTTTGATCGGTGAACTCAATTAAACCAGTGAGAAAACCGATTAACTTAAAATTAAAAACAAAAAATATATATTATAATATACCTATTTTATTTTACTAAATTTATATTTATATTTTAAGTTAAACTTTGATTTAATATAATTGTTATATTAATTATTTTTATTATAAAATTATGTTCAAATTATAAAATTATGTAAAATTATTATTAATGTTATTTATTAAATATGTAATATAATCCGTTGAACACTCGATTCGACCCATAAACTCATACCTACACCGGTTTCCAGTTTGGTCCAGTTTATAAAACTATGGTCTTATCTATATGATTCCATTATTGTATTAAGTTTTATTGGCCAGTACCTATAACAAATGTGCTGATGTGGCCGTTTATATGGTGACGTGGCAAATTTTGCTCACGATGATACGGCATGATGCCGTGGCACCAAGTTGCCGACGTGCCATACCACAACAACATTAATAAACAGCAGTTATCAGAAAGAACTTAACGATATAGTGGAAACAAACATTTAATACAAGATAAGATGTTTTAAAACTTTTATTATTCATTTAAAAATTGGAATAAACTTTTAGAATTTGCAATGTTATTATTTTTCCTCTGGAAAGGCAAAAAAATTGAAGAATATAGTCCGTCTTCATAGCATGCAAGGTCACATGGTCGATGATACACTAACTTTTATCTCGTCGATGAACTCTCTTACCATGCACGCTTATTCTATCTTTTTACCCAATCGAAGTGTACAGACCGACCGACTGCCACTTTTTTTTTTAAATAACCATTGCTAAATAATTGAAAATTATATGGATTTCGATCGATTCATACATAGCCGTTGTAACAGCCACTAGCAACGCATAACTCTAGCCGGTTAATGGGCAACAAGGCATCGATGACCTAATCTATGTCGTCGAGTGTAAGTATAACATATATTATCCACAAGTTATATATCCTTCCAAATCATTATTATGGTATACTGTCTTTTCTCTCATGGTTCGGACCTTTCATCCTCACTCTCACCCTTCGATAATATTGATTGAGAAGCCCATCTAAATTAGAGGCTGGAAAGTAATAAGTATGGGGGCCTAATTGTGAAGACTTCGGAACTACGTGTGCCGCATCGCAGGAAATCTAATGTACAAGGAGTAGTGATGCATTTGCCAACTCAGTTCGATGTCAATTTTTAATGTTCTTTTTTCCCCCTGTTATTATTATTATTAATAAAATAAACAAAAGCGGAGGATTGACTGGGAGAGATCGGCATCCGTGAAGGGGAGGGGAGAGGAGATCGGAGAGATGTCGCAGAACACCGCCAACGATCCGCGTCTGCCGTCGGCGGCGAAGCCGTTCAAGCCGCCGGCGGTGTCTGCGCAGGATCTTACGGTTGACTACTCGGGCTTCGTCGCCATTGTCTTCGGCTTCGCAGGCTTGCTGTTCCGGGTAATTTCGTGATACTTTCCCAGGCATAGTTCCGTCGATTACTGAATCGGTTGCTCCTCGTGGATTTATGATTGCGGTTATCTTTCTGATTCAAACTTCGTGGTGTTTAACAGTATAAGCTGAGCTCTTGGCTTGCAATTATATTCTCCGTCCAAGCCCTTGTGAACATGAAGAACATGGAGACTGATCTCAAGCAGATCTCGATGGGCATGATGTAAGTTCTCGCCTTATCGTACTTCTGTGAACATCGATTTCGTTTGGTTGGTTCTGTAGTTGGAGAGCAAAGTGTAAGCTTTTACGGACGTTATGGTATAGCTTGAATCAGGAAATCTTCCTTGTACAATTGGAAGACGGGGCTTGCCGATTAGTTGGGTTGCTAAATTAATGAAAGTTTGCATCTTGGGTTTGAGCAGATGTTTAAGAAAGCACGGCCTTGTTCCAGATATTCATCACCGTAAAGTGAGACTGAATCCAACGAAATCTGCAGATGGTCCTTGAGTTCTGTGTCTTCAGTTCTGGAGTCTTTGGATTAGCACATAAGATTCCTTCGCATAGGACATGATTTGGATTAGCATATAAGAGTTCTGTGTGATAGTATCCCGAAGGATTAGGGATATCAAGATAAGGAAAAAAAAAAATGCTGACGCAGCCAATGTGCTAATTCATGTATTACATCTAAGAAACCCTGGTAAGGTTGTATATGCGAGTATCTGTTTTATCTGGGTGTTCCCTTTTTCAGGAGAGGATCAAAAGGAGGTTGTAGCATCTCTTTGCTTAAAACTTATATCCACGTGATATTATCCTGAGTTAAATTTCTCCGATGCTATTGGAATTTCAGTAGAATGGTCTCTTCATGGCATGATCAACTAGATTTAGTTGATATTCACTTGGTATCTGGTTGTTTGTACCTGCATTTATCCACGAAGAATGCTACCTTGGTGTGCTCAGTATCCTCTCTTTTGGACATGCTGAATTATTCATTTGAAGCCATTTAATATTAAAAATATTAATCTTCCCGGTCAAATTTGGGCTTTACATTGATGATGAAGTGTCTGAATTTTGTATGGATACTGTTTTGGAAAATCCATGGGGTTTTTTAGCTCTATTTGGAGTCTCTTTGCTCCATAAATCACAAGCGAAGCACTGGTTTTCATGAGTCATATTTGCAGGAGAGTGCTTGTGTACTTGATTACATCTGATATTTGCCAGCCACTCAACCTCTACTTGTATACTGGTACATACTGATGTCCGGTTTCTGATTAATATATCTATCATTCATTGGTTTTTGTTTTGCTTTCTCAGGTTTGCTATCATGGGACTGGTAACAAACTACTTTGGCCCCATTCGACCAATGCCACAAAAATAAGATTGTTCGAGTTGCATACTCAGCACCATATAGCTACATTACGATTCCGATTTAAGTGGTGGTCTAGCTTAGTTTGTGCTGTTTGATTTTTCTTTCTTTTGAAACTTGGGGGTACTTTCAGTTCATTGAACAAAATGGCTAGATTATTTTGCTGCAGCTTATAAAAATATGATGGCATTGATGTTCCTTTTTGTGCTGATCCTGATCAGAGTCAATCCATGTTCATTTCGCAATAGCAATTGGGAGTGAGTATTCATCCAGTGTTAGTTTTCATCCATGCCGAAACTGATATCGAGGATAAGCTGAAAGTTGATATTCATCGAGGTAGGGGTGGGTAAAAGTAAAATACGGATCAAGTTGAACTAAAATTAGTGGAATGATCCGACTTAATTATTTTCTAGTGATGCTGTTCTTTTCCTCAGAGTAAGTTTGTTTCGAACAATTTGAATCAAGCCAAAACTGATTAGGTATTATTTAATGGACTGATTTCAAGCGGCTTTTGAACTGAACCGAACCATCAAAATTTGGGGATTGAACAGTTCGAAGTGGGCCCCTACCAGTTAACTCATCGGCTCAGGCTCAGGCTCGCAGAAGTTTTGCCAGGAGCCCGGCCCAGAGGCAAATACGTAATTTCGGTCAGTGTCCCCGTGAGAAGCACGTGACTTGAAAGTCCAAAACCCTAATCCTAGAGAAACTCGAAGCTGTCCCCCTTCGCGTCAATTCGTCCACTCTCACTGCAGCGCCGCCCAAGATCAGAAGAAACTAGAAGCTCGTAGAGAGAGAGAGAGAGAGAGAGAGAGAGAGAGAGAGAGAGAGAGAAAGAGGGAGAGAGAGAGATTGAACGATATGGCAACGGCGAGAACGGTGAAGGACGTCTCCCCTCATGAGTTTGTCAAGGCTTATGCAGCCCACCTCAAGCGCTCCGGCAAGGTCTCCATCTCTCCATCTCTAATTTTTCTCTACACCTTGACGTATGTTCGGCTTGTCAGATCAGTCTCTAGTTTCGTTTCTACATAGTTGTACTTTTTGTATAGCTCGGTTATTGGTTGATCCTGTGAATTGCTGCAAATGCGTCTGTAAGAGGAACGGTTCGAAATTTATCAATGAATTGAAGTGTAAGTTCGTCTAGCGCCGATTGAAAGGGATGAGTAATGGAGCTTCTTCACCCGACCTGGTTATGTAAAGAAGCTTGTAAAGTGAGATTCTTCTAAGGCTGGCATGACCTTGTGCTTGCTTTGTCATGCTATAGTGATGGATTGTGCTAATTTTGCAAGTTATACTTGGCTTTAGCAACTATGTAACTGTTTTGTAGCTTTAGTATGATCTTGCCTATGTCCATAGTAATGTCTCTCTGTCCCGTGGGAAGCCACTAGCTCTGAATTCAATTACAATACTACGAAGTATTAAGCATCACCTTGTATTGGATGATATCCTGTCTTTCGATGGGCCAAATGTTGCTCTATGTTTAGTGGAAGCAGTCTTCAGTTCGATGTATCTTTTAACTTATACAAGTAGATACATATATATCTGCTCTTTGCATCACTTGTCTCGGCGCTTTGTATGCTGGACTGAGGAGACTGTCTGATTCCTCTTGCCTGATTGTCCCGTTGCACTTTATGTTTTTTTCTTTGCCACATAAATTAGATTGAGCTTCCTCCCTGGACTGATATCGTGAAGACAGCTACATTCAAGGAGCTTGCTCCATATGACCCTGACTGGTACTACATTAGAGCTGGTACTCTCTCTCTCTGTGTGTGCATCCAGCCCTCTCATCTGAAATTGATAAAACGCTTCTGCCAGTACTGATTGTGATCATTGCATCAATTTGAAACTGCAGCTTCTATGGCAAGGAAGATCTATCTTAGGGGAGGTCTTGGTGTTGGTGCCTTCCGTAGGATCTATGGTGGGAGCAAGAGAAATGGAAGCCGCCCACCCCATTTCTGCAAGAGCAGTGGGTCTGTAGCTCGCCACATTCTTCAGCAGTTGCAGAACATGAACATTATTGACATCAACCCTAGGGGGTGAGTTATCCTTCCATGTCTTTCTATCAAATTAGTGGAATTTGGAAGGTTCCCAAGTTGAAACCCTGTCTTCTGGCAGAATGACCACATAAATGTGTTTAACGTTGATTTAGAAGATGCTAATTCAAACACCATTATATGACCTGTGGTGTGCTACGATGTTATGAGCAAATTAGTTACTTGTACTCTTTTTATTTTCTCATCATCTCAGTGGAAGGAGAATCACATCGAGTGGCCAGCGTGACCTCGACCAAGTTGCTGGAAGGATTGCAGTTGCCTGCTGAAAGATGAAACCCCGAGCATTCCCCTGATGGAAGTGGAAAAATGCTAGTGAGTTTTGGGTCTTTACGCTCTTTTTTCAAGCAGAAATGGTTTATTTGTAGCCCAATCAAGCGAGTTCTCATTTCCTCAAGTCTGTCACTTTGATAAAAGATCCTTTGAGCATCAGTGGTTGGGCAGTAGTGGTATTGGCTTAATCTATAGTTGACCACAGAACTTTACCTTATATTATATGATATTCCCGATCGATAAATGTGAGCAGTCAGCATGGTTATCAGGGAATGTCTGTTGGGAGACTCTCGGCTCTTAGAAATCAAGTGCGGATGGCTCTGATTAGTTCCGACAATACCATGTGGATATGATCCGTCTCGATCTCATTTTTCGCAATGGAGGGAGCAGCAACTTGAGCACCGAGACTGGAACGAGCTCAAATTTGAAAGGGGAGAAAACTGGACATTGTGAGTTTTACCTATAAGATCATGCGGCTTGAACCTACGCTGTTTACCCTGACTAGGAGAGGCTATATCAATTGAGATGAGCTTAGGGATAAATTATATCTTGAGTATAAAATATTATACTAATATAATATTTTTATATAAAATTTTTAAAATGTAATATTTTATATAAAAATTTGAAAATATAATTTTATAATATATTTTTTAAAATAAGTTATATTTTAGTAAATTTTATTAATTTTTTAGTAATGATGTCAATTTTGATAGCATGTACAGTTATGGGGAGTTTCTTATTGATATAATTTTATGTGTAAAATAAATGAATTATTACATAATAC
>CXYZ01003529.1:559019-629213 GCA_900006705.1 Sonneratia caseolaris | reverse complement strand
TTTAGTATTAATTTTACTATATTATTATTAATTTTTAGTTTTTTTAAGTTAATTCTTTATTATAATTTTTTAAATATCAATATTAAATCAAGTTATGTGTTTATTACCATTTAATATACTACTATGCTATATTATCATTACTTTGTAAAAAAATAAAATAAATAAATAAAAGATTATTAGAAAAATTATATATTATTAAATCATAAAAAAATTAATTAAATATAAATTGAGAGATAGGTGTGAGAGAGAAGGTGAATAGTATAGAAAAAAAAGGAAGAAAGAGATAGCGAGTCTCCAATGCGGTAATTCACTTATATCAAATATAAAATTATATCATTAAGAAACTCCATATAAGTTATCCACGTTATTAAAAATTGACGAATTATATTAAAATGTAGTATATTTAAAAGAAAATATATTACATAGTTATATTCTAAAAATTTTATACAAAAGCACTACAATTAGTAAAATATTTTATATCAATTGTGTAATTTACCTGAACTTGAAGAAAATTCTTCATTATATTTTTTTCCTCAAATGTATCATATATTATTTAGAAGTTTGTTAGTACTACCTAATCTATATTCAAATTAAATCCATTCATTAATAGTTAAATTCTTCCAATAATAAATCTATACTTTTTTTTCTACAGTAATAATAAATCTATATGAGCAATAATGTTTAAATATAATATTTTATTTAAAAAGGAAATTAGTATTATATAAAATAAATATATAAAATTTATGCAAGTATAACATATACAAGTGATTTTCAATTTCTTTAATTTTTTTACATTTTTATTAATACAATATTATATTAATGATGAATTTTATATAATCAATTTATTGTGTACTGCGCACCAAATTCTACTCGAAGCTGGTTAGGAATTTAAAAATCCGGGGGGCGCTGATTTTCTGGCCAATAGAAAACGTGGACGAGAGAGGAGGAAAAGTCAAGGTATTTCCTCCACTAGATGAGAGCCACGTGTGTATAGTGGCCCACCAGCTCTTCGTTCGCCGGGAAGAGAAGAGGACAAAAATTGCAGTGGCATACGCGGTAATTACGGCCAGGGTACGTGCCGCTTTTGGCTTCTCCGTGCTCGTTTAATTACCAAAAGGGCAAACCCTAGCCTCCATGCCCTTTTTCGTCAATAAAAATAATTCCCCGCTCGCCCCCAAATCCTTCTCTGCTCGATTCGATCTCCGTTTCTTCTCCTAATCCTTCAATTGCAATCTGATCTTGCCGAATCGCGTTCTTTTCTATCGATCGATATCTCTTTTAGCCTCTTCTACGAGGTAAGATTAGCTTTTAGGGTTTGTGCTTCAGATCTGAGATTTCTGGCTCATATCTGTGAAATTCCGGGTGCAAATCGGCAGATCTGTTACATCTGGGCTTGTTCCTATACTATTTTCCCGGTTTTAGCATCTTCGGCTCGCCTTTTCCTGTCGAGCATCTCCTTTTCTTTTTGCACCGCTATTATGCGTCAGATCTATAGATCCTTAATTTTACGGCTTGACTTTGATAATATTCGCAGTAACGATTATCGATTTGGCTTAATACGGAAGATTTGCTGGATAATTTCTAGATCTAGGGTTAGGGTTATTCCACAAATTGGGGCTTTTGAATTGTATTGAGGATTTCTTCCTCCTCATAAACACCTTATCATCTCGGGCTTTTTTCTTCATTTATTCGATAGATTTCTTCTGGATTGTGCGATTTTATGAGGTAAAAATTTAAAATTGCCTCTAATTTTCCCAGAAATTCGCTTATATTTGTTCACGTTTTTTTCTTGATTAATTTTGAATGTTTTATATTTAAAAAAAATTATGCATAAAAATTTAAATTTATATTATTATTCTAGTTCCTAAAAGTTTAAGGCAATTACTTACCAAATTGCCATTTCAGTATGTGCCCTTAGGACTCACAGATGTACTTGTGAATATACTGATAAAAGGGACTACTTATGAATGTACTAAGGAAAAAAGGAAAAGGGATTACAGCCTTGTTTGCCCATTGCCCCATCCTTCCTGTTGAACTTTTAGTACAGAGTGTTAGTGAAGTGTAGGATCACTTAGAGAGCTCAGTTAGCTACTTCATCACTAATGGAAGTGGTTTTCACTTGAAATATTACATCTTTCTACGTGTCTTGTAGAACATCATCGGCCCCACCCACAAACCCCCAACACCGCCCCCCACCGTGCGTGCGCACCCCCCCTCCCCCACGATTCTGTACTGGTCATCTGGTGACCTTCAATGATGTAGCATCTTTTGTAAATGAACCCACGGCCAGTTTCTGGTTTGACTATGCTGTCAAATGAATCCATGTGATCATGTTCAGGTTTCTTTAATGAGTCTCATTTCTGCACTGCAGCTCAGATGGTGCAGAAGCGACCTTCTGATGGCGAGGAGCAATGCGATATCTCTTCTAAGCGCCCCAAGCAACTGAAACACACTGAAAAGCTACCTCTGTTATCTGAAATCTACCCTTATGAGGATAGTCCCCATGTAGCTAATGCTACAGGTTAGCATACCTTTTCTATGACACTCTGAAATACATCTCAAAACAAGTGGTTACTCTAGTACACTTGATTGTTCTGTGAAGTATAAGTCAGGACAATAGATGTACTATATGGAAGATAGTATGTATGTATGGATTATGTAATTGAATATGCAGTCTAAACACTGGCTAGACTCTCTGTCTTTCCTTTTCTTTGATCCTTTTAATTGTGATTGTTGAAGGTGAGGGTGCATTCAAGGATAAAGATGAAGCTCTTGAGAACATTACTGGTGATAATAACTTGGTTAGCCTCTCAGAGGGATATGAGGAGGATACTGATTACAGTGAGGAGGACATACAATTGGATGAACCGTTCCATGTAACATGCTTTCCAGAGTATTTCTACCCAGAGCATGGAGTCAGGACTTTGATCAGACATGAGGATACCTATTCTTTGCATTTGCAGCACCCTCCTCAGAAACTAGTTCCCATTGGACCCAATTACCAAGCAGATATACCTCCTTGGAACGCAAATGGTGTCAAGAAGAGATCTTCTGATTTTTGCTCGACATCTGAAGTAGTTTCAGACTCTGAAAACAGAGAATTGGCAAGGAGTTCTGTGATTCCAATGCCTTATTCTGGATTCCAAGATGAAGTTGGGACTGGCAGAAGTGAATGCAATTGCCATGATAGAGGTTCCATAAGATGTGTTAGGCAACATGTTGTGGAAGCCAGAGAGAAACTTAGGAGAATCCTTGGGGCAGAAGAATTTAAGGATTTAGGGTTTCTTGATATGGGGGAGCAAGTAGCGGAGAAATGGACCAAAGAGGAGGAGCAATTATTCCATGAAATTGTTTTCTCCAACCCTCCCTCAATTGGCAGGAACTTCTGGGGCATCTTATCCTCGGTATTTCCTTCCAGAACTAAGGGGGAGATCGTAAGTTATTACTTTAATGTGTTTATGCTCCAAAGGCGAGCTGAGCAGAATAGATTTGACCCATCTAATGCTGATAGTGACAATGATGAGTGGGAGCTAAATATCGAAGATGATGAGGACTCTGTTGTTGAATCTCCTGAACAACATATTGGCTTAGAGAATTGCTTGGAACATGATGTGAATGAATACAATGAAGATGCTGCTGATGAGACATACAACAATGAGAATCTGGCATCTGAAACGGCTGATAAGGGTTATGAGGATCAGCCAGAGGATCATATGACCTCTAGTTTTGAGGGTAAAACTCAGGATGAGAGAGTGGACCTGTATCACCAAGATGCACAGGATGATTCTTGTACTTCCTTTGACAATGGAGTCCCTCCTGCTTTGTCAGGTACCCATTTGAAGGATGAGGATCAGGACAGGTGGGCTGGCAGCTATAATGGGTTAAGCAATGGCAGCAAGGGCCATGACTATGGTTTGGAGCCCTGTGATGCAAAGTTGTGGGATGTTGGATATGTGTCTCATCCTAAAAGGGAAGTTGATTTCTTGCCTACTTGCAGCATGATCGAAGAGGTTTTTGGTGACGGATCTTGGAACTGCAAAATGGACAGGAAACCATAAGTTCTTTCTTTCTGTTAAAATTTAGGGGTAGCTCAACAATTTTCCATTATGTGATTGCCTGTGGTGGAAATTCTACCTTTTGTAAGATATCTTTGAGGTAGACGGTGTTTTAGGTTTAGAAGTGCCATTAGGTGATAGTTGTACAATCTCCATAGATGTTCTGATCCCTCTTATGCTGTCTTCCCTGCCACAATGGTTGGATCGGCCCGACTCTTGACTCTCCCGAAGACATTTCGCCTTCAAGGAGGATATGGTCGGGTTCGATAACTGCTAATAGATTGTTTGCCAATGTAACTTTCGAGTAGGTCTTCTTGGTGGGAAAAGAGCAAATGTATAAGCTCGTTTGAGACTCTCCTGCATGACTTTGTAATAAAAAAAAAAAAGTTAAGTCAATTTCCACATTCCTCTACTCCGTTATGTTTTTGTCCAGATGCTGCCGGGCGGCCCTTCTTACGTGATCTGATAATTTTAATCTGGTCCTTGCCCAAAATCCAGTCTGGCTAAGTGCAGGTTCGGGCCAGGCTTGCAGCCAATAGAGCCTGAGGTTTAGGGTTGAGGTGCGCGCCCAGACACAACACATGGTTAGTGGCTCGATTGACTCGGTTGTAGTAGCCTCACAGTTAATAGAATCAAACTAAACTAAGTGGTCTTCTCTTCACCGACATGTGCTTGACGATGCTCTCGAGGGAATTCTCCAGTGCCAGTGGTAGTGTTATAGGCTAATCATGGCCAATTCCTCTTATAACGATTCTGATACCGCCTTTCACAAAGATCAGGTACCAGTTGATGATAGAGATTCTCATTCTCCTCTGAAGACAGTAAATGCAAGAGCAGAACTTTCTGTTTCCGGGCATGCATTTCATCAACCCGTCCGTCCATGGTGAACCAAGACGATCTCAACCGGTCCAGGTTTGAGACTACAAAAATGAGTCCAGGGAAGAACATAGTCTAAGCGGACGAAAACCAAGCCCAGTCCAGCAACGTCAGTTCAAGTTTTAAGCACGAGGGAATTATCCGATGATTCCTATGGTTCCCAGATTAGAAAAATCCCATCAATGAAATTGCTAGCACCAGACGACGGCACGGAACTGGGAGCCAATCGGGATCTTGACACGGGACACAGCATATTCGAGTGCAGTACTTGCAACAAGATCTTCCACTCCTATCAAGCCATTGGGGGGTCACAGAGCCAGACATACAATACACATTATTGCTTATACTTCTGTAGTATGAAACAGAGATAGAGATGATCTATGGTTACATAAGACGACATGGGAGAACTCAAACCAAGGGATCACATCATGATCGATTTCAGGGCTCATGAGTTCCATTATCCATGGGCCTGTATGGGCAGTAGATCCTATCCTATTAATTCTAAGGCTCAGTCCAAATTTGATATTGTCCAATTTTCCACTACTTACTTATTTATTTCCCCTTATTCTGATGGTGTATCCTTTTCGACAGAAAATGTCACGAGTGATCTTGATCCAGCTAAGCCATGACATAACTTCAATGAGTGCTGGATTATTTAAAAAAAATGAAAAAAAAGAAGATCCAAATGACCATCCAAAACTCAAGTAAAATGGGGGGTAGGCCTGTTAAAAATGGCCCGGCCTGAAAGTCTGACCCGGGCACGGCTTGGGAAAACCTTGCCTAGGCCGGAGTCTTTATGCCGCCCGAGATATCGGGGCTAGCACGGCTCAACGACAACAATATTTGTAATAAAAAAAGAAAATTATGAGAATTTTTTTAAATAAAAGATTAATTATATTTCAATAGTTATTTTAATATTTTATTCAAATTAATACAATATTTAGATTTATCGGTTAATTATATCACATAAAAATTTATCTTTAAATATAAAATTATTTAAATTTATTTTTTAAATAAAACAATTATTCTTTTTTATTTAGGTCAAATCGGATGGCGAGACATAAAATATTTATATTCGTACTGAAATTTTCGGGTCGATTGGGATGGTGGGCCATATATGCACAACTCAAATTTACATATCCAAAACACGGAGTGGGGTAGGGTATTGGCCTTACCATTGTGAGGGGATTATATAGTAACCACTACACGATAAATATATATTAAAAATACTTATAAAATTTGATCAATATAATAATTAACTATAACTAGAATATTGACAAGCGTTTTTCCTCTCCAAAGAAATGGAAAATAAAAATTAGAATGACCAAGTTTAAAAATAAGATGAATGGAGGAGTTAGAGTTCCTTTTACCAATATGAACTAATTTAAATAATTTAAAATTTGTCCCAATTTTGTAAGTGGAGAAATTTTATGTTGATGTACTTTTACCATTTAATGATTCTACTCTTGATTGGGGTTGGAATACTGATTTTTTATATTGGGCCTCCAAATTAGTGATTTAATTATTGAATCCTAATTTAGGAGGGTTAATGAGAATTTTTATAGAGAACGCAGTTTAATTACAAACTAGTCGCGAGATGAGATTCGACTGATCTGGGGATATTGGGTAGTGCCAAAAAAAAATCTACTCCTGATTGCTAAAATGAACTTTCCATTTGGGGCTATCGTGCGCTCATTTTCGAGATTGGCTACTACCAGTATCATCAAATTGGGAAGGATTTCTCACTTAGAAACCAACCGCTCCATCAGGTTTTCCGAGAGGGTTCAGTGTAATAAATCCATTACCCTCAATATGTTACAAAGGGAATAAGGGACAGTGTGAATAAAGGAACGCATGGAGGAAGATCGAATCTTAGATCTTTTTCCTACCTAGACTTCCACGAAGAGGGTCGGTCATCGTACGGATCGGCGTGGAATGATAGGGGGGAGAGGGGAGTTGGGGTTAGCGGGGTCAACCCTGCCTGCGGTTGATCTATTCAAACCCCACGGCGACCAAATCCAAACAGAGAGAATATACAAAGAAGGGCTTTTTCCTGTTTCCTACACTGTAGAGAAGTCGTCTTTGAGAGAGAGAGAGAGAGGGAGAGAGGGAGCGCGTGTCTGAAGGGATAAATAATGGGGAAGACCAAGATGGCGGAACGAGAAGATTAGCAGTTTCTACCGGTGGGTTTGATTTATTCGTTAAGCAGAAGCTTCCTCCCTTGACATTTTCTTTGATTTGTCGCCCCCGCCTCCTTTCCCTTTCCTCCATATGTAAGCCCTCCCTCCCTCAGTTGAATCTCCAGCAAGAAACGTCTCTAGGCGCCGGTGGCCTTCGTCTCTTGAAAGTTGTCCGACGATTTTCGGGTAATCCCATGTCTCCGACTCCCGTTTCCTATCATTTCTCTAATCAGAAACTCGAGTTCGTTATTAGAGTACAATCAATCTGCATCGAATTTTTCGTCTTTCCTCTTCGGGGATTGATCTACTGTTGTTTCTCTGCATCTTGGAATCAGTTTAGCCCGACCCTCGTTTGCTTTTTTTTCTTCGTTTAGTTTATCAATTCCAAGATTTTGAATTTTCATGTTAAGAGCCTGAGAAAGTTTCAGGTTAACGTTTTGTTTCAGTAATCTTTGGCCTCTAGTTTAAGTTCTACTTCTGTTTCTTTTATTGAAGAACCGTGTATGCAGTCTGTGTCTAATCCTACTTGGTGTTCTTTCTTTCCATTTCCTTGCGCGTATTCACTACGAGTATTGCTCTGTTTGCGCTCAGGTTTGTAGAATTCATTGCCCTGTGATCCATCTTTCGGATTAGACCCCGCCAAAAATGTTCGGTTCCAAGAAGTTTCCAATGAAGGTTGCGAAGCCTAGGTCTGTTGTTCCCGGGGATTCTGCTGATGCTTATCGCTCGAACCCTTTTGATTCTGATGATGGATACGATAATAAAAAGCATACAGTCAATCCATCTAGAAAGACTTCTTCCGAGCCTGAGAGAGAGTTTAACAACAACCATCTCGATGATCACGAGATGAAAGGGTACTCTTCCCTACTTCCGAATGGACTGAATTCTGCCGCAAGAAATAGGTACAAGAATGGTTTCCGTGACTCGGGGGGACTGGAGAACCAGTCAGTTCAAGAGCTTGAGAACTATGCGGTTTACGAGGCAGAGGAAACCACGAAGAACGTCAACAACTGCCTGAAGATAGCGGAGGAGATGAGAGACGGCGCCACAAAGACCTTGGTTATGCTGCATCAGCAGGGTGAACAGATCACCCGGGCGCACAGGGTTGCTGCTGATGTCGATCATGATCTCAGCCGGGTCAGCTTACATTTCAAGCCCCTCTACTAATGAGACATGGAGCTGTTGCTTTTCTTGATCTGTCGAGTTTCTCTAATTGGAAAATTAAATCTAGCTAATTTCCTGTTGTTCAAGAACGTAATCGAATCAAGGTCTAAAGTTTTAATGTTCCTGTGCAATTAATTCAGGGTGAGAAACTTCTGGGAAGTCTCGGGGGCATTTTCTCGAAGAACTGGAAGCCGAAGAAGACACGCGCTATAGCAGGGCCCGAGGTCACAGGAGGTCGTTTTCTGCTCTTGTTTTGACAAATTGAAATCCTTTTATTATTATTTTCCGCTTAAACTTCTTCTCAATTGTACTCGTGTATGAACGTCTGCCTTCTATTCCAGGTGATGTTCAGATCAAGGGAAACCACTTGGAGCAGAGGGAGAAATTAGGTTTGAGTACAGCTCAGAAAAACAGACCTAATTCGAGAACGCCACCTCCAGAGCCGGCCTCATCACTGCAAAAAGTTGAGGTTTGTGTTTTTCATTTACATCATCATGCAGAATCCTTTCGGAAATATTCTTAATCCTGATGGCTGAAAGTTTGCTTGGATTTCTGGAATTCAGATTGAGAAAGCAAAGCAGGACGACGCACTATCTGATCTAAGCAACATCTTGGGAGAGCTAAAGAACATGGCTATTGACATGGGCTCTGAAATTGACAGGTGAACTTTTCTTGCTCCATTGCAATGCGAATGCTAAAGAAAAAGGGGCCAACACAATGTGCTAAAAAGGTTTTGCTGAAATGTTTTTCTATCGTGCAGGCACAATGAGGCTCTGCATCCTTTCCATGATGATGTTGATGAGCTTAACTACCGGGTGAAGCAAGCGAACCAGCGGGGCCGACGCTTGCTCGGGAAGTAGACTGCAGTCTGTCTTCATTTGCCGTCCGCTGTTCCCTTTTAGATCCTGCAGTTTTTCACATCGTTTGTTTGTCTGTCTCCCTGTGCTACTTGCTGTATCGGGCTTGCACCCAATCCGAGACGGTGACATTTGTCGAGCAATCTGTTGATATCAAATTTTAGTCGATTTGCATGTTAGGCTTTATTGAGTTTGTTTCTGCATGGAAAGTTACAATTTACGTGGAGCAATGCGTCTGTTCCACAGCGGACTATCTATATAACCAAAGGATGAAAAGAATAGAACAAGCAAAACTAAAAGGACTAAATGTGACCCACTAAGCACAAGATGGATCATGAGAATTAGGAAGAACGATGACGGCCACAGACAGCAGAGCGAGCCCACAGCGAAGTGATGGCCCCAAGGTGTGGGGATCTTGCGCCATCTTCTGTGAGCTCTAATGGAGTCCCCTCCAAGAGTACCGGTTGGCTCCGAAGAAATCTGTCTCCCAAGTTCATGCAGTTCTGGTGGGAAGTCATGTTAGTTGGTACTGTCTCTCATTGCTGGGAGTTGATCAGAAGCAGAGTTACACCTTCCTGCAATCAACAATAAGTGAATCGCAGGCTCAGTCGAGAAGAGGAACAAATGGAGAACTGAAAAAACAATGTCCCGGGCTCTGTTTGTCAAATGAATTAATCACAGACTCACTCATCCTTTCAAGCGGATGAGCAAAGCTACGTAAAGAGGGCGGTGAGTTCTTGTATGGATCTCATCGATCATGGGCAATTTAAATCTTTTACAAACTGTTCGGCCCTGACAGTCGGCCCAATTCAGCTCCCATTGAGCTAGCTCATTGCCTTGAGGGTGGTGGCTGCCCATAAAGTCCTCAACCCTCCTAAATCTAAATTTGATTCCAGTAGTGATCATCCATGATATTAGTGGTCGTTAATAACCTGTCGGGACAGTGGTGATAGTTCACAAGCTCATCATCGCTCTAACTTTAAGCATATATATATATATATATATATATATATAACTTTTCAATGAATAAATAAATAATTAGGAAGATTGCCATCAAATCGATGGCCTGCGGAGTGCTGAACGTTCGCCATTGGTAAATTCAAGTTCCACTTGCTCGTCGTCCTTAGTAATTCTAACAAAATTAAACTAAAATTCTTTATGATTTTGTGGAATCTGATCCGGAATGCGCAGATCATCCGTCCTGCGAGAGAGCTCGAGCTCACGGGGTCCTGAAGAGCACGTGCTTTGTCTACGATCGATAGTGACGTTGCACCTAACACAAACCGGTTATTATTGGATCAAATAACCTATCCACCCGAACGTACTAGGCATGTGTGAACATTCATATATGCCAAGAACTCCTCCCGTCTGTGGGGGCAGCATTCACAGGCACACTCGATTAGCTCCAAGAAAGCCTTCGACGTTCAAGCGGACCCCCCACGAAATGCATAGGACGAGGCGCCTATCCGCTCTCTTCTTCTTCTTCTTCTTCTTCTTTTTTTGGGTGATTTTTCGACATGACAGGATTCAACCCTCTTTTGACGTAATTTCTAGCATCCTTTAATGACGGTTCCTATCGACAGGCGAGGGTCTATAACTTAGAAAGACCGCAGAGAAATGAGGAATATGATCTGTACGAGAATTTTAATGGTGATAAAGGGTATTTATTGTACTATCTGAAAGGAGTACAGATAAAAGGGGAATATATGGGTACATGGAATTGTATTGGTGATGATTGAACCGGACAACCTTAGATAGAAGACATGTCACCCACTAGATGACTCTCTGATTCAATTGCCTTTTGTCTGTAAGAGAGGAGAGAAACCTATGAACAACTCGTTGCGTGGTAAAAACATAGCAGAAGGAAAAATTAACATGCAGGTGTGGGAATTCTGCTTGGGGGAACCGAGCTGATTTCGAGCCCGTGGCTAATGTCACTAACTTAGAACCTTTTCCTTTAGTAAAAAAGAAATGAAAATTTGATCTCCATTACTTGTGGGGTTATCCGGAATATCATGAGCCCTTTTTGCACGACTGATGTCGATCCTTCTTCGATTCAGTTTAGGCATATCATCTACGCCAGACATAGGTGTTGAGTTCAAAGCAACCGATTGAAGTGATATAGATGTATCATGAGCAAGTTAGAAGCTAGTGGAAAGCTTCACCGGCAAGAACTCTAAGCTAATTATTACATATGTATATATATATATATATATATATATATATATATATATATATATAATGCTGATGTAGCGGTATTAAGACTGGGCAACTGGGTATTTCCTAGCGTTCTTGGTGATCTTGGTGAGAGCAGCTTGTCCGAGATCGAGGCCGCACACATCAGCTAGGCGGATGAGATAGAGAAGAACATCGGAGAGCTCATCCTCCAAGTGCTCCTTATCATCCGAGCTCCAGTTGGGCAAACCCTTGGCCACTTCCCCTTTCCACTGGAATATCTCAGACAGCTCTCCCACTTCTCCCACCTGCAACCACATATTGCCCCGAAAAAAGATCGGTTCCGGATCCGTTCAGAGATCGAGCATTGCAAAGAGACGCATGAAGAGCAAGCGACGAGTTTACTTACCAAGGCTAAGAGGAGGTTTCTGGGGCTGTGGTATTGGTTCCATCCTCGGACCTCTGCAAACTCAGCTAGCCTATCTCTGATCTCTGAGAGGGACACATCCCAATTGGTTGCTTTTGGGTTCTCGTTGGAGCTTCCCATCATCGCTCTCTCTTTCTCTCCCCCCTCCCAGGACAATGCTCTTTGGACACCGCACACGCATCCTTATTTAAAGCTGGAGGAAGCAGAGCGGGCTCCATGTGATTCAATTATTGTAGCATTACTGATTTGAACCTCTAGAGATATGCAATGAGGTTTTACGATATACAACGTCTGTAATGTATCTATCCGGAGCATTCGAAGGCTTATTTGAGACAACTTGACCCATTGAGTACTAAGAATTTTCATTTACAAGGTTCAATCGAGGGCTTGTTCGCCAGTGTTGGCTGTGTTGGATAAAGAAACTTCTGTTGTAAAAGACGCCCAAGGGACCTAGATGCATGGGATAGCAAGAGGATGGAATAAAGAAATTGTGAATAAATAGATATAAGAAATCTTATTAATGAGATTCGTAATCAAATCATTTTTATTATTACATATCAAAAGTGATACCACTGTACAAGATTATGAAATTTCGATAAGTTTAACATGAGACATCATAAAGCACAGTGATCATGCGGGAATAGATCACAAGCTCGGCCTAGTGGAGTCTAGAGACGATTTGAATTGACCCATTTGTCTGCAGAGTTCCAATACAAATTCATCCGACTCGTCTCCACTACTGACGTCTTTCTAAAATCAACATGGTGTCCCATGAAGTCACCGAGGCAGGGAGAACACGAATCTCTCATCAATTGACACAGCTATAGGGCGTTTCAACTCATGCTCTTAGCTCAAATCGACTCGTGTTCACTCGAACGGTCGGTCCGTGTTCCACTTGTTGTCAGAGGAAGCATAGCTAGCTAGTGCAGTAGTCGATGATGATCCATAAGCCCACATGCCAAACATATGATATTCACATAAAAAAAAAAATTGTGACCATCCCGTGTCAGTTGAGCCGAACATATGTTCGTCTTGTCCCTTCCAATTGCAAGTTGACAATTATCTTCTGCATTTACATTCACACGCATGCGTGTGTCTGTAGCAGTCTAGTTTTATATGGAGCAGAAACAAACCATGGACGCCTAGTAGGTGCGCTCCTTCTTCTCCTGCGATAACGAGACAGGCCAGAGCCTGGCCACTCGATGAACGAAATCCCGTGCAACATCATCCTCCTCGACTTACCCTCGTGCTCTTTTTATTCACAAGATGTGAAGTCTGAGCATCCAAATAAGGCTAAGAACCTAGCTAGCTGGGCTGCTATGAGTTCACCCTAGGAAGGTGCTGTCTGGCACGGAGGGCACAAGAGATACGTAGTAATCTTCGAATACGCGGAGTGTGCTGAAACTTTCGTGCAATTTTTGTCGCGAGATCGAGCAAGAATCCAAAAGAGCCCGGCTAGGAACAGAACAAAAGAGCAAGAGTATGCCGCGGGAAAGAATCTCATCTCGTAGGCAATTCTAGGGTTTGTCGCAGCTGTGTCCATTTGTGGAATAAAGAACCTGTATGGAGGTCGCGGGTGTTAGCTAGTGACATCAAGTCTTAAAGGAAAAAAAAGACATTGAAGTGAAATTAAATTATATTCCGCTAATCGATTGAGATAATTCGATAATTATCCTTTTCTTACGAAAATTTAAAAACTTTTATAATCAAATAATTTTAACGTTTAATCATGCAAGTCCAATTTTCTGGCGTGTAGATTATTCTCTATGGCAGATCCCCACGTGATTATTTGTAGATCAGAAAGCACTCGAGTGCTTCCCCCACCAACACCATTAGCCGATTCAATCTTGGAAAAAAAAATAGATATTATTGAATTTGTAATACCTTATAAAAAAAATTATACTTATTTTTATTTAAAAGTTTAAATTAATATATTATTATATTTAATTTTTTTAAATATATAATTTTTTTATTTTGTTGATGTGAAATCATATATCTCAATATTACCATTATGTGGTAACGTAGTCCACTTTATCACATACCATTAAACAATCACCAATAACAATTATCTATAAGTCGAGTATTCTTTGCCTGATTTGAGATGAGAGGGACAATTAGTCACGAGTTGGACAATTTTCTTTCATACTCAGACTTATATTAACTGACCATAAGTCGGGTTTTCAAACTCGGGTCGGGTGAGATGTGAGCCCATTGGCTCTGATATTAAATTGAATTCCTTGTGAGTTCATAAGAAATTTAGGTGGAGTATTAATCTTCTTATATGTTCATAATTTTTTCTTTATTTTATCGATATGAGATCGTATATCTCAGTAAATATCTTATATTAAATGTTAAAAAAAATCAGGAAAAATACCTTGCTCCCTCAACAGCAGAGTAAATAAATATTAAGTTCATAATCACAAAAAGAAACTCATAATGCCCATAAATTATAATTATGAAAATTAATGGAATAATACATTATTTGAGAAAAAAATTCCTTGCTCAAAATAATTCACTGTTCCCGAACATACCATGTCTTGGTGATCCTGTTCCATCGAACGGTGAGTAATCCATTAAGGATGGGTTGGTCCTCCAGTGGACGGTCCAAGGTCAACCGGGCCAATTCTAATTGATTGGGAAACCCTAGAGAGTACCACAGTGTGGGGAAAGCCGACCCGCGAAAATCGCGTGCATATATAAACGGCCCGGGCCGCCATCCTTCAGTCTCTCATTTCAGCCTCGCCGCTCCGGCCATAAGCCACCCGCGGGAGTCAACCCACCGGACAGGACGAACCATCATGTCGGACGAGGAGCACCACTTTGAGTCGAAGGCTGACGCCGGAGCCTCCAAGACCTATCCCCAGCAAGCCGGTACCATACGCAAGAACGGCTACATCGTCATCAAAAACCGCCCATGCAAGGTACTGTGTCGATCATTCTTGTCCCTCTCTTTGGATCCATCTATTCGATTGATTTAGCACTAAGACGGGAGTATGTCGGCGCGCGAATCTTTTTATTAGGATGAAATAGATGAAGAGTGGGTTATGCAATATCCATGTTATGTTCGTCGAGGGCATTGGCCCCGCGGTGAAAAAATCGTCGCTTGTCTACAAGACATCGTTGTCAATGCTATATATGTTGTCCATCTATTGCTCATTGTCCCCGCCGCTGATTTTTAATTAGAAATCCTGTTATGCATTTGTTCTTGTTAGACTGATTTCCTTCTCGGGATTTATACGTCCATTCTACTATAGTTGAGTTGCAGGTGTATTCTCTTTCGTCAATTTTGTGCACCACACCAACTAATTTTCATGTATGTTACTTGGGGGCATTTTGAGCTTTATGAATTCATCATGCTTTGCTAGTTTCCATGAGCTACTGTAATTTGCAGTAGAGTCCTTGGTACATTTAGATTTGCATGCATATGGGTAATCTTTTATACATACGTCATCTCCCTCCCTCCCTCCCTCTCTCTCTCTCTCTCTCTCTCTCTCTCTCTGTATTTCTAGGTCTTTCTGCGTTTTTTGACTTCAAATCTCAGATTCCTGCAATTTATTGTCACGTTGGCTTCGCTGGTATCCGAAGCGGAGTGCAAACCAGAGCACTATCGAATGGTCTTTTGCTAATGTTTCTGGTACTTGGATACTATTTTTTTAGTAGAGAAGATACTTAATGGTTCAATCACATTTTGTGATTTTTCTTTTCAACCCAGTTACCGTATTAGTGCATCTTGTGACTTGATTGATATATGTGCTTGACTACCCCATTCTGTTGCCTGATTTTCATAAATCTTATTGCAGGTGGTTGAAGTTTCCACATCCAAGACCGGCAAACACGGTCATGCTAAGTGTCATTTTGTTGGAATTGATGTCTTCAATGGCAAGAAGCTTGAAGATATTGTTCCGTCGTCCCACAACTGTGATGTGCGTATAGATTATAGCTGTTGAATTCTGTTCCCCCTGTGTGAAGTGTGAATATGAGACTATCATTTGATACAACTCTGTTGGGACTGATTTTTTGCATTTTTCTAGGTTCCCCATGTCACTCGCACTGACTACCAGCTTATTGATATCTCTGAGGATGGATTCGTAAGTTAAAATTCTTTCATTTTCTTTTCATGTTTGCTGTTTGTGATGATTTCCCTTTGCCTCTTTACTTACTTGTTTTATGAATATTTTGATGTTAAAATTATTTTAGGTGAGTCTGTTGACTGAGAATGGTAACACCAAGGATGACCTAAGGGTGCCAACTGATGAGACTTTGCTGACTCAGGTTAGTTACTTGGATAGCACACCCATATTTACTTTCTTCCCATTTCTGGAGAGAGAAAAAAGAAGCAGCCATGAGCAATTTTGTTCGAGATTGTTATTGCTAAAGGTCCAAAGATAGATATTGGCTTCTGATTCTTTGACAAAAGGAGGTTCTTATTTTCAAGCCCATGGTTCTCCTTTTCCTTTTCTTGTGCTTCAGTTCAGAATACCCAGATTTGTAAATTTCTAGTATTAGCTTTACATTCTGTGGGTGAAATTGCAGATCAAGGATGGTTTTGCTGACGGGAAGGATCTCGTGGTGACTGTCATGTCCTCCATGGGGGAGGAGCAGATTTGTGCTCTCAAGGACATTGGTCCCAAGTAGTAGCACAAGGATAATTTTCAGTCTGTTTTTATGTTATTTACCATTAAGATTTGGACCTATTTATACTCAATAGCTTTGCTTGCTATTTTAGATGAAATATGCGGGTATGCGGGTTGGGTGCTTTTCTGATTTTTGGACGTGTAACCGAGGCAAGAGATATATATATATATATATATGTCATATTTGACGAGCCAGAGTTTTCATCTGATCGACATGCTGTTTCCTTTCACTGCTTCACTCATTCTTAATCCAGATGGTTCAGTTTCATTTCTAGTTTCCAACGTGTCCTGTTTAAACCGAATTAAATATTTCTTTTACTTTGGTATCCACTTTTTGAACATCTTCTGTGTATTTTTGACACAATGTTCTGATCCATTATGAAAGTCAAATCTTCCTTGGTCTTGCTTTGGTTAAGATAGTAGATGATATTGTATTGAATATCACCATCTCTTCACAGGGACTTTGGTGCTTGGTAAATCATGCAATGATGAGAGCAAATTGTTAGCATGTGGTAGATTCTCAAGGACCAATGAATCTGCCATGAGCTTGCAATATTATCTGGGTCCCGATCAGACTCGTAATAATTGTCTTGACGTGACAGGGCATTGTGTTTTGCAACTTTTTACCGTCCTTCGAACAACATAAGACCGGTTGAATGTAGTTGGCTGGGCTATTGTTCCTGTGGTTGCCACTGTTCTAAAGGTGGCCGATGGGGGGAATGCTTGCTCTTTTCTCAAGATCATCCTTTCACTTCCATTCGCAAAATGCCAATTGATTGATGATGCAACCAAACAAAGCTTGAACCAATTTTCGGGACTGTTTACACCCAACAAGCCTACGATTTTTGGGATGAGATCTGAATGCATTTCGGGATGGGCTGGGGAGATCTTCCAAATTTGGATACAAAGTTCTCTGACTGCCATCCCAGTTCTTGTGCCATGTTAAAGCATTTGAACCCTTTACCGATTCAAGGACGTGTTCGACATCGAGACCCACTGAATCGGAGGTATTATGCCGATCCGAATGCATATCTAACCGCAGTTCTGCTCCCCAAGGAAGCGAGCGTGTAAAATTGCAGCAGAGACAGAGATTCATCCAATTGTTCAACAAATCAAGGAAAGGAATATACTGATCTGTCAATGCAGAAGTTTCATATCTACAGCGTAAGGGGAGAAAAGAGAAGGGGAAAAAAAAAACGAGACCTCTGCAAGTCGATCGTGATATCGTCTGTGACTTGGTACCAGTAGATCTCAGTTCGATTTTGACTGGTGAACCCCTCCTTTATTCACATTCTTTTGCAAAGCCTCCCTCCCTCGAGCATCAATGAGATTCTTTGCTAAAAGTTCCGAATTTTTCGGCCCATCAAGACTCTGATTTTTGATCTCGTCCCGGATACTCAGCATCATCTGGAATATCGATCGGATAAGTGTGGCCGTCTTCAAGTTCACGGCATAATAGATAATTCAATTGCTTGCAGCTCTTGAGGAAGATGCAGCTCACGATGGTGTCCAGAACTATGAGGATCGAATACAGATAAGCGATGAACAGCCCCTCGAGAGCCACGGTAAAGCTCGGGCCTCTTGAAACCTGGTAAGCCGTCACGACACGGTACTGGAACAGTGCCTCGATCGCAGCCCAACCAAGGTTCAGAGGTATTGACAGTGACAGAGCCAGGGGAATCGAATCCCGAATAAGAACGCAGGCCTTGAGGATCGCTTCGTACCCACCAAACTTCTCGGTCCCAGATAGGACCAGCGCAAAGTTGCAGACAACTAGAGCGTGGGCAAGGATTATCGAATAGAGAATGGCCCCGAGAGCCGATAGAAAGAGGGTGAAGCTCGGGGACTCAAATCGTATCCCCTCCAGGCAGTTGAAGGCGAAGAAGAGGATCCCGAAGGCCGTCGCGTTCGCGGAGAGGATCACCAGCGAGTTGCAGATGTAAGTGAGGAGGAGAGGTCTGTAGGTTTGCAGGAAGGATGAGAGAGGAAAAGGGAGAGAGTAGGGAGAGAGTTTGTGTTGGGAGAGGGATAGGATGACGGCAGCTTTTGAGACGAGGAGGAAACTGAGGGAACAGGGGAGGGTGAAGGAGAAGGAAGAGATGGTCTGGGAGAGCTTGAGGCAGAGGATCGAGATGAACTGCGACGAGGAAGGGAACCCGGCGGCCTCGAAGAGGGCCCTGAGCCGTGCGTGGGCCGTCGGGAGGAGGGAGGGCGATGAATATGAGGAAGCAGGGGCGAACGACTGCGAGAGGAGGATCGAGACAGAGAAGGGTAGAGCCAGCAGGGCTGCCGTGGAGGTGAAGAAGTGGTAATTCTGGAGGAAGGTGTGGATCGATCTCCTGAGGATCCTGCTTGCTCCCTCCATCACGGGAATTGCCACGCAGCGAATGGAGTGCCCTGTATCTATCGAATTTTACCGGATGCCCGATGAGAACCTGTAATGGGTATCGAGATGGGGTTTGTCTCTGGGGGAGGCGAGGAGGAGGGAATTGGTGCTTCCTCCTCTTATTCGAAGATGGTCTCTGTCTCTGTCTCCCTCTCTCTCTCTCTCTCTCTCTCTCTCTCTCTCTCTCTCTCCCTGTGTCTTTCACTCTCTTTCTTGTGGGTGAGAAGTAAATGGTGAGGTTGGAGGGGAGGGAGGGATAGGGGAGAGTTGGTGCATTCGGCGAATGGATTGGCCAACAACTGAAAACTAACAAAAACCGCAAGAGGGGATTCAGTATATATAATCCATTTACTGTGTGCTACCACTTCCCCATTTGGCCGGTGGGTGTTGGGGGGATGAGGCCAACCGATAATGTCTTATGCAAAACTCGAACACAGATATGAGACGACCCGAGTTTACTATCGGGATCGTTTTCTGTTCCATCTCTTTGAAACTTGAATTCCCTCTCTTACCGTGCAGATAAGGCGAAACGAGAATGTGGGTGGCAGACGAGAATGCTTGGAGAGTCGAGGGGGCTATCACGGATCTAAGACGAATTTCTCTCAAATGACGTTAATGGAGTCGCTCGGTATTTTGCATAGTGAGAGGTACGTATGGTATTGCATAATCATGTAGGTCCATTTTCTTCCCTTTGGTGGGGGGCAGCTCGCGGGTTGTTCTTCTCTTGAGGTTTTTCTCTCTTTCTTTTTAAATATCTATCACATCCGGTACTATAAGAACCAACTACTATATTGGATAATGTATTATACAACTTATAACCCACTATTAATCCACATATACCGACATATAAAAATTTCAAATCTTAAACTCGATCTATTATATATTGTCAATTTATTTCTCTTGAGGTTGGTTGATTCTTTCGTAAACTTAAAGGATAAAAATACGAAAGGGAAACGGAATGAATTGCGTATCATAAAGGTTGATTGCCTTTAGCTTCTTTCCAAATCAACAATTATGATATAGGAGGGTGAAGGGTATTTGATGATTCCATGGCCAAATATTGAATACTCCGTCGGCCGATCATTGTGAGCCATTCCTCAATTTCTTTTTCCTGGGCATAGATATTGCCCCGAAGTCGAGGAACTGTCGATTTTTCTAACTAATTCAGATTCAAGAACGTTCGCTTAATTCATATTCAAGTACATTCCCTTGTTATGACGTACAACTCCCTAGGTCATAGTGGACAGTGAACACACACCATTCACCATATTCAAGTAGAGAATCTCCCATGTGTTTGCCCACACATATATGTACGTATATATGTATCTTCTATTGTAAAAGAAACTTATGAAGTTAAAAATATAGTTTTTAAAATCAGATTAGATCGATGTAAGCATCAATTTATAGGTTAGAATCAGAGTTTAATGAATTGAACTGTACATTTAATAAATCATATTATTAATAAATTTATATAATATCATAATTTAAATATAATTTATAACAAAAATTATAAATATAATTATCACATTCAAACTTAAAGGTAGATAGGAGAAATAATTGAGTAAATAAGGTATGAGAAAGAAGGCCTAATTCTAAATAAAGAACTATAAATTCTCTCCGTATGTATGTGTACGTCTATATCTGGTTTTTGCATAATCAATTATTGACAACATTAATTATTGTCACTGTTCCCTAAATTGATCTCTTCTTCCCCAATAATGAAGCTAACTGAACCAACTCAAGGACATGTTTACAGGACCGTCACCAGTATCGAGATTTTGGTTCACTCATTCAGTTGATTTTGTCGCATGGCACTCCTCGGACTCTAATCCTCTGTCGGGCCCAATGATCTTGCTAGTAGTTGATCTAGCACTAGCTTATACCCATAGTTTAAAAAACTGGACTAGACTGACGGTTCGACCAGTTCAACTAAGAACGGTCATTCACTTGATTCGATTCCTATAAAAGATTTAATTACACTTTCAATGAGATCAACTTCGGTTAAATTTGCGGATTTCCGGTCTGATCGGTTAACCCAATTGAACCGGTAGAAAAATCGGTCAATTTAAAATTAAAAAAATAAATACATATTATAATATATATTTTTATTTTATTAGACTTATATTTATATTTTTATATTAATTTTTTATTTAATGTAATAGTTATATTAATGATTTTTGTTAACACATTAAACTTCCGGTCTAACTCATAAACCTATAAATCAATATTTACATTGGTTCCCAGTTCGGTCCGGTTCTAAAAACAATGCTTATATCCTAAACAATGAATATATATGTGTATATGTATATGTATAAATTATATACGTAAACGACAAGGCAACTTCCCCTTTGTTTGGGTGGGAAAAAAACGAGCGAATATGACGGAAAGCAACGCTATTAGTTCGTCCGCCAATACGCAGTTGGCGGGTCAAACATTTTTCTCTCGTGGTGACCTTCCAACTGACGGAACAGTTATAAACCAACTGATCTGGCTCGATGTTTCCTTTTGTTTCTTGTTTTTTTATCACAATTTCACATCAAATTCGAATTCGAATTAGTCATGATCGACAAAAAAAGAAGAAGATATCATATGGTTGGTAATGATGAGGTTTATAACGGATAGAACATTGTCTAACTTTACCTCCTGTTGGGCACGCCGAACATATAGCGATTATAACGATTAGAGTTGGTCGAGTTTTCGGATTCCGGGCGATGCTCATTGAGAAACCTAATCCCCTTTTTTCGTTGGTGGTCTTACGATGCTCGCGGACGAAACTGCATTTCCCCCACTAATTCGATGTCATCACACCGAGGGCTGACCCATCAGGGCTAAGAAGCTGGAAAGTTCCCCTGCGTGGGCCGATGAGGCCCATAAAGAAAATTTCCTGAAGCCCGAAATAGGTTGAATTGGGCCGAGCCTCGGCCCAAATGGCTGACACTCCCGATGGATCCCCGAGCTCGTCAGAGTCAACCTGAGGGCTCTCCTGATTCCTCTCTACAGTCGGAATCACTCCCGCAAATCGAGGCCCGCATCAGAAGCTGGGAACTTTCCGGCGACGGATTCCGGGTTTCGAATTGCAGAGAGCATGGTGGAAGGAGATGAGAGCCCGGCTGCTTTGCCGGAGCTGAAGCAAGTTACCTGCTCGATGGTCGTGATTAGGGACAAGTGTGACTGGAACGTCTTCCCACCAGTCAACCACGAGAACCTCCAGGTTCTTCCGAGCCTCTCCAAAGAAGATGGAGACGAGGAGGAGCGTAATACCCCATCTTCTTTCTCGCCGCCGTCGTCCGATGTTCTCTCATCACCGTCAAGCTCGTCGGTCACATCGTGCTCTTCGACGTTGTCGTTTCCTCCGTTAGAAGATGGTGATGAGGCGGGCCTGGAGGATACGACGCCGTCCGATTCGACAATCCAGGTCCGTGAGGCGGGTTACGTTAGCGGGTGGTGGATGTTCTGGTTCGGTATATTGCGCTCAAAGATGCGGGCAATTATCTGGTGCCCACTGGGATGTGGAAATACTGCGAGAGCGAGGACATTCTGGTTATATGTTCCAACCGCAGTGACGATGATGCTGGGGTTGCTCTACTGGCAGTTTCGGCCTTGGCGATGGTGGAGTCGGAGAGATACTGCTGAAGAGAGGTTAACGAGTCTCATCAAGGATAAAGATCAGGTCGGTGGAATCCGCTCCTCAACTGTTTGAGGAAATGCCCTATTACAGTTAATGACAAAATCACTAAGCTAGCAGTAACTGAAAAACTTAGTCGTAAAGAGTTAAGCTTTTCATCTTAGAGATGTGCCCAATTCTGATATACAGGCGCTTGTGAAGCCGCATCATACTATGTTACAAGTCTTTGATGCAGTAACTGAGATTTAATGCATTTCATTTTCGTTTTAATTGAGAAATATGTAAAATGTTGAGCATTATGGATTTATGATTGTGTGGTCTGTTTGTATGCTTGCAGTTTGTCTTGTCATATGGCTGTCTTCGGTTGTATTGTTCAATTACTGGAGCTGCTTCGCTTAAATATGTTGCTGCCTGATCTTAGCTCGACTAATGGAGAGACTAAAGTGCTTGCTTTTGTTGGCATCTGATATGTGCAGAAAATTGCTCAGCTGCTGAACCAAATTGCTCAGATGAACGAGCTGCTTATCTCGCGGCACAGAGCTTAGACAATATTAGCCACCTGTCTATACTTTCAAGCTCGCACATTCAGACAGCCAGAAAGTCATCAATGCGCAAATGGCCAGTTTTGTGGGCTTTCATGAAAGTAAGCAGTTGGAATCATTATATCATCATTAGCGGCAGCAGCAGTTGCTACAATATGATTTGGGAAACTTGTTCAGTTGATGAAACTGGAAGCATGGGCATAAATTGAATCCCTGAAGTCCTGAAAGATAAGTTGGAGCTACCAGAAGGGCCAGAACGTACATACATATTCTTTGCTAGTTTTTGGAGACACCGTAGCATATCTCTCACTTGTTACTGCTTGTACATGAACCGTCCGAGTATCTGGCTCTACCGATCCTAAGCATTCTATACATAATCGGATGCTATTTGTCATCACCAATCAATAGAAACCTATCCATCTTTTAGCTATATCCTTTCAATCTGTGAGGACAAATGCCTTTTTCTCATATTCATTGGATAATTGAACTACATCAGTAACTCTCTACTGATTAAGTTTTCCACTATCAAGAACAATCACAATCATTGTCAACCTTACTGCCAAGATCATACTGAGGAAAGCGAAATCTGAATGAAGAGAGTCTAACGTCTGAACAAAAATGCTATGTTTGAGCAATGCAGCATTCACTTTTCTGCAGAGAAAGCATCCATCAATTAATGTAATTCTGTCTGAGCTCCATCAAAGTAGAAACTTTGTTTCTGTAACAATTCAATTAAACAAATGACAATGCAGCCAGCTTCCCTCTGTGATCATATTTATGAAAGAGATCAAACCAAGACTAGTCAAGCGATGCCGAACCATCATCAGCATCCATCCACTCTCCCATTTACACAAAATCAGAAGCCTCGGACTCACATCATTGTCAGAAGTTCTGGAACTTACAAGCTATGAGATGTTCGACGAATATCAAATTTATCAACATACTCCAAGGGAGTATCAGTCTCGTTCTGAATCCTCTTGATTTTAGGGCTCAGTAAGCCCCTGTGACCGAATCCATAAAGCTTAAGAACCTGATTGTCTGCAAAGTTGAATGCCCTCTCCATGCTTCTCAAGCACCTCTCAACTGGGTAATCCCCATAGCTCCCGCAGGGCTTGCAGCCCACGAAGTGGGTCACGAAGGGCCACCTCTCATCCCCCAGCCCTGGGTGATATTTTTCTATCATCTCCTCGTAACGGTCTACAAGACCAGCCCAATACCCATGCAAGTAATAGGAGTTCTCAATGAACACCTTGTCCATCCACTTATCCTGCTGTGAGATCAAGAGATAGATCAGAGCAGATTGATCATCAGCCTCGAAAGCGGGTCTCCCCTTCAGGTTTGCGGTCAGAATCTTCCCTGCCTTGTCCCGAATGGGGCCTTTTGGACCCATTGGAGCCCACGCATCCAGCAAGTCCAAGGACCACTGGCAGTTCCTGAACAGGAAACTCCCTGTGTTCAACGCGATCCATGATTTTTGATCGAACAGCAGATCAGGGTACCCGTGGATGACTAAATTGTGCTTCGAATACTTGGAGAGCGGGATCTCAAAGACCATATCAGTGAACAGGGCATCACTATCCATCCACCAAATCCACTCGACCTCAGGATGTGACAACATCAACCTCCGAATCATTGGCAGTTTTGCCCAATACCCGGCAAGCTCCTTGTCTAAATGAGCCATGTTGTATACAATTTCAATCCCATGAATCCGACAATAGTCGATCTTGTTCTTTACCGCCTTCAGCAAGTAATGATCCCCAATTGGGTTATCGCAGGGGTTTGGGGGTGACCCAGTTAAGAGCAACACCTTAGGCTTACCATTGACATAACTGGGGAACTCGGAATTGCTCTCGAGCCATTTGTTCCTGTCAATATCCCAGTTCAAGATCTTGGGTCCGAGGGTGTAGGTGACATTGGGGTTGATCTCAGGCTCAGGCGGCTCGTTGGGATCCGTCGGGTCAGAGTCGGATCGGATCTCCGCTAGGATCCGGTTGGTCTCCTCGATGAGGTTCTGATTAACGGCATCCGCCTCTGAGGAGCCGAGGTTGCCTATCCCAATTGTGCCCCGGAGGACAAGGATCGTCACGAAGCCGCACAGGATCGTGATCTTGATGTTATTGAAGGTCTTCTGGATCTGTCTGCCGCGCGGCGCCACGCGCCCCCCTCCATGGGCCCGGCCGTTGGTGGCGGTGGTCGGAAGGGACAAATTCCTCTTCTGGGTCATGAAATTCTCCTGACCCATTTCAAGATTCCTCCCTAAAAGCCTCTCCCTCTCCCTCTCTCTGTCTCTGTGCGTGTGCGCTCTCTAGGGTTTGCTGATAAAGATCCAAGCTCTCTCCTTGCAATGGCGTTCGGTGGGAAATGGATCAGGAAATTCGGTGAATCAAAATCTGAAAACGTAAGGTGAGGAACAACCTGTCGATGTAGAACAAGGTAGAGCTCGATCTCGTGCAAGTGGGGCTCTCCCTGTTCATTGAATTGTCGCAAGAAACAAGAAACAGTGAAAGATTAAGGAACGAGAAGGGGAAGAAGAAGTGGAGACTACATGGGTCCAACTCCGACCGCATGAGATTGACACTGTCATGGTGATGGACAGCTTAGTTTTTTGCTCCGCTGGACGCCATGGTTGATTGACCGATTACGCGGTCTGTCCAACCGACTGTATTCTCCGTTTGATTAATTAAATCTTGCATCAAATTCCAGCTCATCTTACGAACCCATCAGATACTTACCAGCTCAGACACATCCGCGTTAATTCAATTATCTATCCCACGAGTGACATAATCGTGCGTTGACTCATTTTGTCGGTCAACCGAAGGTTTAGATAAGAGATACTCGGATAATATCCGATAGGGTAAAAGGCAATAATATTACTCAAAAGTAAATTTATGTTTTCAGGAAAATATAGAAAATGCATTGAACTTGTCAGAGAGACATAATCTACGAAAGAAAGATGGCGTCGTTGTCTTCTTCTTTCTTCTCTGATTGGTTCTTGCCCTAAGAGTTTTCGGGCTGCAAGCTCGAGTATTGATTCACTTTAACGATCACCGGAGACCTAAACCGGAGGAAAGTCGAACCTTTTTATCTGTTGGCCCTGGTCATTCGTCGACTTTGTTGCGCTCTCCCGGGAAATTTTATGGACGCGAGCTCTCGCTGCACCTGCCCTCATTACCAAGCCGTCGGCTCGTCGGCCTGCGGCTTCTGCGGCGGCTCTCTTCCTCCCGAATGGCCGGTGTCGGAGCTGAGGCTGTCCGAATTGGCCTGGAGCTTCCGCGACACCCTGAGGGTGGCGGTCGCAGGATTGGTCGGCGCATTTGTAGGGCTCTTCGTCGTTGGTAATTGAAAAACTCAACCTTTCCACCTCTCTTTCTCCTTTGATCTAATTCACCGTCAGTGCCGTAACCTATGTTCATGAAAAAAGTTCGAATCGACCTTTATCCAATTTTATCAATTCCTCTGAATGATGAAGAACCTTGAACATGAGACCAGCAGCAAAAAGCAAGGGTCTTTTTCTGATCCTGATCATTGGAAGTGCCTGTGTAATTTACGAGTAGCATTGCCATCTTCCTAGGTGGAGCTTTGATAGGAGCAACTGTGGGAGCTGTAGCGGGTTGGGCTTCAAATCGCGGGATTCTACGGGGATCTCTACTGGGTGCTACTGCAGGCACCGTGCTTTCTTTGGAGATTATGGAAGCTCTGCGGGCTTATTGGTGCCTCGAGCAGATCGGTGCAAGGGAACCAGCATCAGTTGTTAGTCTTATTTGCTTCAGAAACAGAACTCCTTTGCTTGCTACATGATGTTCTTGCGAATGGATGTGCCACTGATTAGCTTGAACAGAACCACAGTAGATCAAACTTTTCAAACACTAAAAGGCTCTTGCTTCATCAAGAAATGTACTCTTAAAGTAGTATTTTATGCATTTGATTTTGTCCTGCATGTCCTATGCAGGCGGATCTCATACAGGAGCTTATCAGGGTTAGATTTGTAGAGGGCCACCTCGAACCACCTGCACTGCTCACCGCCCACTCACAGCAGGTCCTTTCTTTTCTGCAACCTATTTAAGAAAGAAAATTAGAGTTCTCCATTTAATTTGCATCCCAATAGTGCTAATATCGATATGTTTGGTCGTGTTTAATTGATCTAGTTTTTGCTCCACCAATACATGTGCTGTTATAGTGGTTCATTATTGATCATGATTAAAATCTGCTCTTATGTCTAGGACTCCAAGTGGAAAAGTATTTCCTTGCCTTAGAAGTTGTATCTGCATTTTTTGGTCAGTTATGAACCTGTCTGTTGGATTGAGCAGGTGAACATTGAAACTCAGAGATACAGCGATACAGATGATGTCTATGAAAAGTTCCAGAGAGGACTTTCTCGGGATTCTCTCAAGCAGCTGCCTCACCATGTTATCCTAGAGACAGCAAAGCAGAATGAATGCTGCACCATTTGTTTGCAGGTTAGTCAGTCTATGTTTTCCTCAAACTGTATTACATGCAAAATCGTGTACCTTTCTCTTGTTCATGACTTTTTTGTGCTCAGAACATTGACGTTGGAGAAACTGCAAGGAGGTTGCCACACTGCCACCACATGTTTCACCTGACGTGTGTAGATAAATGGCTCATCATACAGGGATCCTGCCCCGTCTGCAGACAGGTCCTGCAAGTGTAGAGAAGCATGGGACGACTAGGGAATATTGTGAATTGTACAATCATTTCCCATTTGGTCTTCCAGTTCCCTTGATGTACATAGTTGAACATATGTTTTCTTTGCATGAATATAATTTGCTTCCAGGGAAGTTCTTCTTAGAGACAAACAGTAGGAATAAATGAATCTACTGCAGAGTGAATTCCGAGTTCTTCCAAAGTTTAAGTTTTGCTGAAGGGAACAATTTGATGAGAAGTGAATGTTGCATTGCAGAAGGACCTCACACCACTTGCCTGTCATTGTGGAGCAGTCATTTTGTCTAAACTCTTCATTCCCATAGCAGATGTCTATTCGCCTCAGATTCAAGATGAGAGGAATCATGTGAACATAAGTGGCTCGATCTTCCTGCTCGTTTCATCTAGTGTTGCCCAGATAACTAGAAAGCCTTGTGGAAAATATCAAAGAAGAGAAATCTCCTGAGCAAATGTTCATCCTGTAAGAATATTCTATCACATCAGGGTCGATCGAGATTATAGTGTGCAATCAATCATCTGCACAGGATCAGATAAAAGATGCCCTGCTCTCCTAGCTCTGCAAAATTTGCTGAGACGATTGATGGAGGGACTATGACTATCACTATTCAAGAGGTAAACGACTCATGAAGTTTGCCTTTGCACGGTTGTCTGGACTTTCCTTCTGCAATCAGAACAGAAAAGATCACCACATCAGATGCACAGGTAAAATTTAGGTGGTCTGACCAGTTTGAGTTCGAGAAAGAAGCATGTAAGCAGCCATGCTAGAACCGAAACCTTAGGGTACTTTAATCTGTCAAAAACTCATCTCTGTCATACTAATGACGCTGACAACTATACTCGACATCATAAGGGATTAAGAAGCCCCTTCCCCGCTTTCTTCTTCTTCAGATAAATTGAAGTCCAAAAGAGGGAAGAAACATTGGCCCATGCAGGTCTCGAACCTGCGACCTTCGCGTTATTAGCACGACGCTCTAACCAACTGAGCTAATAGGCCGCTAGTGCGAGCTAGATCTCTAGATTAAAAGTTACTCAAAATCCACAAGCTTTTCCATGGTGATACCATTATCGGCCGGTTGCCATACATGATACATTAGGGGCACAAGATCGTGTCGTTGATCGACTGATACTGGAAAGCAAAAGGCTCCGAAACCCTTATCCAGAGTCTCCATGATGAGGGGTCTGGGATCGTTTTCCCAATCTGAAAACCAAGGGGCTCCATGCACATAATCTGTGGGCTGGAGCGAAGAGCTGAAGCCACTGGTTCTGCATATGATCGATCTACCAATATATTCTTATAAAACTTTTTTTTTCTGAGTATTCCAATTTAAAATCTCTGCAACATGCAAGATACACATTAAAGAAGAACACTCACCTTTTTTGTTTTTAATTTGTACCTTACGATATCATAAAATTCAATGCATCTTAACTGATTCAAATTCGAGTTGGATCGATCCGTTCAAATATAAAATGGAGAGTAAACACTCAGCATACACGGATGATAAGTGTATATATTTTAAAAGTTAAAACTATAGGGAAACATGTCCTTAAATCGATGTATTACTGAGGAAAGACAAAATGATGATAGTCGTGCAATTCATAGAGGCATTATGATTGATTGTGGCCGGAGAAGGTCATTCTGCTGTCTCCTGCAAAGTGGTGGGAACGATCTCAGATTTAGACCTCCATGGCATTTTCACTGACGAGCGGTTTCTGCGTTTCTGGGATTGGTGAGGCTGCTATTAGCTCCAGAAAAAGAGGGGTTCCTGGGCTCGATCGCTCCGTCAGCTCTTCGAGGATCGATGGACAAAATAAGAAGGTGCCTCCTTTTTTAACTGCAGCATTATTCATGGGAAAACAAGTTCTTGTCTCGGATGGGAAGGATGTCGGAGATCAGAGCATCAGATGCACCACAAGTTTCTCCGTTCATGTAATAACAGAGCATCCTTCTGCTCTTTCCTCCAGATAAACCCCATTTGATTTCAAAAGAAGGCATTTTTCCTTCTATAAACGAGAACTGGAAAACTCTGAGTTTGTTTAGGATGGAACGAGCCACTGGGTTCCAAGCAAGTGGTAATAGATTAAACTGTTCTATTTGATATTGCAGGCGTCCGGCTGTGTTAGCGGAGCTGAGAGGTGGTGGAATAAAGGCCTCAAACCCAACATGGTGGAGATCAATTCGGCGCAGGAGCTCGTAAACTCCTTGCTCCATGCCCGCGATCGTCTGGTGGTTGTTGATTTCTACTCTCCCAGTTGCGGCGGCTGCAGAGCTCTCCGTCCCAAGGTAATCGTAACGCTATGGGCTATGGGTTTAAGGGGTCATCAGGCTGTACAAACCAATGACCATTTTAGGCCATACTCATCAGAAAGCCCTTTTAATCGATTAAGTGTAAGTTCGTCATTCGACATTTATGAAGTGTGAATTTGATGCATGCTGATCAGGTCTCTCAGCTGGCCGAGTTATACCCCAATGCACTTTTCCTCAAAGTGAACTATGAAGAACTCGGGAAGATGTGCGACTGTCTCAATATCCGCGTCCTCCCATTCTTTCAGTTCTATCGGGGCGCCAAGGGACGTGTATGCAGCTTCAGCTGTACAAGTGCAACTGTAAGTCAGACTCCTCGCTTCACCGGATCAAAAGACCAACTTCCAGTTCCAGGTTTTCCTCACTGACTGGTTGGTCTAACATGGCTTCGTAACAACAGATCAAGAAGTTCAAAGATGCGCTTGCGAAACATGGTGGGGAGAGGTGTGGCACTGGTCCGGCAAAGGGCTTAGATGACTCCGAGCTGCTGAGACTGGCATCTTGCAGAGAAATATCAATGGATTTCCCCTTGCCTGGCAAGGAAACCATATTGCCGAACTTGATGGTCTCAAACACGGGCAACAGCATAAGAGAAGAGTCTCATTCTCTCCGTAATGTCTGAAAATCCTCTCATTCTATGTATTGCATGTCCATTACCATGTCCTCCATAAGCAGGCTCTCTGTTTTATTTCCTGAGCTCTGCCAATGGGTTTTATCTGTTGATCGCACTGGGTTATTTCATGTTACTATGGATCTATTACCGACTGCTTCGATTTAACACACTTCCCTCACTTAAATGAAATTCGGATCCTTAGTGGTCAGATCTAAATTGGTTAGACATGAGCCATGGATATCACTGAAAAAAGATTTGCTTCACAAGGTTGCATCTCTTTTTGTCCAGGTCAATAATAATGGGAGAAAAAGAATCTGATCTCAACTCCAAGGGTAGTCCAAATCTATGGGCACCGACAAAAGAACAGCTGCAACTTTTCCCCCCTATTTAGCACATGGAAAGTGACTACTGCTCTGGCTGGCAATCAATGTAGTGATCAAGGAAGATAAAACACCTTTCCCACAAACCACCATGAATTAGTTAAGCTAGCTTAGTACCTCTTCTCAAATAAGTTTTTGGGTTTAACTTCTCAAAATGAAAGAAAATTTTACTTCTAATGGATCATCCCAAGATAAATTAAGACGATAATAAGAAATGTATATGTAAAAAAACACACATCTTAGACTGAGAGTTTGAAATTGTGTTCACTGATCCCATCCATCGGGAAGTGCAGACAAGAGGCTTGATAATGCAGAGAGGGCCACTCAAGAGGAAAATGAGATCTCATAGGAGCCTTTGACTTTCTTGGAAATGTTCAAGCAGTCAGAAGTGGACACTTCGCAGCTCATGAATCTACGACACTCGGCTCTCTCTCTCTCTCTCTCTCTCTCTCTCTATTCATTTTACCCACCCCTCACAATATGGGGGTTGTAACCTGAAACTGAACGGATCTGCAACTGGCAAAACATCCTCGATCCACTGGAACATCGAGTCGTCGACATACTGAATCTTTCACAACCTCTAACACCAATACATGAGGCCGCGAGGAAGTACTTAATCTTTCCAACCGCTGTTTTTAAGGAACAAAATGTCATAACATCAGGAGCATACTAAGTCTAGCTTGTCCTCTCAGTTACAATCTAAAGTCCGACCATCAGATGGCCACTGGCCAGGGTCTTCTTCCTCGGGCCAGACATTAGATTACTTGGTGAATTGGCCCGCCTGCAGTTTTAGATTTATGAACCCAAGGAACCGGAAAAGGGGTATATGGTTCAAGGGATCTGAACATGTCAGACACTGTGGCACTGACGTGGACAGCTGGTGGAGGAGACAATCGAGGACCCTGTAACCGATAACTGTTAGGCCCAGTACCCGAACACAATTGTCTTCCCTCGTGAATTCAGAAAGTGCTCCCAGCTACCTTTGTTACCACAGAGATGCTGAATATTCTTTCCAGCAATCTGCAGTAGAAGGTGATGATGAGAACTTGCTTGTAATTCACATGGCAAGCCNCCCCCCCCCCCCCCCAAAAAAAAAGAAAGAAAAACAATCTCTTAATGATATCCAGCAGTTATTTTCCCAGCATTTAGCAATGCTTACTTCTGTGGTAAGAGTACCAGGATCCCATCTCCAGCCTTATCACACTCAGAGTGGTTGATTACAAGGGTTGCATTTGGGGCCCATCTGGGAGTAGACTAGATACAAGAAGTAGCACAATCTTCATTATAGAGTAACAATCAGCAAGCTTTTCGAGCGAGACTGACAAAACGGGGGGAGGAAGAGGAAAAATGGACAAGAATTTTTGGGCTGGTTTGGGTCTGGAGATGCCTGCCTGAAAGAGCAAAACAAGCCTTGAAAATTGGGCCACCGGCGGGTCTTCAAGTCGGAGTGAGCGGGTTACTGGACATCTAAAGACCTAAAATAACAACTTTGATTTTCAATTGCAAATTGAGTAGTCCACATCCTACGCAACAAGCTTGAGAAAGTTCTTTTCCTCTTATTGCAAGGTGAATTAATGAGTTTAAAAATGAGTTGCAAAAAAAGAGATGTAATTTAAAAGTGAAATTTGAAATTATGGTGATAAAAATTGTATATAAAATCTTTTAATCCTAATTTCTCATATTATTGCAAGGATATGTACTTAGTAGCCCACTTGTCATGAGCTGATTGGATAAGGTGCCTTCCACGTGGCACGACATATATCGGCATGCCTGGGCGACTGGAGGTTTCTCTCGTGACTACAAAGGGACCCACAGCATCTTCACTAGCCAACGGCAGCGAAGAGCCGGATACTGAGATGTCGCAAGCCAGATAAGGATAAGAGCTGGAACTCATTTGCACCGTTGGATTCCACAGAACAGAAAATCGCACCCGTCAAAATTTGCCGTCGAATTGGAACCACAAAGTTATCCTAGTCCTGAATACAAATGCGTGCACGAAATTTTTGTTCAGGAGCTGCCACCATCAGCCTCACCACCACCATCCACCAAATCCTTCATTTCCCAGCCCGAGTAGGCAAAGATCCCCGCCATGGCCGCCACCACAATGCAAGCCTCTGCCACTGTGTTCCGGCCGTGCTCATCCAGGTCCAGGTTTTTGACTGGTTCATCGGGCAGACTGCACCGGGAGGTCTCCATCAGGCAGTTGTCGTCATCATTCTCGTCGGGCTCCTTCAGGGTCGAGGCCAAGAAGGGCGAGTGGCTTCCTGGCTTGGCTTCGCCAGCTTACCTCAATGGAAGGTACTTGCTTCTGAGTTCAGCGGCTATAGTACTCGACAAATCAATAACCCACTCAGCAATTTATCTCAAACTCTGATACTTCTGACTGTCAGATTATGAGAACATCTTTCTGCGTAATCAGTCTTCCAGGTGACAATGGGTTCGATCCCTTGGGACTTGCGGAGGATCCCGAGAACCTGAAGTGGTTTGTGCAGGCGGAGCTCGTCAATGGCCGGTGGGCCATGCTGGGAGTCGCTGGGATGCTCCTCCCGGAGGTCTTTACAAGCATTGGGATCATAAATGTGCCCAAGTGGTATGATGCCGGGAAGGCAGAGTACTTCGCGTCGTCCTCGACCCTGTTCGTGATCGAGTTCATCCTGTTCCACTACGTCGAGATCAGGAGGTGGCAAGATATCAAGAACCCAGGAAGCGTCAACCAGGACCCGATCTTCAAGCAGTACAGCTTGCCTCCTAACGAAGTTGGCTACCCTGGTGGCATCTTCAACCCTCTCAACTTTGCTCCCACTCTTGAGGCCAAGGAGAAGGAGATAGCCAATGGTATGTGAACTTATAATTACTCAGTTACCTCAAATTGAGCGATTACCTGAAATAAACCAGAGTGGTGTCCGGTCTTGATGTTTGAATGGTCCCGATAATAATGTTCCAACTCGGGCTCAGTACATAAAGCAGAATTGAACAGGAAATCTTTTGCATGGGCCCTTCCATGGTTGACGTAGTACACTTTCCTTTGCCAACACGATGATATTCTGTACTTGGACTTCTTTTGCAGGAAGATTGGCTATGCTGGCATTCTTGGGATTCATAGTGCAGCACAACGTTACCGGAAAGGGGCCTTTCGACAACCTCCTGCAGCACCTCTCAGACCCATGGCACAACACAATTGTCCAAACCCTCAGTGGCAACTGAGCTGATTGGAGGAGATGAAAGGAAATGGATTTCATTTGGAGAATGCAGTGTTGTTCTGTTCTTATCTCTGTTGTAACAAATATAAGAGAAGTTTTGTGCATCAGATGTGTAAACATGAACAGCAACTTCCTGTGTACAGGGAACCCAATTTAGCCTTAATTCCTTTTACTGCTTGAATCACATATTGTTCAGCAGCTCGTATACATTTCTAGATATGTCGCAGAATCCGGATAGTGATTGACATATTCACAAATCCATCCCCTAAGATTGCATACATCTTGGATGTTGGCCACATAAATTCGATATGGTCATTTTGCAGGGAAGAAACCAAAATCGAGCCCCCAGAAATGTGAATACTTGGACCAGCTTACTGCCATAGGAAATGAGCGTCTCTTTTGGAGAGTGCGAGCATCTGTTTAATATAGACCTTTTTCGACAAGCTTCGTGAACTTTCCCAAGTTATCGTCGCTGTTTCTGTTTTCATCAGAAGCTCAACAAAAACTACACAACCGTTTTCAGACATCTGCAAAAACCCAAATGTATAGAGGAATCAGTGCAATTCTCTTGTATCCATGAACCCATTGCGGTACATATCAAACACAACAGAGGTTTCCTTTACTTTGTCCAAGCTCAGCTCTTGCTCACTGAACAGCCCCACAATCTGAGCAGTCTCCGCATGAGCTTAGAGCCCATTATCAGCTTGCAAAAATGTTCACAGCCTTCTCACCACTAGCTTTACTTCCACTCCGCTCAGCTTCACCTCGTCAACAGATTTCCTGTCCAAGATTCCTCCACCCCGTGATTCATGGTCTTTCATGTCCAGATTCTTTCCTCCACCGGAGCCTGATGGAAGTAGTTGAAGAAAAGTTTAAAGACAGCATCTAGAGTGGAAGTAGAAATCTCCAACAGGAAGGACCGTGTCATCAAACAGTAATGCAAATAAGACTACAGCAAGAATGGAACAAGGGCTGTGTAAGTACTTGACTAATGACTAGTTGTTGCTCCCATTGCGATCCTTTGGTCGGTGAAGATAGACAAGACAGCAGAAGATATTGATCAGGTGGATGCAGAATAAAAAACACCCGTCTTCCCTTCTATTACCACGCATTGATTCCACAGAACCCCAGATGACCCCCGCTGTATAAGGGGCACAGTGCATTGCTGATCAATTTCATAATCTCGACGCAGAGAAATGAACTTCTACTAGGTATATCCAGTTGCTCTTTTCGTCAGTGCAAATGATGCCCCTGCTCCCACATATGATTCCCCCGGCAGATGAGGTTGAAACGGATACCTACCAACACTTTCCTCTACACGCAGTTAGTGAGATTCTGCATTCTGATTTCTTATAGCGATCGAACAACCTGCATGATGTGATGCACCAGTATCATGCACGTGCTTTCAATTAAGCAAACATGATAAGTAAAAATAGTTGTTTTTACAGCAAAGATACAACATAAGGAATATGGATTTCTGCGATATTTCCAATTTTTAGTACTGTAGATATCTTTTATGGAGCATATGGGTGTATATATATATATACACACACACACGCACAACATGAAAAAATCATATGATAATTTTTGGTGCAAAAAAAAAGCAAATAAAGTCTCATATAGTAAATTATAAAATAAGGAACGTAAAAATAATAGCAAAGCAAAAATATCTTATTAAAAAAAAAGGTTGGAGGGAAATTATTACCATCAACCTAAGTTATAAATGGTCCCACTGTAATATTTTTTTTATTTGAATAAAAATATTCTAAATTCAATTTTAATTCCTAAAACTACTTATACTCATTTGATGGTTTCAAAAATAACTAGTTGAGAAGGTTCATTTGTATGGCTTTAGTTAAAACCGGTCATGGAGGATTAACATCTTTGATACCATAATGAAAATAAAAGTTGAGTTGATGAACCCGGTTGTTGTACTAGGATGGATATATGATATGACAAAAGTTTCTTTATATTTTTTTCCTTATATTTTTTTTCGTCATATTTCAATAATATAAATAATTCTAATGCGTTTCGACTGATTCCAGCCACTCCAGATTGACCGATTAAGTTATAAAACTCTTTATATAAAAGATTTTCTCCATTTGAATTTGAATTCGAGATGACACCGAAAAAAGTGGATAAAAGTATCCACAAACATAGATAAGGTTGTTACTTTTCTTGGCATCTTGGGAAGCAATTAATGTCCATCCACACAAATGCTCACCTAAGGAGTGCTGAGTCTGTTGCACCACTCACTGCAGAAGATCTCTTCAAGTGCTCCTCTTTGAAACCCTATAATGCACACACGTACATAAAAGTTAATTGGACTTGTTGAGACGGACTGATTATAGTTTTTCTTACGTAAAATCTTATCTTATATTCGTTCGTATATTGTAAAGGGATAAAACTTATCGTGAATAGGTATTCTTATTTTTTTAAAAATAATTTCATTTTATTCGAAACTGAATCGGTTATGTCATGCTAAATTCTCGAGAAATCAAGAGGTGCAAGATGAAGTGGACAAGCACACGTATATGGCATAACATACAATGTACCTTATCATCAATGCCTTTTCCTTAAACCTAATTAATTTTTATGTGGTGGAGGACCTAAGTTTTTGAATCTTTATTGGAAAAAGGCAAAGGGAATGAAAGGCACTTTTTCTTTGACTTTATTATACGCACAACTTTGTGGATATCGATGATGATCATCTCCCCCGTCTCTCTCGACCGACCCTTGCTCTTGCCCTCCACACAGTCAGACACATAAATAAGGTTTTCTCCCGGTCGGGCATGCCATGATTATTGGTAATAAGTTGACACAGTTCACCACCTCTCTCCCTTAAAATGTATTGCAAAATCTGAATAAGATAGATTGAACAAATTTATAAGTGAGAAAAGAATACTAATTAGTGAACACTTGAATTTAAACTATAATTACCCAAAAAAATATTACGATAAAACGTGGAAGTTCATTGTGGGTTAATCGAGTAATTGAAATGGGTCAAGGAATTCCACTGAGGAAGTGCCTCCGATGTCATCATTTCCCATCTCGGAGGGTTCTTGATGTCTTAAATCGCACTAAATCCGCACGGGCAGCCAGTTTCCCTATGGTTGCTTGGTTGACTATGTTAGCCCAGTCAACGCCAAAACTCACCACCCAAAAAAAAAAGTATCTTATAATTTAAAAAAATATCGAGCTTTATACATTCAATAAGGGTAAAAAATTTAATATAACATTTGACTAATACTCATAAAAACCTTTCACATATCAATTCAACTTTTAAATTATAAAATTTTCTGTATAATGTTGTATTATATTATCATAAGATACATTGATGATATATATATATATATACATGATTTGATATTTATAAATTTAATTAGTATTAATAAATTTATATTCAAGTTAAAATAACTCATCAAAGACTAAACTTCTCTTAATCATAGATTCCTTTAATTATAAGGTTTTATTTAATTGAAAGATGCACTAAATGAGTTTGAGGTTGCAATAATGGTAGTGAGAGGTCGATCCATGAATTTCATCCAAGAAGACGAGACTCACAGGAGGTGGCTCTGTTCCTTTCTTATCCTCAGCCAAGGATAAGGAAATGCCACCATTCATGCAGCCAGTACAATACAAAACCCTATCCCGGTGAAGATATTTCCCGAGAGCGTCGGATCACAGCCGTCCACTTGTCATAGCCCCCCGATCCGGACCGTCCATCTTGTTCTTATTTAATATAGGCATTAAGTTTTGTGGGGGAGAGGTATAACTAAGAACTATGGTAAGTGGATTAATCGGTCAACTGAAGATCTAATAGATGAAAAGAGGAAGGTAAAACGGATGAAAGAAATTCTGTCGACATAAATCTGGAATTTGACCTCTTAATTTTGCAGTAAGGATTGTGCTTCTAACCCAATTCTCGAACCGCAAGCAATGGACGCTATGTGCAGTGGTGCCACCTACCCACCTGTGAACGGGATCCCCATGTTCAAGTTCTGTCCTTTAATTCCTCATTACCTCCCATTTTACCTTAAATCGCAGGCATCTTTTGTAACCAAAAAGCAAGCTGTCAATGGAGGTTTGATAGTGAGTCGAAGTGGGGTCCCATGGAACACAACTTCCCAAATTTAATACTTGCTGTAATAATACCCAGAAACTGTGGTCCGTGCTTGCTCGCAGAGAAGAGAAAATATCTCAATGTTTCTGCAAGATGCTTGGCACAAGGAGAAGAAACCATAACATTAGAGGCAAGACCACTCTGCAAGTGCCTCTTCTCCCTGCTGGTTGTTGGGATCAGAGGAATCGAAGAAGAAGGGTAGAGCGAAGATGGCTTGTGAAGGGGCATTGAGCCTTCTTTGCCGATCAACCCAAGCTGAATTGCATCTAACAACACCCGATAATCTTTCCGGATTTGATCATTTACACTTGCCTTTGCATGTAAATGTAGAAATGGAACCTTTTCCGAGGGAATTCCAAGAATCTTAGAAAAGAAAAAGGGTAATACGACATTCTGCATATATTTCAGTTGATATTGGGGAAAGAAATGAACCAAACTTCTGGCTTTTATTCCTTTCTTTTACAGTCGAGACTCGAGAACACAGAGGATCCTGCAAACATAGTTATTTACAGCAAACTGCGTACCCGACAAGCACGGAGCTAAGTACATGAAGAGTCGTCTCTCTGAGTTCTCGGTTACAAGATAGACAAAATTTAGTTCAGGTTCCCTGTAGAGGTTCTTCCTATCCAATCCAATACACTTACCTAACTAACTCTACATCCTCTACTGCTCACTGAGATTTCAGCCGTGTCTTCCTTCAAGTGTTCTCATGGAAGTTGAGGGATCTAGACAGGGCTGCAGGATTAGCGCACAGTACCCGACACTTCTTGGTTTCGGTCTCGTCTATTTGGTCCTTCTCATTCTTCTTCCCCTTGGGCTGGCATCCTTTGAAGAACCCTCCTTTTGTTCCACTCTCATTCTTGATCCCTAGGGTTTCCCATATAGAGCTTTTTGCAGCCTCGTTCGGATCATCTATTCTCAGAGTCTTTGGGATCAGAACGGAGACGTTCTTCTTCGGTTTTGTGGCCTGCAACTCCACAGGAGTGCCAGCCTCGACCGGATCTCCTTCCCTCAGATGCTTCCCGAGGATCGGTGGATTTGGACCTGCGATTAGGGTGGGAGGTGACAACAGAGGAAAGTTCCAGGCACTTGGGATACCAACGTTGCCACAAGCCCAAAGAGTTGGTGGTGGTGGGTAGAATGGGATGGGGACGCTGTAAGGCCAAGGAACACTGTTCACGCAATGAACTTGAGGAACAATCCCGTTAAGGTTCGATAACGGAGCTTTGTTCGATAAATTTCGGCTCGAACCATCATCCCAAACCTCTACGCTTGCATCGGAGACGTTAGCTGCGCCTTGCCCTTCATAGCCACTGGAACTATTTAATATCACTGCAGATTTCTCGACTGAGGGAGGAACAGAATCGCACTGTTTCAATCCAAATGAGAGGACCGTCCCATTGGGTGTCGGATTCGGGTAGTGATGGAGGGTTCCATTGTGGGAATCCACCCGAGCTGCCTCCTGTAGAGCTTCGGAGATGCTCATATGGCGGTAACGCGTGGAACTCTTGCTCTTCCTGCGTCCCGCCCCCACAGGAACGTTCCTCATGGTACCGCCAGCGGTCCAATACCGCTGGCAGGATTTGCAGAAATGCCGGGGCTGATTGACGTTGTAGTTGTTGTAGTAGCAGAACTTCGTCTCCAAGCTGTCGCATCGGGGACACGGGAGGATCTTGTCGGGTTTCTTCAGGGCTTTCTCCGGAGATTTCGGATCTTTCCCGTTCTTGGCAGCCTTCGATTTCGAGGTTTCTTCATCGATAGAGGGAGTTTTGGGATTCACGGAGTCTGGGGAGACCCCGGTACTAGTTAGGTCCCCTTCATTGAAAGATGGTTCGTCATCTTTTTGCTTATCCGGGATCGCCTGTTCTTCGGAAGGATCCTGATGAAATAATTGAGAAACATTGAGCAAATAGTTCGTCAACCACAGCCATTGACACCAGTCTGAAAAACAGAGCACCCAAATAAGTACTGCAGATCAAACCAGCGGAGGATTTCAGAACATATGATTTGTCATCCAATCTAGAAAATGAAAAGCCCGGCAGCTGTTATCTGGAAATGAGATAAAAACTTGTTAACTACCTCATTAATTTCAACCTTTTTTTTTCAAATAACGTCATCAGTTGCTGAGAGTTAGAATCAAATCAAGAACCAACGGGCGTCTTGAAATCCGGAAGGCCATCTCAGATTGGAATTGGATTAAACTTGAAAATTCCATTAAGTGCCGGCTTTTCCGAAAAGAACTCTTCCATTTTCTACAGTATTAAAAACAATTTTCAGAGCAGCCTCCCAGGTGCAGATTAAAGCGGAGGCTGAAAATTTGGGATTGACCCAATTGCTCTCTTACTATCCCAGCAAATGGGTACCCCTCAGATTCACCAAAGAGCGCCAGTTCATGGCTCAACTGTACCTGCTCTGTTTCTACATCGTCCTCCTCCTCCACAGAATCCGCCACCGGAGAAGTAGGAGGAGGAACTCCTTCTGGCGACGGCAGCACTTTGATTCTCTTCCCGAAGAGCTTGATCGCTGGATTCTTGGTTTCTAGCATCTTTGTCGACGGCCAAACGGGAGATATCACACCACAGTCAAGCCGGAAAGGAAAAACACCTTTCGTTTCCCCCTGCTCCGCTCTTGCTCTATGCTTGAAGGAAGCCCACTGATAGGTTGGCATGAAAAGTACTGCTGTCGTCCGAGTTTTTGATCCGTTTAAACAAGGGGTTGGTGCCACGTCAGCTCGATCCTCCCATTGTCAGCCACAAATTCTCGTTCGTGGCACTCACGATTGAGATTGTCTCCGTGGGCCTCCAAACCAGAAAGCATCTCAGTCATGCTAGTACCCTCAATCCGAAATTTAATCCTATTATTCATGAATTCTCAGTATGTAGGCCTTCCCGATTCGAACTTTTTAGGGCTAATTCCCGACATGCCATCGCCCACTTGGGCATGGTTAGGCTTCCACGAGCCTCGATTCAATGGGTCGTCCATGTTGCGATGCCTCTAACCACCCTTACAAACACATTCATGTATCTTGACCGATCGATGGTCCCCTTGGTGCAATACCAACAAGGTGACTTAGTATTGATTATAATCTGTCATAGACCTGTAATTAGCAATTTTATTAACGTATTAAGTACCCATTAATCAGTGATAAATACAAACTTTTAAGTGCATAAAATACAAGTTTTATTGTGATAAACTTTTAATCCGACAATATATGAGGGTTCAGATTGGCCGCAAGGGATGATGGCAGAGGCAACCAGTGGGAGAGAGTATCGGCTACCCACGACAGCCGTGTCCTGAAAATGTCAACGGGCCGGGTCGGCCTGTAACTGGTCAGATTTAAGAGGTCCCTGACCTGCCCCCGCCCCCATTCAGACCCAAATTACTTTAAATTTAAAATGTAAAATAAAGTTTTATGATAATAACACAAAAATAAGCATTTAATATTCATCAATACAAATAATGGATGGGGCAAGCGGGGCAGTGAGGTGGCCCAAGCCCGACATGGCCCACACATGGGTCGGGCCACGACCCGACCTGTTATACCCGGTATGAGGAATCAATCAATCCATCGACCAATTTAATAATATGAGGAGTTCATAAAATTTCTCGAGCTACGCGGGAGATATTGATGTGGATGTCGTGGCATGCTCTGATTGGAAGAATCTGACAGAGAGGGCTGCCTAATTTTTTTTAAAGGAAAAAGGCAAATCATTTCTCCCAATTCTTATTCGAATTTCAAGAGAAATTGGAAATTTATAAAATAATGACGTCACATAGGTCCGTGCCAATTGAATTACAACATTCAAATGTGAGAGGATTTTCTTCCATTTTTTATTCTGTGTGCACATGCCATGTCAAAAGATTCAAAATGATCATAACTAATTCAAATTTTAACAAATTATTTCATTAAATTATCTAAAGATATCTCAATTATACAAAAATAAAAAATTTAGTTCCGATTGAATATTAATAATTCTCCTCTCTTTTTTTGGCCTAAAAGCTCCACTAGGTCCTTGTCATGCTACGATAAACCAAAAACATTTATCTATAGGAGACTTTCGATTGACTCGATAAACTATTCGAATAATAATATAAGTTGATTAAGATAATTTGATATTTATTTTCTTTAAATAAGGTGATGATCTAGAATGGCTTCTTGGACCGAGCGGACTCAATCGAATGTGAACGGATTTAAAGGAGGCCTATTAACTTTTTTCCTAATGCAAAAAAGATGCTAAAAAAAAAAAACCAAACCAAAGTTGGTCCACTTTTGAGACACTTTAGAGGCAAGCAAAGCAAGGCATTTGAATAGTGATATGTCTGTCCATCTCTAACGTTTTCCTGTTTAGGGTTTGATTTCTTAATGAAAGGGTCGGCACGGTGGTCGGCTAAAAAGTCAGTACTAAAGATTGCTAATTGCCGGAGCTTGATAAGTTTAATAATCCAACTGCGATTGGGACGGGTTATTAGTCGCGCTTATGATAATTGATAGAGACCCGTAACCCGGATTAGGGCGGATCTAATTATGGTTAAGAAGCGGAGTTATTTTCTAATCGGCTCGTCAACATCTCCACAGCTGGAAGAAGATCGGCTTGGGCCCATAATCTGATCCAAAAGCCCAATAAAGATATTTAATTTTTTATGGGCCGAAAAAGCCCAATAAGATTCAATTGGGCCGCATTCTTCGTGCATTCTCCTCCACTGGTAGAAAGTACATGTGATTGCATGCCGCTTCGATGTGTGGTCCTCAGATTGGATTTCGGATTCGCATCGTGTTAATATAGAGAATTTATGTGGGATAATTTTTGCCTCTTAAGTAGCCAAATCATACTCAAATTTGGATCAATTACGACTTAATAAGCTTCCAGATATCATGTTGTTAAGATTAAAAAAAAAAAAGACAGAGTAAGCTATTGGGTTCTAATTCTTGGGTAGAGATACATGCCAACAATTCTAGTTTTGCCGACAAAATCAAGAATTTGAACGGAAACGTTAGTTTTCTGGTAACAAATCCATTTTTTGAAAGCTCACATCCGACCGTCCAGTCTGGCGTGGCAACAGTTTACTGGCTCTTGCTTCATCATCTTGCTTACAACCCACGTCAGAAAAATGAATGATTATGGTAAAAAAAAATCAAGTCCATGGAGTTGGCTTGACCAAGACCCTGCTGCAGGTTACCTGCCGTCAGTTGACTGACGGTCAACCCAGCATTTCCTCGTCGCTGCCGTCTCATATCATTGATCTCCAGTTGATTTACCGTACTTTACTTAAGTACCTATTTAACATCTTTTTTTAAATAAAATTTTATATTTAAAAATTTATTAATAAAAATTTTAAATTACAGTAATCTTATTCATAATAAACCGATGAAATTTAAGCTGAATTAATATTTTTCAATTTGGATATGAGGATTGAAAAGCCAATCGTCATTCAAACGGACGTTACCGTCAGGGAGCCTCAGATTCAGCTTCGCCCAGCTCGGAGCCTCAGCTGACCTGGGGACAATGATACATACAGCCGGGCACTGTACGCCCAACGAGCCAAGAACCATTTTTTTATGTGGTTGAGTCCGCAGGACTACATACACCAGGCGTGTAGAAAATTCTTCTTCTGAATGGTATCATAATTCAGAAAATTCAGAACCTCCAAATAGGTACACTTTCACCCCCTACTGCAAGCTGAAATCAAACCCCTTGCGAGGCGATTTCAAGAGCACCTCGCAGGTGAGTTTCTCCCCTTAATGTCCTAGCACTTTTATGGTCTTTGAATGGATTTCGTATCTTTAGGATCTAGCTTCCATGTTGTGGAAAATCAGCAGGTTTGAATTGCAGAAAATAGATGTAGAGACCCGCCCTTCCTGTTTCTCGGTAATCGTACGAGGTTCCCACATTACGAGTGCCGGTTCTATGGGGATAACGTTGCTTTCTGTCTTTTGATGTTGTGTGAGAATCTGTGTTGCAATTTATGAGACATCGCTGCGTTTTGGGTTGTGGGTCGAATGTCTTTCAGCTTTTCTTTGGAAAAGGTTTCAACTTTAGATTTCTCGCTTGAGGAATCGATGGGATCCGAGAAAAGTTAGAATCTTGGTCGATCTGTTTGGATTAGAAAAGATTTGGTGGATTAATCACATCGTATTAATTCCGTGTTCTGCTTATAGTGAAAGTTAGGAGCCAAGAACCAACACCTGGTAAATAACTACATTAGTCCAGATTGATTTGAACCAGCGCACTAAGCTGTGCCCGTCATGTTAATTAGAAGGCAGTGATAATTAAGCTTCCTTCTCTTTAAATTCATGCACTCCATTCTTTGTATATTTCATGGGATAGAGGGGTTCCCTATCTCAAACTTTATTTCATGTACATTTAATAATTGGAAAAGGTAAGCACGTCATAGTAATAAGTGAGTAAATTTTTGGCACTTATCCTATTAAGAATGTCAAATAGCGTTTCTATATCGTTTTGCCATGTGTTTGATGTGCCAAAACAACAATTTGAATTGTTATTATTTTTTTGGACATCAGGAGGCTTCTGTAAATATTCATGATGAGCGATCATCTGGCTCTGTGCGTGGATCAGCTCATAACACAGGAGAGTCTAGAATCGATTACACAAGGGGACCCAGAGGTACCTTCTGGAGAGGGTTCCTCTCAGACTGCTACTTTGCCCTCATGTGCCATTCACTTCGATGAAGTCCACAAAGATGGTGATTACACTGGTCTGGAAGAAGAGAAACCTCTGCTTCAGACTGGAGAATGCCGGATTTGCCAGGAGGAAGACAGCATCAGGAACTTGGAGACTCCATGTGCTTGCAACGGGAGTTTGAAAGTAGATAAATCGAAGTGGCTTGCAGCTATATTTACTTTTCAATGATAGCACTGTATCTCTGTTCCCATGTTGAGAGGGAGCAGGGTGGTAGTTGAAAATTTTGATGACTGCACAATAACTTTAAGGTCTAACTTCACTGTCTTGTCTGCCTGCTGTAGTTTGCTCATAGGAAATGTGTTCAGCAATGGTGTAATGAGAAGGGAGATATAAATTGCGAGATTTGCCATCAGGTATCCAAGTGCTTGCTTCAGATTGGAGGATGCCTACTTGCTATGATTTTTATATGCATTTTTCTTTGTCAAGTTTTGCTATTCTAGGAATTACTCAATATTTTTCCAAGTCCTTTTATAGTTTCCCCAGCCACTGTAAGCGTACTCCAAACTAATACTGTTTTTACAGTAAGATTCTTCTGTGGTGAATGATGCCTTTTTTAACACATGCTTCAGTTCCGATGACTATGTCTAGCATGACTAATAAGCCTACACGAGTTTTTTTCTGTGCAAAAAATGACATTTTTGCACCATGACTTGGAAAGATTCATTTACTGCAACTGGAAACTGCAGTTCACTGCCTCTGGTATAAACTGTTGTATTGTTATTGAACTTTCAGTTAAAGACAATTACCATTTCAATATGCAGCCTTATCAGCCTGATTATACTGCACCACCACCTCCCCCACTCTCTGAAGATGATGAGATTGACATCGCGTAAGCTCTTATTCCTATTTTGCTGCAACAGATGTCAGGAATGTGAATTCATCATGGTCCATTGCAGACTATTCCTAGTTGTTCAGTGCTGGGTTGTTAATGCTGGTCTTTCTATGTTTGTCTTGCAGTGGGGTATGGACCATATCAGGGACTCCATTTGATCCCCGAGATCCCCGAAATTTAGCTATTGCTGCAGCTGAACGGCGCTTGCTTGAGGCTGAATACAGTGAATATGCTGAAAACAGTGCCAGTGGAGCTGCATTTTGCCGCTCTGCAGCCTTAATTGTATGTCATATCCATGATACGCTTCTCTTACTCTGACCAACTTCAATATCAGAACAATTCTTCTCTTTGGCTTACGCAACTGGTGTAATAGATATATTATTTTTTTCCTTTGCCTGGTTATTGTTCTCTTTTATGTGGCAGTTAGTGGCTCTCTTACTCTTGAGGCATGCCCTATCCCTTAACAGTGGTGATTCAGAAGATGAAGACGATGCCTCTGCTTTATTCTCTGTAAGAAGTTTGATTGTTGAGTTCTCTGGACAATCTGTTTTTTTGTTTTCATTTCTCCTTTGGGCATTCATTTGTTGTTCATTTGCAGCTGTTCTTGCTTCGAGTTGCTGGGTTTCTTCTTCCTTGCTATATCATGGCCTGGGCTATCAGCATCCTGCGGCGTCGCAGACAACAACAGGTCCATCTTTTGCTCAGAACTTTTCCTAGGAGGAGTCTTTGCAGTTGCATGCAGTGTTGACAAGTAGAAACGATTTCCTAGAACCTAACCGTATATATTTCAACTGCGTGAACTGCAAAGGATCTTGTTTCCCCTTACTGTCTTCACGTCTGTATTTACTGAGAACTATCTGTGGAAGTCATGTTGCGGACATTACCAATGTATTTACCCACTTTTGTTGCCAACTCCAACCAGGAAGCTGTTGCTCTCGCAGCGAATGAGGTTGCTTTCATGATAAGGGCAGCACACCGAAGAGGCTTGCGTTTCACAATTGCCCCAGGAGGCACTATGGCCCCGCTGCAGGAACCGCATCAATCGCCTGTTTGAGCTCTTCTATCCTCTTCTCTGGAAGAAAAAACTGATTAGTAATTTAATCATCAGGACTGAAATCTATTGTGCTATCTGCCAATATATTCTTCGGATTATGAGGTGATTGGAAGGAGGGTTATGTCATTGTTGTGATTGTCGATTTGTGGTCCTGATCTGGCTGTGCACCCAATTGCACCCGTGGAGGTCTGGCCTTTATATGCTTGCATGTTGTATAGAATTCTCTGTCCTTATCTTAGGATCTCTTGGTGATACTGGAGTATATTTGGTGTCAGTCTGTGAGGTGTTCTCTTAACTGATAGATTGAATATCAAACTCATCTTGTTCATTTCTTTTGGCCAAAGAACTCATGAATATTCAACAGGTGAGTCCGGTTTTCGAATATTGATAATGCCTTAACATTTGAGATTCGACGAATTTCTACCTTATGAATAATCTTATGGCCATTTTACCCATAATTATTGAAATTTGTCAGCAACTTTATATATTTATTTTTTCTGGATAATTTAAAATGCTTATCGAACAAATCCTTTTTCATCTGGTTTATTATTATTTAGAAAAGAAAACAGACAAAAGAAAAACAGACGCCTGCCCCCAACTAGTTGTTGGAGGGAGGGCCTCCTTTTGTTTTTGGACCATGACCAGCCCCCCAAAACCCAATATTAGCAAAAAAGCAGAGAGCAATATAATGATGATGAGTCCATCATTTCCTCGTCTCTTTCTTTAATATTTTAAACAAAAAATGCTTTTTCTTTCTGGGTAAGTGCTCATACTAATCCAGTTTCAATCTGTAATACTCTTCTCATCATAATTCTCTCTGTTTTTTTTGCTCAAATTCGATGATAGCATTGACACGAGCCAAAGAAATAACGAACTGTCGATTCCCTAATCGTATCACTCAAGACATCACCATCAATGTGACTTCCCATAATGTATTTTTCATGAAACATGAGTCGATAGTCCTCAAAAATCAGTTAAATGCGTATTGAAAGAGAAGAGGAGTATCTGGTCGGCAGCTCAAGGTGGGGGCGAAAAAGGCATAAAGAAGATCCATTAAGCATAAGAAACTATGGAATTCTAAAGCTAGAGAACTTAGAGAACTCTCGATAAAGCAAGTCTTGTCCCCCTTCCTTTGAGGCCCCGGTCTTGCTTGCAGGGGGATTACTGTCTTCCAACGCCAAGCCCCCCCTTCACCCAAAACCCAAAATCTCTACTTTTCATGGTTTTCCTTGCTTCTGCTGCCTTGCCATGACGTGCTTTATGTCTTTTGTTTGAATGATATCTTCATATTCTCGAGAGACCGCAATCCCCAATTACATAGAACTGAACTAAATCCGTAAGGAGATGAAATGGAAGTTGTTGAAAACAATTGAGACTCTGCGAAATGTATAATCAAAAAGTGTAGTTCATTCATTCAGTGCAGCTTCTGCATCCCTGCTGAAGTAGAACATGAGACAGCTAAGGTCATCCCCGAGCCGCCACATGTAACTCGGTGTGCAGGAGCCATGCCAAGTCGACGTGGTTGGGTGATGTGGTGGTAAAGCTGACAGGATTCAAAAAGACATCCCTATCTAATTAGCTTCAGAAAAAGAGCAATGGCAATGATAGGGAGGTTTGTCTTCTCCTTTTCCTTTTTTGTTTGTTGAATAAGAGTAGAAAAATAAAAGGGGATAGAAGAATTTGAATTAAGATGAAATTATTCATATCCCTCTATTTCTTCGTTCTTCTCCTCTCTTCTAGTCTCACATGATTGAAAAAAGAGTAGCATATAGTCTTGGCTTCCCAGGGATTCTTACGACCAGCTTAATCTTTAGCTTTCTGTTCAAACCTGTCAGTGTCTCCTACAACAGCCTTATACGCAGTGTGTTTTATGCGTCTGTATATATACATACGTTCCGCTTAGGCTCATAATGATGGAGAGATGAATGGATCTTAGAACTTGTCCTAGATGCTGTGGGACCCCAAACTGCGCACTTTATGCTTTCCTGAGTCCCCCAAAAATCCCATATAAGGAAACCTAAGAAGCTAACCCTCTACAGGCATTTATCATAAGAGACAGACAGACAACTTGTAGACAGTTGACAGATAGTCCACTGATTGGCTGCATTCATGGGATTTCCTTCTTCTTCTTCTTCTTCTTCTGCTGCTGCTGCTCCTTACTGGAGGGTGGTGATCATTCTTCTCTGCATCGAAGTTCTAGTCATCTTACCCGAAACCGTGTCAGCAGTCAGGAGGGCCGAGCTAGTCCTCGAAAACAAGCACCCAGCACTGCGTAGCTTGATGGTCGCTTCCATTCCTGATCCGGTAAAGGAGCAGAGTTTCGCGCATGCTCCTTCAACGGAGTTCTATGATCCTAATCAGTCGGAAAAGAGAGGAGTCCCGAAAGGTTCCGACCCCATCCACAACCGGTCCTGACCCCTGGAATTGGGAGCACCGAGATTCTCAACGAGGTAAGAGGCGAGCTAGTTAGGATACGTGGATGTATACATACAGTCAGACGCAGGTCAAGAACAAGATACAGATCCTTCTGTTTTTGATCGAGACAGAATTTTGATGTGCTTTGTCTAAATACGAAAGAAGGGATGGAGATTCAAAAGAGTGGAGTCGCCATGTGTATCGAAGAACCTCATCCATCGACCCCCCATTCTATTCCTGTATGTCCGTGTCGAGTGTGTTCCCGAGGGGCTGGATCTGCTCGATGTCTCAGTTCGATTCTGGCATGCTTTCTGTGGCCATTAGTGGGATGCTATTCTTTCTTTTTTTTTTCTTCTTTTTTTTTTCCCTCCTAGGATGAAGGAGACATACTGAATTCTTTTATAGAGAGATCTGATTGTTGATTTGTGTTTTCGGCAGAAGAATGTACTTCTTATACACAATGGAAACTCCTCGTCCTCCTCCTGCTGCTGCTGCTGTTGCTTCTATCCACTTACTTTGTTGGCCTCAACCATCTCATCATTTGTCTGCACTCATTGCAGCAAATACGGATGGTTTTCGATAGACTCAAACGTCTCTCACCTCGAATATGATGTCGCATTCTAGTCCTAGGAATGTTTTTCTTTATTAAAAAAATTCAACAGTCCGGCCCTTTGGGTCAATCAAATTAAAACTTATATAGCATCTAAATCGTCATGATCTTAAAAGAGGAGAACAAATAAGTACGAAAACTCTTAAACTAATAATTAAATGCACAATTTCTTGATTGTTATGTCAAGAGTGATGTGATTACACTAAATCCCCTCATCTATGTTATGAGATGATATTTGGACACACTATTTGGGAACATTGATGGATCGGATATATATATATATATATATATATATATAGTTCTCTGTTGAATCCATCAATCCTTTGCAAGTGGGCTGCCGTCGAATTTATGGCCCAAAACAAACTTTAGTGGGCTGTAGTGGGCCTTATACTTGTTTCAAAATATGGGCTTTCAGCCCATCAAAAAAGTCAGCGCGCCCGAATACAATAAATGGACCAGTTGTGGGCGATCGTTTTCGGGTCACAATATCACTTATGGATCTCATAGGGCATTACGTACGGGAAGCGTTCAGATGGAATATTCTCAAATGGATATATATATATATATATATATATATATGTGTGTGTGTGTTTCGTATAGTTCGATGTGAAATGGAGAGATTCTGATTCAGCTCTCATCAGTGAGACCTTATGTTACCACCGATTCCCCATTCTCTTCGTCTCCCTTCAAAAAAACATCTGTCTCACCGGTTCGGTATCACAAATGGTGGCATGAACGAAGATCTTCCTTAGTTCTTCTTCAGCCTTCGTGCAAATCTCGCCACGCGATGTGGATGTGGCAGCTCTTGCGGGAAACGCAGGGCAAGATCCACCGAAGGGGCATCACTAACGCATTCCCCTGAGATCGGATCCCTGACCCGATCCGTACAGGATCCTTGTGACACATTTGGACACGATCGGCTTAGTGTCGGGTAGACCTATCAAAATCGGCATGGTTGAGGTACATCATGAAACAACAACAGTGCCTGTGTTGGGATTTTCGAGTTATTAGAAAATATCAGACTGTGTCGGCATAACCTGAGAAAAATCATAGTGGTTTACAACAAAAAAAGTTGATTTTTTTTAAAATAATTAATTATATTTTCATACTTGTTTTGATAATTTTTTCATAATAATAATAATAATAATAATACAAGAGGATAAATAATTGACATTGACCAGACATCTAAATCAATAAGATACCAACAAGCATGAAGAAATCAGTTTGATGCTGAGTTACCACTCTCGATTCGATCGGAGTTAAAATATTCTGAATTCGATTATTATCGGTATAATTTTTCAATAATACTTTATTTATCTTCCATCATCAAGTGAAAAAAATTACTATATTGTGTGTTGGATCACTGGTATACATATATGTATGTATGATTTCAAAATGATGTCAGTATCCAGCAACGTTCTATATATGTATATATATAGATATAGATATACACACGGGCACATATATAGATCCCTTCTGATAAAGAGATCGTATACGGGGGGTATAGGGTGATGAGGGGCGCCGAGGGATGATGACAAGATTGGATGTGCGTGGGGCCACGAGAAGGGCTATAAATAAATAAATATTATATATATCTCAATCCCCAAATTATTGTGAACAGAAGATAATCTGTCTTCTTCATTTTTCTCATCGGGATACCTATCAGGGATAATATGCGTATTTGCTTGTCGACATAAGAGAATATACAGTCATACACATGCAGCGCACACATATATGTGTATCAAAAACATAATTTTTTTTCCATTTTTTTCAATTTTAATATAGTTAAAATGATATATATGTGTCGATATATTCAATATCATATTAATGAAATAAAAAAATTGTGATTTTTAAAAAAAAATTAGTTACTATTACCTATCATTTTTTACTTTTAGGGAAAAATGAGTCAAATTTTTTATGAATTTACAACGAATTCAATATGGTATCAAAATCAATCAGTTTGCAACTTGCTTGACTTGAGTTCAGAAGCCCAACTTGCTGTTAGTTAATATTGAGCTTGAGTACGAAAGAAAATTACCTAGTTCGTGGTCAATTGTCTCTTTCATTCGAAACTGAAAGAAGAATATCCGACTCGTAAACAGCTATTTCAACTTGTGTTAAGTTGATATTAAGCCCAGGTACAGAAGAAAATTACCTGACTCATCGTGACTAGTTGTTCCCCTCATTCGATATTAGAAGAAAAATACCTAGCTCATAAACAGATGTTGAGGGCAAGTATTTAATGGCATATGACAAAACGGACCTCACATTGCCATGTGAGTATTGGGGTCAATATCTATGGTCCCACATTGATCAGATAAAAAAAATCATGAAATTATAAAAAAATTGAGTACTACCGCCTGTCATCTTAGTCCTTCTTTAGCTAAAAATATGTCTGATCTCCTATTGATTAACAATGAATTTAATAATATGTACAACATTGATGAAAATAAAGAGATAAATTCCATCAATAGGAATGAAATCAAGAGTCTATTTGATCCCCTTTCTCACATGGAAGGCCCCATAACTTTGTTGCATAGTTTTAAAAACTGAACCTGGCTAGCCGATTCAACTGGGAACCAACCGGTTCTCATAAATAATCTAATTACACTTTAAATTAGGTCAAATTTGGTTAAATCAATCGGTTCTCAGTCAAACCAGTAAATATAATTGAACCGGTGAGAAAATTGGCTAGTTTAAAATAAAAAATAAAAAATATTATAATATACATAATTTATTTTACTAAACTTATATTCATATTTTATATTGAATTTGAAATTAATATAATGACGATATTAATAAATTTTATTATAAATAATAGTTAAATTATAATATTATATCGATTTATTAGTAATATTATATTATTAAACGTGCGATTCGACCCATTAAACTCCGGTCCGACTTATGAACCCATATCTTGACCGTTTCCGGTCCGGTCCGATTTTAAGAACTATGCTATATTTTTGAGTTAGTGAATTTGTTGGGTGCATATAATTAATTTCCATGTCTCTCCATAAAGCGGAGAATAAGGTCTTTTGCTAGCTAATACGTGTTAATAGATCGGTCCACCATCACCTCCGCCGAATTTTGTACGTATGTGGCTGTGGCATTTATGTTGATAATGGACGAGGTGAAAGGAAAGGGTTTTCCTTTTCCCTACTCTCTCTCTCTTTCATCATCACAATCAGAAGTTTATCATCTCTAGATTTACAAGTGTTTTATGAGAATTTACGTGCAAAATAGATGTGTAATGTAAATGATCATGTACTCACGACGAAATATTGATAAAATTACACTCACGATAATTCTTGGGTTGAAAGGTAAACTAAACTGACAATAATGACTGCCTACATTTTAAAATAATCAAGAACACACTTGATGCATATAATAGCAATATTCAAGAAGGATGAAGGTCGAGTCAAGATTCATGGATCAATAAAACTCCAAAAGGGGGGCAGTGATGTATGAGCCCTTCCAAATGACAGTCATGATCGATCGATTAAAATGAAAAGAAAAAACAGGCACCAGATGAATTCGTTCCTTCGCACATAGTTGTAAAGATGCTCAAATCAACTCGGTCCCAGCACGTCCAAACACTGATCTTCCTCGAGAACTTCCGAGGTGCTCGGGTTACTTACATACATCCAACCGGTGAACAGATCGAATGGAGAATCTTCGGGAAGGGCCAACAGAGCTTAATTAATTCATCAGGAATTAAATTCGTGAATCCGCTGCTGCTGCTGCTGCTGCTATCACATCCGACCGACGTAAATATAGACAAGCCCTCGCGCTCGGAAGCTTCTCTCTGACAGTAGAATGTTGTAAGGAGCCCGATCCTTAATTTGTAAGACGCATCTGTACTATATATATGCGTATATTCAGTCCGTGTATAGATATGACAAAATTCAACTACCGGCGGAGCTGTAGCTAGGCGGCGCATACTCACGGACAACCTCGGCGGTCTCCAGTACTTGTCTCCTGTGGAAGCTCCTGTGGCATTCACAGGCAGCACAGTTCAAGGCGTTGCTCGTCCCTTCCTCGCCGCTCGCCATGAATTCTCTGCACCCGTCCGTGGCATAACCCCCGAGGCTGGCCGCGTGGTTCTTCCGGCACTCCCCGTACCGTACGGCTCGGGCAGCTGAAGATGATGAATTGCTGGATATGGACCTTGTCGACCCTTCCGACCTACTCGCAGCCACCACTTGCCTCTTCTTCATACTTGAGAGGTCAACAAACCCTAATCGCAACGACCCGACCCGACCCGACTTGACCTTTCCTTCTAGGGAAGCTGCTGTCTTGGTCGGGCTTTGCACATCCCAAAGCCAGAGAGCTAGCTGAGCTTGGGAGAAGGTAAAGCGGGGCAGATAAATGGCGAAGGGGAAAGGCAAAGCCCTCTGTCGTGTGGGCGGTTGAATGTGCGTGTCTATGGAACCCTAACCCTAGCATGTGAGTATTATTAATAAAAATCCTCTAGTGGACTTGAAAAGAGGGCCATGAGCAAACTCCCACCACTATCATTTTCTCCATGTCCTCCTAACAAAAGGTCGACCATTCAACCCCTTCCCCGGTGCTTACCGTCCACGCATCACCATCCGCCATGTCCCTGAGTTAGACTTTTCACTCACTTTGCCAAAAAAAAAAGGTGGGGTACGAGGAGTGAGGTAGGGTGAGAACACCCTTCTGGCTCGAGTCGAGTGAGATGGAGCAACTTGTTAAAGTCTTCCGGGGACCAATCGCACTTTAGGTTACAAAAAAGGGCCATAAGAGTATCAAATTAAAGATGATACATGGGCCAGTCAGTCCAGGAGCATTTTGCATTGATAAGACATTGAATGGGATTTAAAAGGTCTCCCTGAATTACTGTTATTAGTCAAAGAATGACGGGGGCAAGAGGCTGTAGTGTATGTGATTAAACTTGTCGCGGGTCCAACGTAAATCCCCTAAGGGAATGTACACTAGATAATTTCAAGAAATTGGAAGATAGAAGTAACCAAGATTTGCCGTAATTTTATACTTTAAATAGTTAAAAAAAAAGAAGAAGTATCGGCCCTCAATTCATCTTCCCTCCTATGAGGGATCTTAGTCTCCCAATAAAATGCTATTTTTTTAAAAATAATTAGCATCTTATACTATAATTTTTAAAACCGAATTAAATGGGAATCAACCAAACTATAAATTCATAGATTTATAGGTATATGATTTGAATCAAGAGTTCGATGCGTCAAATCGTCTATTTCATAATTAAAAAAATAAGTATTCACTTAAAAAAATTAAAATGATCTAATTTAAATTTAATTTTTTGAATAAACTCAAAAGTCACAAAAATTCAAAACTCATTTGCCCTTTTTTAAGTTTCCCTTTTGTTATAGAAAAAAAATTAAATATAATAAAAGCAAAAAAAAATAATGAATACTACAACTTTCAATGCCACGGCTCCCTTCTGCAACAAACAGGCTACCCCTAACTCTGCCCTCCCTCCTTGCACATCATCTTCTTCCTCCACCTATCTCCTTGCCTCCCCTCACATTTGATACTCTGTTCTTCTTTTTCCCTTGTTTCCAACGTCTTTACTTTGCCCGTCCTCCTCCACTACCAGCTATTCACCAGCATTTGCTTCGACAAAACGAACAAAGGAAAGGGGATGGAGAGACGGTGGCTCATTCTCGGCCACCTCCAAGGGCGTCGGAGACCTTGCCTGGCCAGGGGCGGTCCGCAGCCATCACAGTGCCTCCTCCGCCCCTGCTGTCGTTCTCCGTTGAAGTTCATTCTTTTTTATTTTATTTTCAGGGAACCGGGTTTCCTTACCGGTTTTTATGGGCTCATGGATTCTTTCATGGACCGGATATATGACCGTTCCCTGTCAAACCGGTTCAACCGGCCTGCCCGGTCCGGATTTAAAAACTATGTCTTATACCATAAATAATATATATTACTTAATAATTTATAGAAAGAATTTAGATTAATCATAATCTATAGATTAAAAAAAATATTCCCTCAATATTTGAACTATTTAATGAAGCTATATTACATAGAATGCCCCACGACAAGCAACTAATCAGGACACATTGGTCTTTAACGGGGAAGACCGTGAATTAGTGAGTGGGTGGTATTTATGACAAATATGACTCGATTTAAGTGTCACTAAGAAAAATAAGATTTGGTATAATAATATTATATTTGATCTAATAACTAATATATTACTGATTTAATTTTTATCCTGAGTGTTGCTCTTCTCCTCTATTCGTCTGTTCCCCTTTGTCCCATTCTAAAGTAATGGGCATGTAATAAAAATATATATACATCTATGTTACTCAGGGAAATTGGTCTTCCCGCATCATCATCGGAATTTTTAGAGGGCAGGATCAAATCGATTTTTAAATATTAGGTGATAAATACCAAAAAAGAGAGAAGTAAATATTCATGTAGATCGAGTTCATCAATGCTGTGGTGGGTTTTGACAGTATATTGCGGACCAAAGGATAAAAAAAGAATTTACAAAGTATCTATTTGAACGTGTGAGCCCTATGATCTTGTAAGCAAGTACATGTGTGGGCATCTTAACAGATGTTACATGAATGAGAGAAATTGGACTTACGGTATAGTGAACTGTTCCAGTAACATACGTAGGTTTGTACACAACGACTCGAGCTAGGTCTGCCGGGCGAGGCTATGTTACATATTTGCTCGTAGAAACTTCTTGTCCACAGCAGCTAAGGGCCCGTATTTTCATCATTAGAGAGAAAAGACGAAGGAGCAAACTGGGAATCGAGGGACTGTCTCTCTGGGCAAAATCATATATGGTAGGCCTCTTTCCACTCTGTTGCAAAATGTCTTGTTTGAACAATATGCCACTGCATAATGCACTTGGTCCACTAGTCCGAGCCCATCTCAACGACCTTGTCGAATCACTTAAGTTCTTGTTTGGTTCAACGGAATGGAATCTGCACGGACAGAATGGACACAGGTGAGAGTCCAAGGAGGACATAATTCAAATTCTGATGGATTTTTGCCCCTTGTTCATCTTTGCCTCTTACAAATTCAGTCGTTGAATCACTTGTGCGACTGCCCATCCAAAATCAACGTTTGCCACTCTGCAACCCATGTATCCATACTCAAACTGGCCACCTTGAAATGGGAAGCTTGAGGAAATACCCATGTATGCATGTACTGTCATATGATTTTCGATCGGAATCCGATTCATTATCCAATGGAAACCCCAAATTTGGCTTGCTTACATCTTGCTTGATATTTGACTGGAAATTGCTCAGGTCAGTATGCACGAAAAACCATCCGGCATCTATGTTGTGACTCACAAATCAATGCATGAAATGAGCTGGTGGAGGATAGGTCCACTCATTACTCCAGAGCGCATGCCACCACTCATAAGTCTGTCCTTGTCTGCTAGCCTAGCCGATTCACATCAGATAGTTGGAGATTTTCCTTAAGGGCTCTCCTTTTGAGCCCAGGGCCCATCTATTCATCTGTCCTTCCTTGAAAAATCACCCTCCGTAATGCGACTCTCTGTACCAAACGATTCGATCGCATCAGATTAGTGATCGTTGGTTCCATGGTGAGAAGAAATGACCACGGATACAGTTGAACGCCCACTCCCCCACCAATCACATCAGTCCTTTTTGTCTACCTTTTGTTTTCTCAATCAACGGGCCCTTGTTGGGCCGACCTCATGGCTTTTCTACTAATAAGAGAAGAATCTTACAATTTTCCATTAATAAGATGTATATTTTATAAATGAAAATTTAGAAGTGAACTGTATTTATATTAAAATGATTTAATATTTTTTTTCTTTTAAATAATGTTTTAATTCAAATAAGTCAATTTAAATATGAATAAGTTAGTATTCGGTATTGTTTTTAATATCGTATGTTTATATGGAAAGGGAAAACTGCTCCATGTAAGCCATCTATAAAATCAATGGCATGCGTGATCAGGTCGACAAGAACAGATTTCGACATAATTAGATAATACATAATCATTTACTGGATCATGTTAGGCCTCATCGATCCATCGAGCACGACATGATGTTTTTTTCTTGGATCGACGCGAGGCCCCCGCCTCTCCTGTACGCCATCGAGACAACCTAAATGGGCGAACACGAGCACGTGGGGGACCTCCCCAAATATGTCACGGGGACAAAAGTGGGGCGAGCACTCTTGCATGTGCACACATGAGACTTTGGGACGAGTCCAGCCATCAAGAGGACACCTCATTCGGCCGACTATTAAAAAGAAAAGAAAAGAAAAGAAAAGAACTATTCTTGTTGACATAGACAGTGACAGACCGATCGACCGATGGGTTCGGATAGATTTTCACTGGCTGAGAGCGTGCAGCTGTTCGAGTACGAACTCTCTCTGGGTCATCGACTCACGCGAAGGTGTTGTCGTCTTCCAGAGGGTTGAGCTGCCGACGATGAAACCAGAGTCTTAGGTATTGCAGGAATTACTATCACATGAAAACGAATCTAACATGAAATGGAAAGGAATTCAGCAGAAAAGAAAACAAAAAACCCAATTACCGAAAGAACTTTATCCGATACACTCTATCGATTCGCTTCGAATCCCATCTAGCTTTATCGTATTCCATGCCATAATTTGCAGCCAATGAGCACATCTCCCTCTATCATGGGTGGTCTCACGGATCGGCCGTCGAGCCCATAAGGTTAGAAGTCTTGGCCCATTTTCCGTCCCAAAAATGAAAGAATCCAATAAATATCACATATTTTATTGATTAATTCTTTCAGATTATCCCATATTCTGCTGTGGTCCTATCCTTTTAGACTTACTTCGACTTTCATCCCCTTCTATCCTTTTTATTTTTATATCGATGGTGTCCGGTGTTGTAATAATTGATTAATTTATTGAACGATATATTATATAACTTGGAGTTTGTCATTAACTCTTAAATACCGACCTCCAAGAATTTCAAACTTGAACTTGACCTATTGCATATTATCACCTTACGGGTAAGTTGGCCAACTCGAAGGCACATCCCTTCCTCGATTGTTAATGACCAGAAGCATGCTTTTACGTACCAAGTGAATAAACTATACTTGCCTCCAACCTTTTCCTTGATCGGTTTTCTGGGAGTTCTGTCGAACCAGGAATGTTCTTTGATCGGTTTATTCATGTGCAATCGACCAGTGAGTCCATGAACCTTGTGGCCGTGCCGTATAGACGTGCATTATTTGCAATTTACCAACTAGCTAGATAGGGGCAAACCAAATTCTAAGAAGGTGAGTCGTGTGCCCTCTCCTTTTCAATTGAAAAAAAAATACAGAATAAAGAGAAAAATAAAGAAGCATATGTGTGTATGGACAATAAGAAGGTCAAACTATGCGGAAAGATTCATCCAAGGGTCAATGCTTCTTCCAAAGGCGCACACATATGCCTGCATTTGCATAGCATCGACAGACCGGTGCATCCTGCCTCAGAGAAGGGGCGGTAGTGAATACCACGGAAATACCTGATAGTTACTCGAACCGATTTCAGAATAAAGATTACTCTTCACCCAGGGGCATGCTCATGGAATCTTCCTCTTGACCAGCTAGAGGGGCCAGACTCTAGTCGTCCGGCAGCCATTTCTCGAACAACTTCAGCGCAGGAACTTCCTCGCCGTATGTGAAACCGGCTGCTGCCCTGTGGCTCCCGGCTCGGAAATTAATGCTGATCTGGGGGGCAAGGTTGTTCGTGTCTCGTTCCGGCTGCAATGCATCTGAGCCGGAGCTAAAGCAGGCGCTGAACATATTGTTCTTCTCACGATCTTCCGAGGAACTCAAGCTGTTCGCCAGGATGTTTGCGGGATAACAGTGAGCAGTACTTCCCAGTTCATTTTTCGGCGACTTGGGGTGTCCTTTCATCCACCCTTGGAGCAACCGACAAATGTTCCTGGTGCTCGACGCGTAGTTGGCAGTTGTCGGTATTTGGTGCAGAGGCTTGTGATCGAAGTGGTTCGAACCGTAGACCGGCTTTGAATCCTCAGACAAGGCATTGTAGAGGGCTTGTCTGGCCATCTGAATATCTGCTTGGAGCCTCCTCTCCCACGGGCCTCTACAGATGCCAGACTCAGAGCCTGTGAACTCACCTCGTTCGTCGTGTTGACCATCGAGACAGGTGCCAAGTTTCCTCAGCTTCTTCTCCAGGTGGGAGTACCAGTAATTCTTGATGTCATTGTCGGTCCGCTGTGGAAGGTAGGATGCTGTAGCTGACCATCTGCACATGCAAGAAGAAACTAACGGAAGTTAACGCAGAGAAAACGAACTCAAACCCTCTTTGCTGAATATCAGAAACATGTACACATCCATCTGTACGGTGATCGCGGCTTTGTTTTCCATTTCAAATGTTGACGACCATAACCTTTCCTTGACCTTTGCCTCACGGCAGAGCTATCAGCAGTGGCTATCATTTCTACATCAAACATAATTAAATAGGTCCCACACGAATCGCGGCCAATTCATCAGACTCCACTGGCCACACAGCAAGTACGTAGGAGAACGTGTCACTGCGATCGGGGCCCTTGGAGTTAACTACCTGTTGCCGAGAAGGGCTTGGAGGTGGGATTATCATCTTCTCCTCCTGAACCATGAAGCTGCCGTGCTTGATGCCCGGCCGAAGGTAATTGGTCCATCTGAGTCTGCAGCTCCTACTGCATCTAAGCAAGCCTGCAAATTCAACCGTGTAAGCACAAATAACATACGTCAAATGATAGTTTTGCAACATGATTAACAAATTCAACCTCATTGACCACGTTTACAAACAGAAACATTTACCCTAATCATGATCGTATTGGACAAGTCACAGTGATGTATCGATACGAGCAAAGGACACATGCGCATGCGCACATAGAATTTGAGAAGTACTGGTCGAACATAGAAGATATTGAAACTTAGCCCGTCCACAGCAGAATGCAAGCACAAACATACCGGTGTTAGCGGGAACGGATCGCCAATTGCCGGGGCCGTGTTCTTGAATGTAAGAGATGAGGGCGTTGTCTTCCTCGGGCGTCCGCGGCCCTTTCTTCAACCCATTCTGATCGCAGAAAGGTGGTCTCCCCATGTCTGATCTGATCTTGTTCTCTCCCCTCTTTTTGTCACTCTTTTTCTTCCTCTTTTAGGCTCACCGTCGCTGTTTGTTAGAGTGTGCTGAGACAATAAGGCAAGGACTACCCCGTCTGTGTACATGTATACAAACAGTCGTGCATTCTCGTATTCATCGAACACATCCAAAGGATGTCGGCAACAGTGTGTATGCGAGTATGGGTTTGTGTCTATTCTCGCTCGTCTGTCATTTGTGGCTGACGATGATTGCAACAATTTTGTACTATTTGCAATTCACTTTGAGGTCGATGGGTTGGGTGGGCTATATTTATCGTACAGTGGTACCACATAGTCACATGTCCTCGCATGAGGTTGTATTAATAATTACCCCCCACAATGTCAAACTAATTTACGTTTACTATAATGATTCAATACTTATTTTATACTTGTAATATATTTACGGTTTCAAGTACCGTGAATGAAAAAAAATCTATAATATTTTTAAAGTTTTATCTTTTAATCTAATTAGAGAAGAACTTCTCTTTTAATGGTATCCCTATCATGGCATATAAACATGGAGAATATTTTTATGAAATCCGATAAATTTTATATAAAATTAATGGGAAGTAGAGAGAATGATAGAATATAATGACCAAAAGAAGGTCGAACACATGAATAATCGACAATTCTTTGTTGGGTTACTAAAACAATTATACAAGATAATTCGTCAATTCATATGTTCAAAATAATAATAAAATATAAAAATAAATCATATTAAAATATTACGGTAATATCTAATTAAATTATTAAATACATGATAATTTTGATGATAATTCATATTTGATATTTAAAATGCATTTTCCTAATAATAATATCATCGGATTTCTAATCCTTTTCCACAAGATGAGTATATAATATCACGAAATGGTCATCTTAAACCTCAATTTTTATGGCAACTCTAGTCGAGAATAAACTCTCAATATCAGTTCTCCGACACAATCCAGAAAGCGAATTATACACTACATCCTTTACTCAACCGCCTAGGATTAAATCACTCGTGTACGCGTATTTTGACTGAGCGTATGCGCTTCTCGTGTCGTGTTATCTGTTATGGCTGAGCGTTTGAATTTTAATATGTAATTCGATGGGGATTTTAATCTACAAAACTAAGTTACTTTGAGAAATAGGATTCGATATATTAATGCTACTTTCGACCTAATAATTGATCAATTATATATTTAATTTTTACCATAAAATTATTTATGTTCATTTATTTTTTTTATTCTTTAGTCATGCTATGAACTCATGAGTTTTTATATAATGAAAAAAAAATTCAGGTATTTTTTTGCTCCATACTCTTTCTCAATCAATAACAGCGCTTTGACTTAAGAGTACTATTGTTCGATGGTGTGGCTATGTTCTCCATACCCCATCATCGTATTGCTCTTATCCCTCGTCCAACCGCTGGGGCAGATGACATGACACGTGTCCAAATTCTGGGCCCATGCATAACTGGGCTTCCTCGATTTGATAATCGGGCCTCACAAGTTCGGTGGTTCAACGCCCGTTAACTAATCAATCCGTCGGCAGACGTCAAGCTCAACTTCACTTTTGATGATGATGAGCACTGAGCAACGGCTCACTCTGAACAGGTCGATGAACGATCGACTCCTTCTGGATGCGGACTTCACTTCCGAGCCCAGTTTCTGACACTATCAGGGTTGTAATTTGACCCGAGAATGAACAACACTCCCAATCACTTGTAACCCCCACCGACCAAGAGCTGTCCTTGAATGAATGAATGGAAGTGGCTCCTATTTCGCACGAAGTTGAACCGAGAGAGGCTCTATAATCTTCACGAACACATGCCTAACAGTGCCCACGCTCACGTCCTTGCACTGTCCGATCCGACATCAGTATGTTCTACCGATAAACATCAGCATGTCCGATTGGCATCTTACCAACAAGCTCATCCGCCCGGTCTCGTTAAAACTTTCCGGCTCTTTCGATCCGCAACACCCGATGCCGTGTTCAACACCACACACGCCTCTCATCTTACGGAAGAACGCGCAACCTTGTCGGATCAGAATGGGGCCGCCGAAGCCGAATCGGAAGAAGATGAACCCACAAAGCGTTTAGTTCAATACGACACCGGATTCCAAGATGTGATCATACGAGCTTGAACGTCCCATGAGGTATCACTATTTATTTGAGAGTAAGGTTCTGCTCCGAAAGGGCAATTTCTTTCCCCCACAAAAGATATTATATAAATTTTTATGGAAAATAGTTACATTGCGGAAGTAATGATTGAAACAATAGCAATTTGTGCCTTTTTTTTTTAAAATTATACCATTACTTGCATTCCATTTTTTTGGGTTATGTTTCATTTTTTTGAAACAATAGCAATTTGTGCCTTTTTTTTTTAAGATTATACCATTACTTGATATATGTCCCTTTATCTTAAAATTGATATACAAAAAAGATCATGATATTATTCGACGTCTCTTTCTCTTAAACTTACCTATTTGAGTTTGGTGAATGAATAAAATTTATATTATAAAAGTTTTATTCTTTAATGGTGTGATTCAGTTTGAGTTGGATTGATTAATTTATAACAACTTTAACATATAGTTTATATAAAAAAGGGAGATAGTATGAATCCACCTTTCATAACAGTATGCTTTTTTCAATAAAGAGTTTACTACAGTGATTCATTATCTCTTTTTAAAGTCTCGCATAATTCCTGTGAATGAAGAAAATATAGTATCAATGGCTGCGGACTTAGTTTAGGTATGAACTTGTTATAATTCATTTGGTATTTGTCTGTCATGTGACGTAAACTAGTAATGGGACGGGTCAATGTCGAAACTGAGGATATAGGAGGAGGTAGGACAGACCAATCCAGAGGACGACGGATGGATTAAGTTAAACAAGATGGAGGGAACCTCGATTTAGCTTGTACTAGGGGATTATTACAGGATCATTAGGATACCGAGCTTGGAGGATTCGCTCATAATGTGGGTGGGTCTTACTGCTTCTGCCGTGCCGTCGCTGCGGGCAGTATTCCGTGGGAGCTGGGTTTCATTTCAGGCAGGCTCAACTCGATGTGAGCTCTAAATTGGTGGCTGAATTTCTTCCTGTTGGTAGATGGGCATCAACTTGGTGTGAAGTAATCCTGAGGGATAATCAATCATACATTCAGAGAGGATAACACTCGCATATACTGGCTCACAAATCATGATTTTGTTGGATAATAACACTTATTTGATTATAAATAAAAAAAGTCTTCTTATATAATTTAAATAAAATTTTATGGATCAAATAGATTTAAGTTTGTATAGATTAAGGTTCACAAAATCCCACGAGAAACATAAAAAAATAAAATAAAATTTGAGAGACAAGTAATTTATTACACCACTAATGCTCGCCTCACGCCCTTATAGGTAACGATGCGTGCATGAATAGTGTCTCCAAAAAAGGGAGCCTTGCACGAGGCCTGCGGTCACGAATACAAACGTTAATGCCATTTATTGCCCAGTTAATCTGATAATTAGGGCTATTTTGGCCCGCTGGTATGCTGTGCAAAGAGATTGTGGTCGGTCTTCTTCGGTTTCCAGGGTTCACCTCCAAGCTCAAGGTTTGATACTATTCTCGACTCCTCTTATCGTTTTATCTTAGGAGACATTCTACCAAACCACCTCGGCATATTCGAGAGGAGTCGAATTTGTCTTAGGTACAATGTAACTATCTAATACCTCGACTCCAATTATCTTTTTTATTTATATTAATTTTCTTTACTATTTTATAATTTTGTATCATAAATTTCATCTCTATCTGCACTCTTTAATCATTTTTTTTTATTATACATTAAATTTAGATGGCAAAAAATATGTAGGGGCCTATGATGCTCTTCCCACGTTTAAGCTCTACAGCACAACTTTTGTCCCAAAACATGCCAGTTGTCTGCTTCCCCTACTACACATATCATCCGTCGACATACATTGTTGAAATGTCTCGCTTGCCATGAGCATTGCCCAGAAACGAAAATCGACCGATTGATTGCCTTACTACATTTCCTACGCAAATTCTCGATGCATTTATGTCTCGGGGTTTAGTACTTGGGGCCACCTTCTGTGGTATTTTATGTCTTTCTTGGCTCTGAGCTTTTTTGTGCTCATAAATAACCGCGCGCAGACGTTCTTCACTATCACCACCTACCGGAGTTCTGAATTCAACTTGCCTTAAGCCATGGGGAGTAGCCGTACAGCAGCCCCCGTTCTCCGGTCGGCCTCGTTCTCAGAGTATCTCGACCTCGAAGTGGAGGACTGTGCTTGCAGCCCTGCCAAGTCGGTTCCGCAGAATGAGCTTCGCACCCCGGCAACTCCGGGAAGAATCAGTCCCGGAGACCATGAAGCTGATGTCTTTGATGCCAAGGAGTGCTTCAACACGAACTCGTATGTGCAAGCTACGAGGGACAAGAGAGAAAATCACATCCCAGCAAGAAAACCGGGAACTCGGGGTGCGATCTCTGAGGCACGTTCTGGCATAGGGAATCCTTTCACGGGCAGTGATTATGTAGATATCCCACACCAGAAGAGGAAGAATTGTAGAACAAGGTGGAAAGGGATCTTATCCGGATTCGGCTGCAGTGGGCAATGTTCGGATTCGAAATCAGTTCAAGTCAGTGAAGAATCGCAGGTCAAGAAACCCGGCCCAGATCAGATTTTGAGCAAGAATCCACTCAGAGAGAGTGTTTCAGGGCCGGAGAGGACCGGGGAATTCGAATTCCCGGTCTTGAACACAGAGGAGCTAGCGGAAGAGAAGCCGAGAAAATCTCTAGACGTGTTCGGTTCAAGCGCTAAGGCTATAGTAGGAGGAGATGCGGTTGCGGTCAATCTCCAGAGGAAGCTCTCGATGCTGACCTGGGATGCGATCCCCGAAGCTCGAAGCCTTCCAGTTCCTTTGAGAACTGATTCGACTCGTGTAGAGGACGTGGACAGTTGCACGAGCTCGGATCTGTTCGAGATAGAGAGCATATCTGCGATCTGCAGGGATGTTAGTTCGAGGACAGCTCGAAGCGAGGGTCCACCTGAGAAGGTCCAGGAGATTCAGAAAAGATCCGGCTCCAGCAGATTCCCATTGTCGGGCTGCAAGAGCCAGAAGTCAGTGAATGTTACTGAACCAGGAAAGGAAAAAACACCGAGATGAAAAGTTTTTTCCGCATTTCTGATCATCTGCTGCAGTTGTAATTTGCGGTTGTAAGGATCAACCTTGAGAGCGTTGCAGATGGATGATGCCAAAGCCTTCTTTGTCCGACTAGTTTCATCTTTCGCTGTTCCTTCGGTTTGAGATGGAACGATGATTTGATTGAAGACTTCCAAAGTCCTTACATATATGATTTCTTCTGATATGATAGGAACGGACCAAAATGAAACATGGGGTGACATTATCGTCCCAAATCATCCAATTTTCAGGACATTGTTTGAGACAACCCAAATATCTTGCTGTCAGTATGTTCATCACACTACTGGTGGTGCTTTGCGAGTGCCAGTGCTAATCGGGCAACATGGACTTGCACAATTAATCATATCCAAGCCTGTTGCCGGAAACAAACCCATGTGATAACCCAGTTGGGTTGGTAAAATATAACGAATCTGTGGTGCCGTATGTGCCTGAGAACGAGGCTTTGCGCCAGCGCAACTGCGCAAGCAGACTCCACAATGAGAATCAAAGTGTTTGGTACACTGGATATGAAAGATGAAGCACTTCCACGAAACTCTGATTCTGTCTGGTGCTCCTGTTCCAGATTCTTTCTATTACACAGAACGGGCTTCACCAAAAGTTTGAGGCCATAATTTCAGTTCAGAAGACGGCACGAGCTCAAGCGATGGCCCAGCGACCCCCTCCTGTCTGTTCCATCATGTTCGTCAGGCGGATTTGGACGGTTCTGCAGGTTTTCAACAGAAGCTGCTTTCCATCGGCCCAACTTTGCCTCATTTTCAAGGCTACAAATCCGCAGCTTTTGGCTCATCCTACATCAATTCTTTTCTGTCCGAACCACATTGGCTGCTTCAGAAAGTTGGGGTGATCACAATCCAATCCTAAACCGACTCTGAATCCATCCCTGCTCAAAGTTAAGCTTGTGCACATCCACGGGTCGGTCATTCATCCTCTTTCCCTTTCCAGCAGCTAGTATGGTCCCTTGGAAATTCTGAGCCTACACGATCACTTCATATACGCTTGCCGAATTCCCAAAAAGATTAACTTTTTTTTAGTTTCATAATCCCACAATTTCCTTGTATAATTTAAGAAAATTTTAGTATAATTTATTTTTTTCCGCAATTAGAAAATTCCCAATAGTTGAATGGCTAAAATACCCTTCCTTTAAACTCGTCTCTGGTCCGCAGGCCACCGTGGGGCGGGGGTTGTGGGGTCCACGAGATTAGCTTGTTAAAGCGGCAGATAAACCCACCCAAAACCCTAAAAACACATACGGGCACACTCTCTCTCCGCTTGTCTCTCTGTTGCTGTCAGGCGGCAGGTACGAGCTCGAACCGAGATTCTGGCTTAGAGAGGCAGGAGCTACCTGCCGGGTTTCGGTAAAAGATGGTGGCAGACAAGGGGAAGAAGATGAAGATATCGGAGAAGGACGAGAACAACAGCTCCGAGCAGATCGACAAGGAGCTCGTCCTCTCCATTGAGAAGCTCCAGGAGGTCCAGGATGAGCTGGAGAAGGTGACACCCTATGCCCTTTTTCTCAATGCACCTAGCATGGTGTTCCTCATATCTTGTCGCGCGCGTTCACGCTTCTTTGGCCCCTTAGAATTTGGGAGTTTGCTAGCTTGGTGCTTTTCTAGGCATGTTGGGATGCTATTATGTGTTCTGTTTTTACGTCGTTGTGCTCTCTTTCATAGGACGGTTCCATAGATTTCTTAACTTTCATGGAGAAAGGTTCGGCTTTTGAAATTTGAACAAGTGGGTTTTCTTCCGGCCCTCACATATGAAATGACTGGTGTTGAGCGCCCACGGACTGCAGCTGTGGTTTTGGTATTTTTGTAGGCAGGAGCATTCTCTGAATGTCAGTATCCCAAATTCCATTCTTCTGTTTAGTTACTCCTCGCTGCCATCTGTTCATTCTCATTGAAAGAATTGCCATTTGTTGTTTATCAAGGTGGAATAGATTGAGGGTTCAGATTTCTGTCAGCTTTGATGTTGGCATTGGAGTCGACTAAGATTCCTCACTCTGCATTTATTTTTTGGTTACAGAAATGGGAATTAAATTACATGTTATTCACCAGTTGGGATTTATTGGGTAGAAGGCTTTATGTTACAATAGGCTTCTGATCAATTGACACAATCATATTTAGATTGTCTCATTTCAATTGGAACGTTAGAATGAATTTCAGTTATTAGTTTTTGTAACTACTAGAAATCCTGGGTTTTTTTTTTTTTTGCAGATTGGTTATTCTTTTTATTTAAAAATTCCTCCCTAAGCAGAATATGGGAATCTGAGGACCAATTAATCTAGCTCTGTAAACTTCATTTTTTTGTATGCTTTAGATCAATGAAGAGGCAAGCGATAAGGTTCTGGAAGTGGAGCAAAAGTACAGCAAGATTCGCAAGCCTGTGTATGATAAGAGGAGTGAAATTATCAAATCTATCCCTGACTTTTGGTTAACTGCTGTTAGTAATTCGGAGCTCTCCCTTAAATGTCATATAATTATACATATTCAGTTTTACTTGTATTAACTTGGTTGGTGACATGTCATTTCTTCTCTAGTTTCTGAGTCATCCTGCTCTTGGTAATCTTTTGTCGGAGGATGATCAAAAGGTTTATCACGAGCTCCCACACCATCCCCAGTTCAAGTCTTTTCTAGGTTTTACCTTTGGTTTTCAATCACACCACTTGCTTAAGATTCTTTCTTGGTCTGTTGTCCTTCTGTCTAGATATTCAAATACCTATACTCCTTGGAAGTGGAGGACTCTGAAGATTTGAAGTCGGGTTTCTCCATAATCTTTGTGAGTGCAATCCATTTGTGTTCCCTGTATTTCTGCTATGATCATCTCATGTTTGTTCTTGCTGAACCTCATGGAAGCTTGAGAACAAGGACCTTCCAGTGGTATGCTTTTCTCATGATTCTATTGATCATTTCCTTGTCCCTCGTGTTCTGATTCAGCACTTCAACACAAATCCTTATTTTGAAGATACAATGCTCAAGAAGTCTTTTACATTCCCTGAAGAAGGAGCAGCAAATGTTATTGCCACATCAATTAAGTGGAAGGAGGGCATGGTATGGGTTTTAGATATTACACTTATAAAACATACACTTAAAGTGCATTTATGTTCAAAGTTGAGAGTAGAAGTATATATCAGTTAATTGTGTTTGACTTATTTCTGAAGGGGCTAGTTACTGGAGTCAATCACAAGAAGAAAGGGAACAAGCGGGAATTGTCTGATGAAAGGTTAGATTAGTGCAGATAGTTCATCTCTCTCACAACAAGCCTTCATTCCCCATATGCATGTATTTCACATGCCTAAGTGAACTTTAGCTCAGTAATAGATATGTTTATGGGTGCCAGCTTCTTTCAGTGGTTTAAGGATGATGCTGATCCTGATGACATCACCGATGAGGTAAATTTTTCTAGCATTCATTTAATACCTTTGAGATGCTAGAGTCATCATCATGACGTATCTGTCTTTTTTCATTTATCATATGTGTAAGAGTTCCTGCATAATCTGCAGGTTGCCGAGATAATCAGGGAGGCCTTGTGGGTGAATCCCCTGGCCTATTTCAACAGTGTAAATATCATTTCCCCTCTATCCAATAGTTTCTGCCTCTTTCTCCTGGTTCATAGGAGACTTCTATCCGTTTCGGTTCCATGTCCACGTGATATGGTTAAATTTCATCATATTCCCCTAATTTGTTTGATTATAAATCCATTACAGGATGCTGATGGGGAGCCTGATAATGATGAAGAGGTAGATAAACATGCATCTCCAATCTATTCATGGGCTTCCCTTCCATTGAAATTGATGCTGGTCTTTTCCAGATGGACTTCTCCACTTAGAGCTGTTATTGTGCTACTTCTTTCTCATTCATCGCATCAAATTCTTTTTGGTTGCTTTCACTTCCTCATGAAAACATTATGTAACTCTCCATTTCAGAATGTCTTTCTTTCAAAAATGTTTTTCCTTTTTCAAGAGCAATACTAAGCTATTATACTGTTTGCAGGGAGGAGAGGGTGATGGTTCAGAAGAAGAAGAAGATGAAGATGATGAGGAGGAAGAGGAGGAGGAGGAGGAGGAGGAGGA
>CXYZ01003529.1:534057-552893 GCA_900006705.1 Sonneratia caseolaris | reverse complement strand
ATAAAAAATCTCATAATTATATTTACATGTATAATATTTTTATTGTTAAATTAAAAGGGATAAGATCAAACAGTCTTTTTTTTTTTTTTTAAGAGTTGTGAATTGGTCCGGGGGGTCTCGGTGGACGACCGAGTGGGTCTCGTCAACACGTTTACTATAAGATCCAACTCACTCGTGCTTTTGCTGACGACGCCAGAAGCCCAGAGGACCACATACGTGGAAAGTGAAGATACGAAAACAGTGTACTGTACAGTAATGGGCCACGGCTGGGAAGCGGTGAGCCCCACAGTGATGTGTCAGGTGGTGGGGCCCAGACGCTTCTCATCGTCCAATCCAAGATGTACATTTCTTACTGACAAGGCAGGTGGATGACTGTCACTCCGACTTTCTTTCTCTCTTTCTTTCCGGGTCATTTTCAGTTTAACCCCTCTATTTTTCGTCCGATCTAAATGCGCCCCCTGATTTTGATTGAACTCATGCCAGAATCCCCCAATATGGCATGGGAATTCATCTCAGAGCACCCCCCGATTGTCTGGCAGCATCCAGATTCTTTGGCTCATCACGTGATCATCCCTCCCTGATGGAGGCCACAATGAGATTATGCCTTCTCCTATGCAACATGGTATTACACATCTTTCCTACTATCTACATTTTTAACTGTAAAAAAAATATGTTGTATTTTTAAATTTGACAAAATCAAAAGGGAAGAAGTTGTTTATGGCTAGCTACATCCTCTAGCCTGTAAATCTTCAAGGTGCCCAACTTACAGGTGATTGTTCGATGCATTCAGTGGATGAGACAGGCCACAGCATCATTACAAGGGCAATTGAGTCAGTACCTAAAAACAGTATGGGAGGCAAACCGATTCAACCGGATGAGATTGGGGGGCAAGTTGAAAATAACAACCTCTGCTGTTTTTATTAATTATTAATCTTTTAGCTAAAAATAAGGAGATTTTGGGACAGAGAGAGAGAGAGAGAGAGAGAGGGCGGAACAAATACCACATGTGTAAGTTGCTTTGCTGGCACCTTCTAGGGATCTCCGATGGGTTCCTAAGACCCGACTGGTCCGGGCCCACTGTGTCATCGCAATCTGGACCGTTCCTTCTGTGGGCCACAATCTTGATGGGCTCATTGAATGATTGGGTCGCTCTCTCTCTGCCCGATGGAATCCCGTGTCGGTTTCTCTAAATCACACTACCTGGTATTCCAGAAGTTCAGTGAACGGTGAGTGATGGTGTTCCACTACCTCCATGTATTTGCTTAATTTGCAGTAATCGAATCGAGACCTTACTAAACCACCTCAAACCAAGCGTTGTTGCGAATCTCCTGCTCATTTGTGCATCCCCACTTGTTATGTTATTTGCCCTTCTCTCCTTCAACATGTTTTTATCATTAAAACACTTCTAAATTCCATAAAAAAAAAGATGTCGGTGAGATGGTAATCTTTACACTCCTTTTTTTTTGTTGGCTGGTACGAAAGAAAGCATAAGATAATCCCAAAGTTAAGACGATATCCAACTATTGACCTATATACAATAATGGATATTATTAAAGGTTTGGATTCAATGATATATGGATATATGGATTGTGGTACTAGGGAATGATGATAGCCTTTCAGGTTCTTATGGATTATTGAAACCTTGACCAAAATGTCTTTTCTCGTGATTTTTTACGCATGTGAATAAGATCCAAACATCCATTGTCGCACTTTCTTTTTTTTGGTATAAACCGCCGGTATCCAGATGGAATTTGTCCAGCTGACTAATTCGGATCGCACCGGGTCGGCCCATTTAAGGGGTTAAGAGCTCCCTGCCGCAGATGAGACTCGAACTCGAGTCCTCCCATTGGAATGATGAGTGTCGAACCACTCGACCACGCCCATGGTGGGTCCATTGTCGCACTTTCTAGTCATGGGATCTTCTCATAGTTTTATGATACCTAATGCCGGAAGCTCGGAGAATCCAAGTCGAGTGACATATTTCCCAAACCAGGCCTCGATCGTATCAGTTACTGTGTGGCAATAGGGGCCCGAAATTACACACATTTACATGCAAAAACCCCCATGTGCGCGAACGTGCCTCTTGTGGCAAGCGACCCCGACAGGCTGGTGGTTGGCTTTTTTCCCGACCTGTGATATCAAGACCATGTGTCAAGTGTCTCATTTATCTATGGAAAATGTCCCGTGGCTAGAATCGAGCTGTTACGATCGGGACATTATAAGTGTTGGCAATACTCAATCCCTTTTTCACGAGGATTACCATATCTCGATCCCAGATCAAAATGGGCACGAATATGATGTTAAAACATGGTTGTCTTGCACCTCGGATACATACATACATACATACATACATACATATATATATATATATCTTGGGGGATGCCTTGTGACGCTCGTCCACCATAAGTGGGCTGGAGACATGAAGCCCAGGGCCCGATGGTCAATGGGCCACGGCCCACTGGTGGTATACATGGGCAGGAGCACCTGAACTGTAAAAACGACGTCGCTTGTCAAGTTAAACGGAGGAAGGTACGAGGAGGACATGAGCGACGGTGGCAAATTCGTAAATTGGAAATGACTGTACCAGAGATTGTCTCTCTGCCTTGCTTTTCGTTGGTTGAACCAAACCCACCGGCCTGCGGCAAACCAAACCTAAAAGAATAGATTAATGCCTTTGAAGATCATCAACCTTTCATGGCCCGAGAAATTCGTTGGAACCTTTCCTGTGCTCTTGTTATTTTGTGCAATTTAATAAAAACTGAATCAGACACATTTGCATGATAATGATTCAGTCACTAGATCGTGCAGAGGCAAGAGGAAATTCGTATGAACTATTGGATTATCTCGATCTGCATTAATTTTTTTGACTGTGAGTGGTTAACGAAAATTATGTACAGTAATTTCATTGAAAGTTCTGGGTCCCTTTCCCTTCCTAGTTTTCTTCATTTGATTGGTCTTAATTAAAGTCTCTTTTGGCCCTGCTGATTGTGTGTACGAAAAGGGTACCTCCTTTCACCTTGCTCCCCGCGCGCTTGCTTTTGCTTTACCTCTCCAAGCAAAACCCTGACGGCCTCTCTTCCCATTTGTTCGACTCCACACCCGACCTTGAGCTGAGAAGAAGCTTGCCTACGCTGTGGTTTTCTTTTGTGGAAAAGAAAATGGGGTCTGGGATTGGGAGCTTGCTGAAGCTGTTGTTCCAGAACTTTGATGTCTTCGCCGGGTGATGTTCCCCTTCCAGATTCTCCGCCTTGCCCTTTCTAAATTGAGCTTAAAGATCTCAGAAAGATAGGATTTTTACAGCGCTAGCTGTCATTTTTCTTGAAGTTTGATTTCCTTTTATAGAAGCTGTTTCATGTTACGTTTATGCGGTTTGCTGGGAGTTTGCTGATAAATGTCTGGCTTTTAATTTGTTGGAACTCATTGCAGGCCTGTCGTCAGCCTCGTCTATCCACTGTGAGTCGTCTAAAAAATGTTTCTTTGTTGATTCAAAATTTTTTTGGCTGGTTCAATTTGTCTTGGGAAATTTTGGGGTTGATGATGGATCAGAAATTTGCGGCAGGTATGCTTCAGTCAGGGCAATCGAGACCAAATCTCCTGTAGATGATCAGCAATGGCTTACTTATTGGGTCCTTCATTCTCTGATCACGCTCTTTGAGCTTACCTTCTACAAGGTCCTCGAATGGTAATTCTTCCTAATATTCCCCTTTTGCGTGATTGCCCTTATTCATGCTGGAACAGAAAGCATGGACTGCGCAATTCATTTCATAAATCTAAAGTTAATAGTTTATTATACCCGATGTTAAATTAGTTTGTCAAATATTATCAACTTAATTGGCCACTGTGGGGTGAACTGGATCACATGATTGAGCTTTGCTGGTCTCCATAAGTTTGATAAGAGCTACCTCACAGGCATACCTGCTGACTTTACTAAAAAAGCATCATTTTTTTGTCAGGAAAGATTTGATGATCTTTCCAACTCAAATTGCATTCCAGGATATTGATCTTGAATACCAATGAACATTACTTTATTCAAAATGATGGCATTATTTTGAGTGTTGAATATGTACAACAGTAAGTTGGTTCAAATGTTTCCCTGTAGGATTCCAATATGGCCATATGCGAAGCTGCTTCTGACTTGCTGGTTGGTCATTCCATACTTTAGTGGAGCTGCCTATGTTTATGAGCATTTCGTGAGGCCAGTATATGTGAATCCTCAAGAGACTATCAATATCTGGTACATCCCGAGGAAGAAGGATATCTTTAGTAAGCCTGATGATATTCTAACTGCTGCCGAGAAGTACATCCAAGAGAATGGAACCGAAGAGTTCGAGAAGCTCATCCACAGGGTAGTGCTCATACTCTTGCTACCTGCCCCGTAATATTGGAAATAGAAGCTCCAAAAAAATTGGGGCTAGACTGAGACTGGTTGCTTTCAGTCTAGTACTTTTAGCCTAGGTCATGGTTATGGCCTGTTTTTTGGAAAACCAATTTCCAGGACTTAAGCTTCAAATTTCACAATGGAGAACAAACCCGATAGACTTGGCGAACTGACATTTTTCATCATAATTTAAGCTGAATTTTCTCATCGTTCCTTGCTTTGCAGGCTGACCGATCGAGGAATGAAGGGTATACTATCTTCGATGATGAATATACATATTGATTTCCACTGTCACCATATACAGCCATGCCTGAACTTGGTGTCTAAGGAAGATTGCTCTTTAGGATTGATTTCTCTTTTGTATCTGCTGCTATGTCTTTCATCCTCCCTGATCTGATTCTGCGTTCCTTTGGAAGATGACTTTTATCAGCGCATGTCATGTAAATAATGGGCTAAACTCTTTCACTAATGTGGATATCTATGTGTATGCGAGAGCTTCTCTTCTAGTGAAAGTACTTCTTGTACCCCTCTTGTGCATTGTGTCAGTTGAGAGCATTGGATTCACACTGACTTCACCGTAATTGAGCCCCGTGAGCTTCGAGGAATGATATCTCAAGTGCCTCTAACCCTTTCAGGGTCTTAAGGTCGCTTCTCTGGGCATCTTGCCCTTTTGGGGGACGATTTCGCCCCTCTTCTCCATAACCTGCTCTTTAAAAGCACAGTATAGAGCAGTAAGTACATCAACTGAGCTTACCTAAGACCTTCATGCAAACGGTAAACCATTGACGAAGTTGATCGAAGTAGGAACTGCGAAAATCTTCAGTGAATTTCCAAGAGCAGACAAGTAATACACATCTAAGAATCCAATTGAATATGATAAATTCATATTGGGGGTTTTATATTACGGGATGTAAATCGTGGGCTCTGTAATGGGCCCAGTAATCTAATCCAGGCCCAACAACGGAAGCCCAAACAAGGTCCACCGTGTTTTAGGGTTTTTTTTTGGGGGGGGGTTTTCTCTCTTAATCCCTTGAGCTGCCCTCTTCCTGTGACTGTGAGCCGACGTTCTAAACACGGAGCCAGAGAGCGGAAGCAAGGGAGGACGCAGATCGCAGCTCTGCCGGGGGAGAAGGAGAAGGCATCATGGTGCACGTATCTTTTTACCGCAACTGTAATCTCTCTCCCTCCGTTTATATTTAGTTTTGACGCTGCGAGTCTCCGCTACTTGATCTGTGCAAGATTTGTGTGATGTGATCTCGTACTTTTTGAGTACTAGTTGGAGCTCGGATGATGACATATGGACTGCGTTTTGAGCATTTCATTGCACAGTGTCACCACTTTCCTGCAGCTAAAGAGCACTTTAAAAAATGGTACTTTCCTTAGATTAGACAGACAAAAGTTGACTTTGGATTGAGTGCTGCAGAATCTAAGCTTGTAGTTTTTGTCAGTAAAGTGAAGTGCATGCTCTTCTTTGGTCTAGCTCGAGAAACTGAAAATAACTGGATTAGTAGAAGAGCTTAATTTGATCCAGTAACGGTCGTATAGTTTTGGAATTGTGTTCCAAATAAAGCAGGGGTTATTGTAGAATTGTTTCCTCTCTTCACTTGTTAGTGAATAATTGGCTTTAGGATTTTCACTCGATGACTGGTGTCTTCGATCATTGTTTTCAGATGGTAAGACATTCAAGAAGCCTCGCCGTCCATATGAGAAGGAGCGACTAGATGCTGAGCTGAAGCTTGTGGGAGAGTATGGGCTGCGGTGCAAGAGAGAGCTGTGGAGAGTACAGTATGTCCTGAGCCGAATCCGTAACAATGCGAGGCATCTTCTGACCCTAGACGAGAAGAATCCTCGCAGAATTTTTGAGGGTGAGGCTCTTCTTCGGAGGATGAACCGATATGGGTTATTGGATGAGAGCCAAAACAAGCTTGATTATGTCCTGGCATTGACCGTGGAGAACTTCCTTGAGCGCCGCCTTCAGACTCTGGTGTTCAAGTCTGGCATGGCCAAGTCTATCCACCATGCTAGAGTGCTGATTAGGCAGAGACACATCAGGTAAGATCTTATTTAGAATGTAAATCTATAAATTTTTAACCCCCAGCCCCACCTCAAACCTCTCTTTTGGCTGAATAAATGTACAGTTTTTTTATTGGTGCTGCACAATTTTGTATTGTATGTTTTGTTTGTCTTAATTGATCTTTCTAGCATTGTCCTGTTCCACAATTCATTAGGATGACACGGGGTGAAGATAAATTCCACTTTCTACCAACGGTAGGATTATATATCTGAGGAGAGACAAGATCTCTGCATAATGTCACAAACTGAGGCATCTTTTCGCTTTCTGTCATCATCCAGCTATAGCACATGGACCATTTTTCTCTGGCTAAATAAAATAAATACTTTTTATGCTTATACTGTAGAGCACCAGTAATTTCTCGCACTCCATCAATGCTGGTTCTTATTGCGGGTTCTTTTGCTCGGACAGGGTTGGGAGGCAGGTTGTGAACATCCCATCTTTCATGGTAAGGGTTGATTCACAGAAGCACATTGATTTCTCACTGACTAGTCCATTCGGTGGTGGGCGCCCTGGAAGGGTTAAGCGAAAGAACATGAAGGCTGCAGCGAAAAAGGCTGGTGGTGGTGATGGAGATGAGGAGGATGAAGATTAAACGCATGGCTTTAGAAGTTAATGTCGGTTTCTCATCAGATGATCGTTATCTTCAGTTAGACTCTGCTTTAACAATTTCAAGTGCTTATTTTGTAGGTACTGAGCCTTAAAGTTCTCATTCAGGGTGTGGAACTTGTTTTGCTTAAATCTGTTCTCTCTTGTTTGGTCTCAGTGACTGCGATCATCTTTTTGTCTTAGATGGAAATCTTATGACTTTATGGACGGCTTAATTCTTCACTATGCAAAACCTTTTCGAAAATTGGACTTGCTTTATTCTCTTCAACATTTGGTTGGAGTCCTCAAGAGTGTTCCCTGGTAGTGATCATCATAAGAAATCTATCAAGTCTGTGTAGGTAAAATTCTCGCACTTACAATGGAAGCGGAATATTCAAAGTTGGTCTTCATTAACTACCTCTGATAAATGTACTTAGGGGAAGTGATTATATTAGATTGTCATGCAGATCTTGACTATCATGCGATATCCGTGTCTTCCTTCTGTCGTACAACACACCAGTAAAAAGATCCAGGAGCATAGTAGCAGAAAAACATGGACATTGCTGGTTGTCATTAACTACAATGGTGTAAACCAACTGAACAGCTTAATCCTATCTAGAGTTAGAGGCACACACTGAAGGGCATGCTCATGGTATAGTTGCAGGAATCAGTCGACATAATCTTGAATTTTATTTCAACCTGACAAACAAATGCATCAGTCTAGAAGGAACACCAACCCTGTATCAGCACTATCTTGGGAATGCTATAAAAAGGGAGGAAAAAGCTTAACTAACAGTTTTCTCAATCCTTCAGCTCGTAAATACTCGATTTTTTGCAATCTTTTCAGCCTGAGCAATATTCAAATGTCTAATTCCCTGCTGTTTCAGACCTTTCTGCCCTTCTGTCAAAGAAACCTTAATCTGTTTTTCATCCATGCCAAGCAACTTCAGCCCCTCTGATATTCTAGGGAAAAAGCCCTCTGGCCTCAAACACCAAGGACCAAAGATCCTGAATAAGACCTCCATGTCATGTCTGAACCTCTCGACACTGCTATTGTAAAACTTCAAATTGCCCAGCAAAAGGCCAGTGGCAATCAATCCATCTATCCCATCAGCCAAAGTTCTCCAAACGCTGACAAAATCTATTCCATTCAAATATTTTTGTATGGTTGACATTTTACCTTGCAAATAATCAAGAGCTCCAACCAAAGTCTTTGACACAGACAGACCCTCTTCATCCTTTTCCTGCCACTGCCTCCTGTTTTTCATGTAATCTCGGGCCAAAGCATCGAATCCCCTCAAGATGACAACCGATATCTTCCCAGTCCACTCTGCTCTGAATTCCTCCACCTTCTTAATCTCTTGATAAAAAATAGCATCTCCTGGTTCTTCAAGAAATGAACCTCCAAGTTCATGAGTCTGATCCAATCCCATCTCAACAAAGAAAACATCCTCACACCACTCTGTTATGACAGATTCAAAGTATCGAGAAGCATTGACACAGTTTGTGACTTTGACAAGGGCAGTATCATCTGCTAATGCAGTTAACCCCTCAGCTTCTTGGCATCTGAGAAGCAAGCAATCTAAAAACTTCTGTACTATAGGAGCACCAGCTAATCTGAGAAAATTTGACCTTAAAGAAATAACAGGCAAGAATCGACTGCGATCTACAACCGATGATAGGCATCGAAGGTAACAATCTGAAATAGCAGGTGACTGATAATCTTCAGAACCAGACATAAGAACAGCTCCATGTATTTTCTTTGTCCAGTTTCTCTCATCCTCTGTCTCAGACTTTAACTTATCAAGGCTGTCATTAAGTTCTATTTCTGCCCATAACTCAAGCCAGTCAGGTCTATCACAGAAAACGGACAAAGAGGAAAGCTTCTGCTGGTTCTTTTCTTCAACAAGCAAGAATGAGATTCCAGAATTTGCTATAAGGGATTTAATTCGTTTATCAAAGGATACCATCAAGTCAACAAGATGGAGCCACGATGTCCTCGCTTGTGATTTTACCCCAGATATATTATCTTCTTCCAGTTGACTGACATAAATTGGAAATATATCTTTTGCCAAGTATGTACATAAAGAAGAGATCATCAAGGCAATCCATTCTTCTCTACAGCTGTAGCCCACTAGATTTGCTTCATCAAGCAGTGGTTGCAATAAGTCATCCATGGAGTCCACGTAGTCCCTTGTAACCTTATAAACAAGAGCAAAAATAAACTCAGGTCTATTGGTCCACTTTGCAAAGTGGCGTTCGGAAGATAGAGAGATGGGATTCACAAGCTCCTCAATTGCCCACAAGGGTTGTCGAAGAGCGACCTCTCGATATCGGTCTTCAAGTTGCCGAAATTTTCTTCTACTCTGCAATTGCTGGAGGTGACACAAGGATAGGAAGTTTTCACAATATTGTAGCTTAAGATCCCCTTGCATCGTGAAGAGAGGGTTTGGGGCCAGAGCAGATTTCACTGTATCTGTATCTGAAGAAGTCAAGGCAGAAAGAGGTGGGGGCCACCCAAGAGAAGAAAGAAGTGCCCGGTGATCTGCTACTGCATGGGGTCTTAAGATGGCTAAGGCCCGATCTACTCTGTGATCAACTGCAGACACCAAACCTACCCACTGAGGGCGTGCTTTTGTAACTTCATGAACCACATCTTCAATTACACCCAACTTTTGAATTGCTCGCTTACGTAATTCCTGCAACAAAATGTAAAGAAATTGAGGGGCCTCCTACAATTTTTAGACAGTAAGGTCAGGCAGGTGACTTTAGGGAAAGTAACTAGGATGATTGAAAGATTTTTAGGTAGTAGAGCTCACTTCAGATACTTGTGCTGAAAACTGCTTCTTTAAGTTCTTACTCAAGGCCGAAGACACAGCTTCCTCAACATCACCAATCAAGCTGTCGAGTTTAAGTGCCGTTTCTGAAAAGACACAAGTAAAAGGTTATCACCATCGACTGAAATAGCATGAAATAAACAACAATGGACATAGGAAATCATATGCAGGTAAGAAAGTATGTAGGCAAAGAACAATCTGCAAATAGAGAAAGCATATTGATTCATTAAAAGCCAAAGGCATGAATGCAGATACACAGCATCTATACGTAGGGAGCTTAACTTGGATCATGCTCACTCAAATTGTCTAGTGACAAGAGCATCTGCAAATTGGTGCACATATCCGTTGCCAACACAAGTGATAGAGATATTGATTGCCTAAAAAGCACTACTAAATGTTAAACAGATGTTTTTCTTTCATTTAAGTAGGCATTTGCGAATAGGATTAGTCTGAGCGTCATGTGCTTGTCATGCTCTATATTAGACAGTGATTCAAGTCATAGCATACATACATACATACGTAAATATATATATATATATATATATATTAATGGGTTCAAGTCATAACATATTAATAGGCAGAAGAATTCCCTTATTAGAGAGACTGCTGCACGGGTTCCTTGGCAACAATGAATATCAAGTTTCGAATTTTCTTTCCTTTTTTCTAGGGAGAATACACTTTAAAAAATTAACAGAATATTGAGGCGTGATTCTAAGCTTCCCATAAGATCAAACTGCTTGTGCTTGAGAAACAATGTGAAGATATCAGAAGAAATCCATGATGGCATTTCAATGCCATGCATTATGTCGCAAAGATGTTTGACTAGCATCTGATATGTAATAAAGATTTTTCGAGAAGCAAATGAAATGGCTCCTTACTTCCCAATTACCTATTCAATAGTCTCAAGGTATACTGAAGTATAATTAGAATTCCAAGAAAAGAAGAAGTTAGCTAACCAGCATATACTCGAACTGTCTCCACCCTCGCCACCTCCTTAGCTAATGCAGGCAGTTCTTCCCCAAGTATCTTCTTTCCTCCTCCATCTTCAAACAAAAATCACATTATCCAAAAAAGGCAATGGAACACAAAAGGTACATGTGCACAGACTACCCAGATGGCAGAATTACAGATACAAGCATCAATAAACACGACCAGCATGATCGCACTCTAACATCAGCACATACTGCACAAATAGATTTTCCAAACAATTATGAAATGCCCTCTCAAGTATGCTGAAGGCAAGTTTGGACGAGGTGGAACCTGATTTAGGATCAGAAACGTCCGTTAGCGACGCGAGCTCTTTCAATTTGACAGTGATGGCTCCCAATCGACTGTGAAGTCCATCGGAGAAAGAAGAGTAAGCTACGAGACTCGCCCCAAGCCGCGAATTCAGCTCAATCAGCTGCCGGTCCAAGTCAACGCACTGAACCTCCAGCTCGGACACCAAGCTCGCCGCTTGGGACAGATCCTCCCTGGAGTGGAAACGTTCGTTGAGGAAAGATACCGCTGAGATTGCAAGGTCGGAGGTAGGGGCCAGGGGTTGTGACGTCGTCATCGCTGCCGCTGAACCCGCGTTTAGGCATTGATCAGGGCAAGGATCGAACATGGAATCGGACGGCAAACGGGATCGAATCCCAGGGTAGTCTGGCGATGAACTGACGGAGAGAAGACTGAAGCTAAAGTACTGCTGCTTCTTGGATTGCTTCAATGGCGGAGATGCTGAGCCGGATGAGTCAGTGCGGGCTCGGCTCGGCTGACTCGCGAGCTTGGTTGGACGTGGACGCCACCGATCGGGTCAGAAAGGCGGGCGACCCGAAAGGATGACAGGCATTGGGCTAGGTCCATGATCGATTAATGGGCTTTTTGTTTCTGTTGATGGGCTGGATCTGCCCCAACTAGGAAGCCCGATAAAAAGTAAATCGTAATTAAAAGCTCAGAAATATTTAAATTTCAATAATTGGCACAGTAATTAAGTCCCGAGGTTAATTATCCCACTAGTAGCAGCAACTGGATTTAAACTAACGTACCTGAATAATTGATTCTGATCCAAGGCTCGATAGATGAGTTTACAATGAGATTTTGCAGAAGAAATGGATTGTCGTGTCTAGTCTTGATTCCTAATTAAGGATCCCCTATCTTATGAATTTAATTAAATTTTTTAATAGACCCGCTTGAATCAGATTTGAATTTCAGTTAGAGTAAGTCTGAATTTGTGGGGGGTGTATTTTAATTGATTGATCATTCCAAACTCTATGATCATTGGACGAGGTACGAGCACGTTGGTCGAAGAAACAGTCTGGCAAGAGGATCCTGAGCCGACCAGGAAATAATTTAGTCTTCTCTTAGGGTTCCTCCGGAACATACTGTGACCGCTTGTACATGTATCTAATGTGCCAACCAAGTTCTGATAAGCTACTTTCACGTCTCGATCAAGACTTTGAATCATCAAGTTTCTCCAAAAATGTCATACGGTAAATTATCGAGAGGAAATTGATAGTCGATTTTCCTAACGTTGACGTGAAACGGTAAGTCTCTTCCGGTGGATGAATGCAAGGCTCAGCCGATCGACAGATCTTTCCCATGAAATTCCTGTCCTCTCAAATCCCAATTCCCAAACACCCATTACCCCGGTCTTCTCCACAGTCAAGTTTCCTCACTTTGATGAAAGCAAGTTGGGTCTCACACACGCGTCTATATATTCTTTATCCTCCTAGTTTTCATTCGAAACCCTCTCCCTAATGGTTTGGTTTCTACCTTCTAATATCACTGAAGTTCCTCTATGATTCCCACGCACATCTGTGCATCTTCGTCATGTCGAGAAGAAGGTCTAGGTCAAGGCAGCCAGCAAGCGCAGAGATTAGCGATGATCAAATCGTCGAGCTCGTCTCCCAGCTCCAGCAGCTCCTTCCCGAACGCCGTCATAGGCGGCACAGCACAATAAGGTGCTGCCCTCCCTCTATCTATCTAAGCTGCCCTCTTCTGCTATTGATAGTTTAACGATCCGCAAACAGATAAAAGAAAAGAAGAGAAACTAGGGTTTCTGCTGTAGCTTATATATGGATGCCTGTGATCATATTCAGTTACGTACAGTGTCATATCAAATAGATAAATTTGCATAACAATTTAAATTATCGATCGAGAGATGTTCCGAAGATACAACTCTCGGGACTGATCAAGACCGGGGACCTTAATTAACCTACCGGGGAAGGATGATGAAATGATAGTAGCAATAGGATGAACCAACTTGAATGGAAGAATCGGATAACTAACTCATCGAAAATCATGTAGTTTTTGGTCGATCGTTGATATCACTCTCCGGCCTACAGGTCTCAGCAAGCGAGGTTCTACAGGAGACGTGCAACTACATCAGGAGCTTGCGTCGAGAGGTCGATGATCTCAGTGACCGATTCTCCGACTTACTCGCAGCGAGCTGACACTGCCCAGTCTTGCACCTATTAGAAACTTGCTCATGTAATAGAACCAGAGAAGAGCCCATATATACATACATATTCATGGTTTTTTTTCTCTTTTATCAGTAAGAGCAAACTTCATGAATAATCAAAGGTTTCAAAGAGCTGTAGAATTATCTCCTTAAGAAATACGGAGATCATAACTATCCAGTAAAAGATCCAATCTAACTAGATCACGAATGCATATTCATGGTTAATTAACTAGTTAGGAGGAGATCAAACCGCACGCATGGATATTTCATGCGACACTAAATTATAAGTCAATGGCAATTTAAAAAATACACATGTATATCATAATATATGGTATATTAGTGTTCAAAGGATTTCACGCTGCCCCCCTTCATTGCTAAAGATTCTTAAAGTTGACCGGGCTTTGACCATGGTCAGCTAGCGGTCAGTTAAATGATGTGAAAGATTTAGGCACGCCAAATTCAATCAACTGATGCGCACGTGAAATTCTAGAATTCTATGCTGGCAGAATTTTCCTCGCTACAGTAAGGAGAAGAAGGACTTCAATGACCGTGAGCTAGTCTAATACTTTGATGGTATCGTTAAGAACGGTTCGCTGTGGCCTCCCAACAAGATTCTCTACAGTGAACAGAAACGCTTTCTCCTTGTCCAGGATGTCACTCAGATGATCTTGTACGAGGATTAATTCAGTGGTGCATTCTAACTAATATTCGATCGCATGGCCTGCACCGAGAAACTCTAGGAGTATAGTCTCCAGAACCGAGCAGACTCGCCGCTCGACCAAGGAACCACGTCTGAATACCACCGAACACAGTAGGATCAAAAGATGATCCTTGATGGGGAAAAGCCTCTTGAGTCGAAGGGACCAATATTCGAACCAAATCACTTCCTGCCAAGTAGGGTACCAATGCTTGAATGCAGATAACGATCGGGCTCAATCCATTGCTACCAGTCGTTTATCCATCTATCTTACACAAACCTTAAAAGGACACGCAGACTTATGGCTGGATGAAATGACACATTCATGACAAGAAATGCAACATGATTCAATTATCCACCAGAAACAAAGCCAGACAAGTTCTCAAGTCTTGAGGGAGCAGAATTACTTAAAAGTGTCACAGAAGGAAGCTGCAGGTGGGATCTTCTCTCTGATTCTATCAGTCCGCTGTCCAGCTCTGCTCCACAATCTCTCTTACTCTTCGGTTGTATTCCCGCTTGTTCTCACTGAACATTCTAGCCGCTTCAGAATTCGCAGGAGAGTTTGGGTTTGGGTCGCACAGCAAGGACTGCAAAGAAGAACAAGCAACATGTAAACTTTCAGACACCATCCCTTCAACTGATCCTACTACCAGCATTGACATCATGTCCAACTTTCCAAGAAATTCCATTCTTTTGCTATACAAGAAGATGTGTCTATTGCTATGATAATATCCGCAAGCCATAGATCCAATTGAATACCAACTCATCTGACCAGCTAATCTCTACATATTTAGCATCTCCCTTATGACAAATAAATGACAGACTATCTATAACTCTTGCAAACTATCATAACAATCAGCCATCTGAAAGGAGAAATTCACTAAAGTACCTGGATGGATGTCAGTATGGCAGCAACATCATAGATGGGACTCCATTGGTTCTGTAGGATATCCAAACAGATACTTCCATCCGCATAAACTGTAGGAATTTGTTGATAAGGAGTTATGTATTAGAAACCACAAATGTATCACAGCGTTTTTACCAAATGAAAATATAAACAAGAACATTTGTTTGCCAACTTACTGTTTGGATGAAACATGCGAGAAACAAATCTCACAGAAGGTGGTTTGTTTGGATAGTCTTCACTAAATTGAAGAGTCAACTTGAACGTACCTAAAACAAGTCATAAAAAATGATTATCACTACATTACAGCATGAGTAATCAAATGAAATAAAGCAGCTTGATAAGAACCCATTCCTAGAGCTAACATCATATAACCTAGTTGAGACATCGTAGAATAAGCTAAACTTCTTTTAATATCTTTTTGAGCCAGAACTAACTGGAAGCATGAATAAGGGCTTCTTGAAGTTTGAACAGAAAGTGCAAGACTGCTTGAAACATGATTATCAATATTTCATTCCTCAAGGGAAAGCATATTCATCACATGTACAAAATGGACAATAGCCATAACAATCCCTCAAAAAGGACCGTGTAAAAATAAACATAGTGCACAAAGTGTCCCAATCACCCTCGTGTAGTAGGTAACAGTTTCTTCTGTATGGTAATGAAGTCACTAATTTCACTGTCAGTAACAGTACGAAGAAGGTGAAGGCAGAAACAAAACAAGAAAACATCCGTCTCACAACAATGTTCATCAGCAACATAAATAAAAATTTTAATTGAGAAATAGTTTTGACCTTTAAACAACTTGGCTTACGAGTGTATACAACTACACTAAGTAGAAAGGCTACCTTTTCCTGGTATACTTTTTGACACCTAAACATTGGCAATGTCTCTGTCTTTCAAAGTAAGACAGGGTGTCTGCTAACTATCCAAGTGTAGAGGTAATAAGATCTGTGCAATCAACTGTATCACAAGAAGTAAGCTGCTAACTTACTGATCCAACCAATTCTCAGTTTATTTTTTACAAATTGAAGTGGAATTTGCAGAAGGAAAAGTTCGATGGTATTTTCTCATGGGGTATCAAGATAGATCAGCATGACTATGAATGAGAAAGGGATGACAGGGCACGTAATTTAGAACTAGCTGCACAGAGAATTTCAAAAGCTAGCAAATCTTTGCTTCTGTTAATTTTGCAGGAAGTGCTATTTCAGGAATAAAGGGTGAAGTAGCCACCCTATTGGTCCATTCACTCCTTAATCAGTTGAAGAAAGGCTGTAAATTCCAGTTTCTCAGCTCAAATTCAGAGAGAGAGAGCGCTACACAGAATGATCATACGGATGTGATCTAGGAAAATCAAGGACAATTTGGTCCCCAAAAAAAGGTATATCAATGACAATAAAACCTTTCCCAGAATTGATCAATGTAACAGACCAATTAAGAACAAATTAGCAAAATTTCCCAATAATCAATAATTGCAATATCCAAATTTTGATGGTCCACATGATAACACTTCATTGGAGGACTCTTAAGGTTGTAAACATGAACCATCTGAAGCATATTAGCAGATAAGCATAGTCTATGGCATATACTAGGTGGATATTTTCACCAACCTCCATCCCAGGGAGTATCATCAGGTCTGCAATCAAAGCCACATAAGCAAACATAATCAGCTGATCAAAACATAATTCAAATAATCAGAATAATGGAAGCAAATAGCAAAAGACAAGTGCAGGTTCCCTTGAAAACGTACCCAAAAATAACAGCATTCCAGTGCATAATATTGTTATCCTGGGGTGCACCGCTGATGCCAGCTGGTGGATCTTGCTGCAACCTCTTAAAATCCCTCATCAGCCTCTTCCTCGCAGGAGTGGACATTGTTGCACCACCTACGCACAGAAAAGTGCTACCTTTACTTGAGTACACTTTGGACCAATCGTCAGCAACATCATAACCGTAATATACCGAGAGGCAATGTTTGTTCTTAAACGAATCTCCACTTCAGTTACAGTAAAATGATCCATATTACTCTTAAGGCAGAAGAATGACAGTCTCTCGATGGAAAAAGCTGAATTCTAATCCAGCTCATCGTTCCATAACAATACAGAGCTAGATTATAAACGTCAGAGACCAAATCAAGGACACCGCTAAGGTCCCGACCTCCACAAACTCGCCGGCGCCCGATCTCTTTCAATTCCTGAAGGAACCTAGCTCAGACACGGCGAATCAAAAGCTAACAATCTAAGCAGCGAATCGGACAGCGGCATGAAACAGAATCGGACCTGAAAGCTCATGCAACGCGGAGATCGGATCGACGGAGGTGCGTCAAGGAGCCTCGAGGAGAGAGAGAGAGAGAGGCGAGGGTATATATTTGAGCCTCCCTAGCTCTCTGAGTAGGCTGCGTAGCAAAGCCGGTGACTGAAGCTATATCTACAAGAGAGACGAGAGAGATACGACAAGACGAGATGAGAGAGAGAGAGAGAGAGATAAAGCTTCAGCCTTTTGTTTAATGGAGGAAAAACGGTATGCGGTTGGCCATTTCTGGGTGCCGGCCCCACACCGTCCTCACCCCTCTGCCCTCTCTCTCATTGATTGATCGATGGAGGTGACATCTTCCGTTCGATTTCATAATTTCAATATTTTTTTATTGGTAATTTTTAATTTCAATAAATAATAATAATTATTACATTAAAAAATTATAAGAGTAAAATATTTATTTTTTTTGGGTAAAGTTTAATTTAGTTCCCATCATTTTATTTTTTATTTGAAAAAATCATTATTGGTGTTAAATGGTAAAAAAAAGATAATAATTAAAGGGGGTGTTTGGCTTCGATTGGCTATTAGAAAGAAAATTTCCTATTGGCATAGCGAATTCTTACTGCTAATTTCTTATGGGACAATCAACCAATTCAATGCATTTACGGTCTTTTTCTCAAACGATTCCGGCGGAATCCAGACAATAATAGTCCCGCAGCAGGGCATAAGACTATACACATTGCACGTCATAAAAGCTTGAGGAGACGTTCCAGAAAATCTAGTGATGCATATGATCCCGATCGTCTCGACCGATTATAATTGAACCCCGAGCGGGGTGAAGAAACGGGTCTCGTTGAGATTCCCTGTGATAGGTTACATCGAGAGAGAGAAAGAGAGAGATGTCACCCACCACATACAAGAGACTGCCGTTTCATGGATCGTCCGCCGTCGACAATAGTTTCAAGAATATCCAAAAAAAATATTATATATAAAAGAATCTATACTTGCCATTCATAAAAGGGAATGTTCGGCCTAGAGACTTTGCTCTGGAGGCCCACGTAAGCCCAAAAGGACCATCCTATCTTGTCTCCCCTCCTTTACCTGCTGGTGCGGAACCAGGCCCGGCCCATGACCGGGCCCGATTATCAGGAGCCGAATACTGAGGGATACACACTTGACCGAAGCCCCGTTGGCTCCATCTGCTAGACGGGACAGGACGTACAAAACTCCTCTATAATTTCTAACTGCCGATTTTTTTTTCTCTCTCGATGAAATTAATCTCTTAATGGTAGCAATCAGTGCCAATGCTCCAAACATTGTGGGCCCAACGCCACATAAGATCACGATAAGCTAGAGATTCGTATGCCGGTGGACAACGTGGGCCCATGATCACGTCGAAGTGACCCATTTTGGGGCCACGTAGTATCCGGGTATACTTAGCATAATAGGACCAGGTTGGTCCCACTGCATTTGAAATATGGCCGGCTTCAATTGAACCGGTCAGTTTTTGATTGAATTGATAAATTCAGTTGAACCAATAAGAAATCAATCGACTTAATATTACAAAAATAAAAAATTTATTATAATATATTTATTTTATTACATTATATTTATATTTTATACTAATATAATAGTTATAATCATAGTTTTTAAAACCGGACCGGGC
>CXYZ01003529.1:468506-533665 GCA_900006705.1 Sonneratia caseolaris | reverse complement strand
CTCATTTAAATAATAATTAGATTTTTTGTGAGAACCGAACCGGGGGAGTGGCCGGTTCCCAGTCAAACCGGTCGACCCGGTCCGGTTTTAAAAACTATAGTTATAATATGAATTTTTATGTAAAATATTATCAAATTATATTATTATATTAATTTAATAATAACACTATAATATTAATATTATTTATTAAATACATAATTCTATTCTAATTCATAAACTTTCATAAATAAATATGTATGGAGGATTGCTCATCCAATCCTATTTTAAAAATGTTGTAAATCAGTGCGCTGGGACGTTGACCCATCCACGATAAACGATGGAGTCACCTGTCACTCCCTCGCTCGCCCTCGCTCATTCTCCGGTCATTAACTTGCCACCGAATGTACATTGGATTGCGAGTGATTTGACCATTATTCTTAAAGAAATAGCTTAATTCCTCTTCCGTGGAAATTTTCAATTGTGAAGAATCAATATAATGGGTGAGGGTCTGTCTCTCTTGACGTGGAGTTGAGATCTCTTTAATATAAAAATTCGATTTTTTTTACTGTGAAGGATTCATCCTGCCGGTTTTCTGGCACCCTGCAAAATTATGGATTCCGGTAATTCAATGGGCAATCTCACATATGGATCATTCATGGACAGCATATAAGTTCGACTTGCTACCGATTCTCTTCCTACTCTCTCCTTTGTCGTCACTACAAGTTCTCCCATAGCCCCATCACATCAGAGGCCTTCTCTTCAGCTTCGCCACTCCCCTAAGCCGATCGTTTTTCCCCCCTTCTCCTCCCTGCGTCTGCTAAATCTCTCCCTTCTGAGTGATGGATGTGAGCTGCAGCCGCTGTTCCTTCACCTCCCATATTACCGCCATCATCATCACCAGCTTCTTCCGCCACAAGTCCTAATCGCCTCAGCTCCCGAACCTCACAGCCTATTGATGCACAGCGGTCAGCTCCCGTGGAAAGATCTGAGGCAGAAGCTACTCCTATTCAACGTGTCTGGCGGTCCTCCAGAGTCACATGGCGGTCCCTCCCTCCTCTGACGCCTTCTTCCTTTCTGGGTCCTCTTCCTTTCTCGGTAGCTCTCTCTTCCTCTCACTCTGTTACGCTCTGTTTCTAATGGACCATGGTTACCCTTTGTTTCGTTGATTTCTGTGGCTGAATTTTGCTTATGTTTCGGGAACGGGAAGGTTGTTGGAAGGTCAGAACTCAGTGGTTTTCTAATTTCCCATATTTCAATAAAAATTCTCATTTTTCCTCTTGATTTCTATTCATAACTTACTTAATAAGGTCTGTACATATAAAATCGATGGTGATATGTGATATTGTATTCTTCCTGTGGGGATCTTTAATTTTTACTCTTTTGAAGATCTTCAAAAACTGATCTTTTGAGACAAAATTCCAGTTTATGTTGGAAGACAAACTGATCAGTTAAGGAAAAGAAGCATGTCTTTAATAAATTTTGGGGATGTCTGACAATTCATGTTTCGATTAGCAATGTTGATACGGAGAAGTTCTGAGATACATGATGGATTTAGGCCCTAGATCCATGCTGAGCTTTGATGATGCCTGCAACATGAATGGATCGAAAAGGCCGTTCTTTCGGTTGTTTGATTATGACGAGGTCGTGGACGAGGAATTGGACGAATACTTTCAACAGCGCGAGAAGAAGCGGCGACTAACCGCTGACCAGGTCCGGTTCCTCGAGAGGAGCTTCGAGGAGGAAAACAAGCTAGAGCCTGAGAGGAAAGTCCAGCTCGCCAAGGACCTGGGGCTGCAGCCCAGGCAGGTCGCAATCTGGTTCCAGAATCGCCGAGCAAGGTGGAAGACGAAGCAGCTCGAGAAGGACTTCGAGGTCCTGCAATCGGGCTATAACAGCCTTGCCGCTGAATATGAGACCCTCCTCAAGGAGACGAATGAACTGAAAGCTGAGGTAGAAGTTTCTTGATTTGACTGCTTAGAAACTATTCCCAGTCTCATCTGATGATAACTGTATTTATTCTGAAAGGTTCTTACCCTAAAGGAGAAGGTGGAGATGAAAGAGAGAGCGATGGAACTTTCCCCCAGATTATCTCAGGGACAGCTGCAGATTCCCGGTATGGATTCAACTTTGGATGGTGAGGTATCGAAGGTCTCACGACCCACCTCAAAACATGAGGATGTTTTTTCCGCAAAAAGTGATACTTTTGTTCCAGAAAGTCCGCATTATGCTGATGGTTCCCACTCCCCGCTGCTTGAACCCGGTGATTCCTCCTACATTTTCGAGCCTGACCAGTCGGACCTCTCCCAAGATGAAGATGATAATCTTAGCAAGAATTCCCTAGTGACAGCAAGCATTGCCCCCGAGCTTGAAGATTCAAATACGTTTATTTATGGGTTCTCAGGTCTTGACCATGCTTTCTGGTCCTGGTCCTACTAGTTAATCTGCCAAGTTGATCTTCCTTTTGTCTTGTGATGTTCAGTGATAATCATGGTTCTGTAAATAGCAATAAGCTCCATCAATGGCGATTCCAGTGTGTTGATTTAGCTCAAAGTAAGTAGTCTTGCCATGTTCCTAGATCCAGTCTAGTTGGGGCAGCAGGTATTATTGTTCAGTCTGTGTTTGGAGTACATAGAAATTGTGTGCATCTTCCAAGGAGGCTTGTCATTCCCATTTCTGGGTGAGATGTTGATTCCGATGTGCTAACACGAGAAATGGCTTTTCTACCTTTCTTTGAATCATCTCGATGAAGGAACACAAATCCAAATGGCCCTTAAATTATTTCGCACACCAACTGTTCTATCTCTTTCAGTAGCCATTCATTTAATAAAGAATTTCTCTCTCAGTAGCTGACGTGATCGACAACAGGTGGCAAGTCCAATACAATGAGCTTTTTCAAATTTATATGGAGGTACATCAATTTCGCGCATGCTGTTTTCAGCTTCAACAGCAGCTGAGCTTTAAAAAAAAGTGTACTGCGTATGACTTTTGAGTAATTAGCTGGAGTTGGACATTCCTTCTCCTCGGGACTGGTTTCTTGGTGAAGCAACTGTTGGAAGCTCTGCGAAGGAAACCCATGATTAGCTTGTGATTCTTCGACTCGAAGAATCTCACCATTATTGAAATCTCATGGGAGGAGAAAGATGATTAAACGCATCTTTTGCTGGTGTTCTGCCTTCCCATTCTGTCCTGTCGGGCACCCCCCCCCAACCTTTACGATGTTGCAGACGGAGACTATCAGTGATTTCCCTGTGTGAACTCCTGCGTTGATACTTCAAAGCGCTTTTAACTTCTTCGGTTGGGTATCCCCATTCCGTTTCTCTCCAAGTGTCCTTAGTCGCGTTCCCCTTCGCGGGCCCCCACAGACAGACAGACAGACAGACAGACAAGGCAGACAGGGACTCTCGATGCAAGGTGGCAGCTAATACTTGAATCTCATTGGTGGGAGTAACCAAGATAACTTAAATTAACCTCCTTTTTCAATTAAAAAAGTAATCTTTTTGTACCAACATATTTAAATATTATAAATATGGAGGAGGGTAAGCCAACACTTCTTTTCTAATTCAATCGAATCTTGTAATTTCTCCTTTGATGTTATGTTTACTCGAGCATATTTGCTTAACGTCACTATGGCCACAGTAGGAGGATTAGGATATCATGTCCGATCATTTTCTAATGGGTATGATTCACGCGGCCCATCAAAATTATGGGTTAAGCCGAAACTATCCACTAACTCTGCGGTCCATCAAGGTTGGCTCACGGAGGACCATAGTCGAGGTCGAGCATATGATGGTGGCGTGCACAATTGACGTTCTATTTGGATCAATGCATGTGCTATGGAGGGGGCTAAAGAGCCTCCCCATCGCTCGGACCATCCACATCCTTCCATAGTTCAAACCGTCCGACTCCATCCATCATAATCCCCGATTCAAACAACACGTAAACGTTAGACGAAGAGACTCTGCTTATGTTATGCTTGGAACGTTCCCTGGATAAGATCTTGTGAATGCGAGATCTTGACTCCATCTGACGGAGCTGGATGCGGAAGTTTGACGAAGTCTGCATTCGGGCTGATCAGCTCCCACCCGCATTGATTCCCATGGAAGCAAATATTATTGGCAGCTTGCAATCGATGGCAAAGCACGACACTCGGTGACAAAGGGAGCGTTGAGTTTCCGAATTCCTCGATTCCCCACCTTTAGCCAACAAATAAATGGTGGAGGAAGATCGTGATCTGAATCCTCGCGAGCATGTTCCCAAGACAGATCCTCGACCAGCTCCCGAACACCTGGTAAGATCCTGGCCTTTCGGGTTCCTGACGAACAGTTAGGAGCCTGATTGTCGATTCTCTGGATGACAATGCTTACAGAGATAGCTGGTGTCATTTTCCAGATTGAGTTTTATGTATGATAGAGTTCTGTGGCCTTACAATCCATCTCTTGGGATTAAAACACATTGAGTATGCGTTCGTGTGAAGCTGTCTGATCCACAGCAGCAATTTCCATCCTCGCGCTAGGACTCACTTCTTAGCGTCGGGTAGACAATGTACGTCCAGTATACTTTGCCGGGATCTCTACACCTAGGCAGTCAGCATCTCTGGTAGCCAACCTGAAAACAATTGCTGCAACATTTGCCGTTCTCATGGTTTCTTCTACCACCTGCACATGAAAAGAAAGTTCGTAATAAATATTTTAACATGTATCTAAGCCTTTTAAGGAAGACACTGTTTAATTCATCATTGTTTGTGTACTTCATTTTTGGTATGTCTTCACTGGTAATAAACTCGCCGTTCTTGCTCCAGCTAACCGCCATGTTCTCTTCCCGCAATGCAAAAGCAACCTTCCGGGAATGAAAACTGTACCATCTTCTGGATCTTACGTGCCACTTCATGTATGAACTATGTAGCGGATAATGGATATCGACTTGGTTAGTTACCCGAGGCTTCTCAAGGTCTTTGGGGTACTTGGCCAAGCAGGAGATAGCTGTTATGGCCATGAGCTATGAGCCAGAGCAATGCGTACCGCAGGTTATTCTTCGTGACTGCGGGAGCGCGTACATGCTAATGCGGGGCACGTGGAAAGAAGGTTTGTGGTCAGGAGGCTAAGTTGGACAAGAGACTTGCTCAAGCAACCAAGCGGAGTGGTGCGGAGCAAAGACTTGGTGGACTGAAGACAAGTGCCATGGCCTTGGGGTCGATGCTAGTCGACCAATGCAAGGTGGATGATCGCTAGACAGCCCAGGAACGCTAAGGCATGAGCGGAGAGTGATTGAGGGGTGCTTGATCACTTCATGATAGGGACAATCAAAGGAGCCATGTGTTGCTGGTCGGCGATAGTGCACGGTGGACGAGTGGAGATGTAGACACGCAAGTGAAGTCTTGATATGTGGGACCCAATGATTGAGTACGTGGAGTGCAACTACTCACAGAAGGTGCGCGGGATGTTGTGGAGTGCAAGATCGGTGCTCATGGGATAAGGATCACTGACACCAACATGGAAAGGATCGATTGTTTCCTTATGCGGAGCGACTGATGATCAATCAGGAACCAAGTGGGGCACAGGTGTCCAAATGCGTCCGAGAAGCTGTCCAGGTGCGTCTGAGAAGCTGTCCAGGTGGGACGAACATGGTCAAGATAGAGGATCATGTGATAGCAAACAATCGGGGAAAGTTTCTCCGGGAATATATCAATCAATTTATTATGGAAACAATCTTGGAGGGATGGTCGGGATTGGATAGATTGAAACCTGATGGAGTTAATCAAGGGATTCGAACATATCAGTTGCCATATTGGATTTGCTGGGCTCCTCTATATAAAGGGGGTTAGTCTCATTATCAAGACACAACTGAGAGTGATCCAGAATTTTCAAAGGAGAAACCACAAAGGTCTCAAGGTGTTTTAGAGAGGAGAGCTAAGGAGAGCAGCTAGAGAGAGCTTGGATACACGAGGGAGAGCAAGAGAGGTAGAGACTAGAGTCGTAGCTCAGCAGTGAGTGGGGAGTGAGTTCCGTTTACTCTTGTAACGCCTAAGTGTGTCGGGTTAGGGTGTGTCGAGTGAGGAGTGCAAGCGGCGGGGAGGTCGTGAGGCATATACTCAACAAGCTGAGTGAGTTTGCTCTTATAAAGGGTTTTTCATACTTGTACAATTGTAAATACAAGTTGAGTTTTCCCTTTGTATATGACTTGTATTTGTTTCCTTGTGGTGTGGTTGTGTGCCAGGTGACATCAAACCTCGGTTGCGAGTGGGGGCTGGTTGGCAGGCAAAGTTGTCAATGCCAACAGGACGTGGAAAAATTCGATCCCCGCATTGGTCCCGTGACAATAGCCCACATGGACGAGAAAGAAGTGGACTCATGCCCTGCGACGACAAGGCTTACTATGTTACCGAGGATCTCCCAGTCGCTCAGTTTGTTGCCGCTTTCGTTTTCCATCTGCATCAACCCGTCCATCAGGTCATTGTCCGCTGGATCCCCTTGTCAGGCTCATTTCTTCTGCAACTCGGTGTCGAAGATCACCTTGAGCTCCTCCCGGCACTACTACAATGCGAATTTAGAAGAATATTCTCGTGATCATACATTCTATTGCTGTGCACCTGCAGAGCCCGGCGGTAAGCAGTGTGCCCGTATTCCCTCGACTAATCCGTAGAACAACTGATCAATGTTATCGAACAGTGGTCCTTGCTCGAAGCTCGCAGACAGTTTTGCAATATTCGCAAATGTCACCTTCGAAGAAGATGACTCAAGTCTCCGTAATTACATGAAATAAGGGAAATGGTAACTTGAAATCTCATGGGACGATAAGCTGAAAGAAATCAAAACAAGTCGATATATACCTTCTTGATCTCATCCCAGGCTCTGATTCTGCCTTTCTGGGCCCATGACTGGAGGGCAGCAACAATCCGGGGCTGGACTGAGCCGGCGATGCAGTGGAGAGATCGGGGCGGGTAATGTCACTTAAAACGTACCCCCAGAGTCGAGCGCGAGCCTGGCCGTGGACCGCCATGAGCGAAGTGAGGCTGACAAATTAAGTTCGGATCTCGGCCACTGTAGGGTGAGGGCATCATCAGACTGGAACGCAAACTTGCTCACCGACGGGAGGCATGCGATGATAGATGGCGATCCAAAGAGGTGGGTCCTATGCAAGCCTTGTCCTCCATCACCGAACCTGATAATTGGGTCAATTCGATATTCGATATATATGAGTGGGATGATCTCAAGAAATCTTGATTTAAGTCAAGATCGTCAAAGCTCCCTTTAAGTTGTGAATCTTTTTCCTCTTCGAGATTCAAATGGACCTCATTATATATTAATAATATGTACGGGGTAGAGTTTCTTACTTGCGACGTTTAGCGTTGATGAAGTCGTCAGGGCTACGGAGGACATTAAAGTACCAAAGGAAGGTGGCCATCACCCCAAAGAAGCCCGGCAAACCCACGTGGCCAGCTGGTAGCCTCGTCCCGGCCGAGGCACAGCCCTTCTTGACCGGGGTGGCATACCATAGCTCGTTCCACACAGCCACAGCCACCACTGCCCACCACCATGGCCAGGTCAGGCTGACCATCCAGTTGTTGCACAGATGACTGTTACCATTCTCCTTCACATTCTAACCTCTCGTACTTCAATTTGTTGGCTCTTTATGTAGATTCAAAGGTGTTCATAGTTCAACTCACCAATCTGATATTTATGGTGGAGATGGACGCTATGCGTGTTTATTTCTAAGGATTAAAGGGGTAATCGCATTCCATGCTGCCCTTAAATTTGGCCACTCGACCGGCCCGTAAGAGGGGTAAGACTTTCAAAGGAACAGTTTGCTCCGTTTAATCCAGTCACCGGAGAGCCCACTTCAAGTGGAGGAGGAAATAAATCATTCTGGCTAACCCCTGCGGCGGTCTCTCATTCATGTCGAGTGGCTCACAGGTAGACGATGTCATAGCCAGGACAGCTTTGACGGTTGCACACGAGACAGCTTCCCAAGAGTCACAAGTGGAGCTAATGTATCGACCGGCCCTGCTACACAAAATCCGTTCTTAAAACAATGGAACATGGAAAATGATACCATGCTACAAATGTTCACCACACAAACCTCATCCGAAGGGGCAAGGGTGTTGATTTCGACTCTCAATAAGAGCCCCGACCCGTGAGTTGAATGGATCCAAAATCCGTGACTCAAGTAGGAAGGCCATGATAGGTATTGTCTGCTCTCTATATACGATTTCATCTTTAAAAAAATATTCTCAACAAAAACAAAAGAGTTTATTCTTATATATTTATTTTCTCTATCCATAAGTGAAATTTTAGGATAATACAAGGATATCGTATCATGCATACCTTGTCTTGAAGTGAGAGATTGACCTTGACTACACGTGGATCTTGTATTCATAATATGGACCGGATTTTCCTCGTGAACAATTTCGGAGGGATGTGCAATCCCGAGACCATGGTGAAGTGGCGATTGGTCAACTTTTCTATTGCCACGATCATGCCAACCCGGAACCTCCCCGACCGGTAGCAAGGTTGGTCCCTTCAGTCAGGCTCCGGAGGCTGTTGTGTTGTGGATAGAAAATGTTCGGTGGGAAGCGGCCTTGTGCAGATAATGCGACAAGGTTAACCGATGCTAGTGGGAAAACGAACGGGAGTCCCACCTATTAAGATATACAATTTCATATCGATTAAATAAAGAAAACGTTATGAACTTATAAGAAAGTTGGGTACCACCACTTATTAGCTTGAACTTTTAAGTGAAAACGGACTCGATCCCTTATGAGCTCATAATAAATTTAACATGGTAACAAAGTTAGTAGACTTGCACCTTACCCAACTTGAGTCCAAAACCCTAGCTCGTGGTCAGTTGATATAAGTCCGAATACAAAAGAAAATTGTCTAACTCGTGGTTAGTTACCCCCCTCGCTTGAGACCGGAAGATTAACATGGTATCAGACCCAACCTTCTTTATAAGTTTATAACGTTTTCTTCATTTAATCGATGTAAAATCGTAGATCTCAACACCCGCGCTCTCAATAATTGTCTACAAGTCGGATACTCTTTTTCCGATCTCAGACGAAAGGAACAACTGGTCACGAGTTAGGCAATTTTCTTCCATACTCGAGCATATATTAACATACCACGAGTCAAAGTTCAAGACTTGGGTCGGACAATGTACGAGTCCACTAGCTCTTATAACATATTAAATTCATTATGAGTTCATAACGAGCCGGCTCGTTTCCATTTAAAAGGTCAAACTAATAAGTGACAGTACTCAACTTTCTTATAAGTTCACAACATTTTCTTTATTTAATCGATATGAGATCGTATATCTCAACATCACTAAGAAGTATCTTAACTGTGCACTTGTACAGTTTTGTAATTGTATTAAGAAATTAAGATAATTTTTTTTATAAAACAAAGTGGAGTTCTTGAAAATAGTAATCCTCTAATGATAAGATTTCCTTGATGAGATACATTGTGCGGATTTGACTTTTAGAGAGAGAAGATTAAGCCTTGATGGCACGGATTTGATTTTTTGGCACTATAATTTATTTATCAGACCGGAAACCTCCATCGACGGCCAAGCTATGGCCGGTGATGAACTCCGCCTCGTCCGAGGCCAGGAACACCACTGCATCGGCCACGTGCCCCACGTTGAGGACCCCCTCGAGGTACGAAAACGGCTCGAAGTGGCTCTCCACCTCTTCCTTCCGGACCCCGAACAGCCCGCAGAGGAGCGGGGTCCCCATGGGACCCGGAGCCACGCAGTTGACCCGGATACCGTGCCGCCCGAGCCCCATGCTAGCCGACCTCACCAGCCCGAGCACCGCATGCTTCGACATCACGTAGTCGATGTTCTCGGGGTAGCCGGTCCCCGACATCACGCTCGCCGTGCAAATTATGCTCCCCTTGACGCCGCCCTCCACCATGGCCCTGGCGGCGTGCTTCACGCAGGCGGCGGTACCGAGGACGTTGACCCCGAACAGGCGGCCGCACGCCGGGAGGTCGAATCCGAGGATGTCCTGCTTCGGGCTGATTACCCCGGCGTTGCTGAACATGATGTCCACCCGGCCGTGGTTCTCCACGGTGTAGTCCACCAGGGACCTCACCTGGCCCTCGTCGGACACGTCACAGCGGACGTAGGCGCAGCTGCCGGGTCCGACCGAGGACGCGACGGGCCGGCCCTTCTCGTCCTGGACGTCCGCGACCACCACGAACGCGCCTTGGCTGGCGAGACGGCGCACCGTCTCCTCGCCAATGCCACTCGCTCCACCAGTTACTACGGCCACCTTGCGGTCGAGTTTCTTCTTGGAGCATGATGATGAAGATTTCGAGGTCTCGTCCATCGTGGAGAGAGCTTCTCGTGTGTATCTGGACGCTCTCGATTGCTGAACCATGGTCTGCCGGGACATATATATATGACAGCGAAAATATCTTCCTGGTCGGGGAAGATGTTAGTCCGAAGATCAAACATGTGGGTGATGATCTTCTTGATTGATAATAATTCGAGGCCGTAGCATTCTGCAACTTTGAACAGGACATCATTGCGTTAGTTCGGCCTCGTCTCGTATCCTTTGTCGCCATTTTCTTGGTCACGATATGATCTCCTGTAGGACAGATCCAGGACTTGGGTCGGGGGATTGGCCCGCGGCGAGGCCCTTTGGGGGCAAATGAGGTCATATGAGCGAGCTAACGGTGGAAGTGGTAACCTTACAAAGAAAACGAACAAGGTGGAATTTCCCAGCGTCGAAAATTTCGGAGCTTGACCGTTGGTCCCCCTATTGAACTCCGAAGCGGCTGTGATCAATTACATCGTGCCCTTTACAGAGGACTGAGGTCATCTGCTATTTGTTTGTTGACCTTTGCTTGGACTCGATGGTTATCGCCTCATGCAGCTGTATTTAAAACATTTCACAGGGGCAGTATCGGGCTTACTCGACGCTCCTTCCTCCTCGGGACAGAATCAAAGTCCAAATTCAAGACATGCACGGCATTCTTCATACATACTACTCACATCAAGGCATGCCGGCTAGAAGGTAGTGAGAAGAACAGCAACTGAAATTTTCTCAAACATTAAGAGAATAATTTAAGTCTTACTCGCTCAGGCTCTAGAGGAGGGTATTTTTGCTAAGAATACAGTAATACTCTATAGAAGGCACAGACCAGTTTAGAGAAGGGCACAGAGAGAGAGAGAGAGAGAGAGAGAAGATTCTCTCTTCTTCAGATCAGACGGTGTAAGCTTGCTGAATTGTCTCAATGTCCAAACCTTTCAATCTGACCACCGACTCCACATGACCCTTCAGTGTGTGAAGCTCCCTCAACCTGCAAGACCAGATATGAAAGTTGCTAATGCAAAGACAATGCTCGGAAGAGAAATTTTGAGAAGTTGATGTGTAGGAGATGACAGTTAGGATTCAAAGGATCATATTTGCTTCAGCACAGTAAGTGCTGACATTGACGGACATCAAACTTGGGGAAATCAGTTATAATTCCTAGAACTGGACATCATGTTCTAATATCATTCTCCGGAAGTAGTCCTCTGATAAAGCTTTTACTCCTTGAAAATGCATAAAAGACGAGCGTAACCATAGATAAAAGAAAGCTTCTCAAGTTCCCGTCATAATTGAAAACCATTTTCTGTTTACTTATTTTCTCCGAATAACCATGTATTACCTGGCAATGTCAGCTCGCCTCTTAGCTTCTTCAGCAATCTGGTTGAGTTCTGTGAAGCGGTTCCGCTCAGGGAACATCTTCGTGTCAGGTGGCTGCAACCCATGAAGAGTCCTCTGTGCGTGCGCCCATTGAAGCTCACGCTGTTCCTTTCCAAAGTCCTTCTGTCTTGTAAATGCAATCTAGGGAAGAGGACAAGGAGTAAAGATCCTTGAGAACATGATTAATAATAGATGGAAGCACTCATTCATAAATTTGTCATCCCATACCCTTTGCTCGATAACGAGATCCCAAGCCCTTCCACTCAAGGCATAGCGAATGATGAACTTTATCAAATCGAGAGGGATGTAAAAGATGATGTTGTAGAGCCATATCACACCAGCCCATCCCCACCCAATTCCTTCAATAGCAGCAAAACTCCAATTTGCATAAACAGCAATCAGGGTGGCGATCTGCTCAGGAGCAACATACACTTAAGGAACACAAAATTGAAAATTTTCATCATCTCCTAGTTTTTATTTTAATCTGATCAATTTCACTCACCAGCTGAGCAATCACAAAAGCTGCCACGAGCAGTAATCCAGGGCGCTCCACATAAGACCACCCACGAGACCGAGTCACAAAAATAAGGGCCTGACTGATTGTACTGACTTGCAGGTATATTGCAGAAGCAAGCTTTCTGAAGTCATCATGAGCCGTCTTCTCCAGAGTGGCTACTCCGAATATTCTCTACAAGATCAACATAGCACAGTGAATCTCTCCACGATTCAAAAAGGAGCAAGTGATTGCAAGCTTGTATTGGCAATCCAAAAACAGGTGTTAGTTCTACAGAAGATTCAAACCTTCAGAAAGACTTACCGGGAAGAAGTCAGTTTTGTATGCAGCCCAGAAGAATATGACAGTCATCATTGCTAGGTAACTTCCAAGAACAATCCCTGTGGTAAAGATTTCTGCTAGCTTCCAGCTGTCAGGTAGAGGAGATGGTTTTACCCGGTCCTTCGAAATTGTCATAATAGTTCCTAACATATCCATAGGATGACAGTTCAGTATGAAAGAAAAAGCTAAAGAAAACACACAACACAGGAAAAAAAAACAACTTACCATCATTGAGTATAGCTATGATCAGCACCATAAAAGGTGGAAAGTCAAATCTCCATATCAGGGCCAGCAGCATAAAACCGAGCTTTCAACAACAGAAGAGGGGAAAATAGATTTAGTTCCGTTTCCATCCACACTGATTATCTCTTTCAGGTGTCTCTTCAAGAAAAGGAAGACCCATTTGGTGCAATGGAATCACACAAGAATGGAAAATGATAAGAATAAGAATGGAAATAATAATGTTCTAGAATTGCATTCCATTTCTATTACAGCATAGATGATGGGGCTAAAAAGAGTATTAACTTACCACAATACGGATTGTGATGGAAACTGCATAAATCTGCCAGATAAAACAAAAGAGATTGAGATAATGACAGGCATGCAAAACCAGGGAAAGGATTAGGGACAACTGATGCTTACTGTGTAATTCTTCATTCTCTGAAAGATTGCACGACTGGTAAGGACAGCACTGATGATGACACTAAGACCAGGTTCTGTGAGGACAATATCAGAAGCACTCCTAGCTGCATCAGTTGCATCAGCTACAGCAATTCCAATGTCAGCCTTCTTAAGGGCAGGAGCATCATTAACTCCATCTCCAGTCATTCCGCAGATGTGTTTCCTTCCTTGCAGACGTTTCACAATTTCGTACTTGTGCTCTAAAACCACATGATAGTTTTGAAGGAATCAGAAGAGCTGGTCCAGAAATTGTACGAATTTGACAAGGGAAAGAAAGAAAGATACCAGGGAAGACACCAGCAAAGCCATCTGCCTTCTCAATCAGCTCATCAATTGGTAGTGCAGCAATCGACTCATCCTTGTCTTGTCCCAGTAGAGCAGCAGAGGGATACATGTTTGTTCCCATTCCCAATCTGCGTCCAGTTTCCTTTCCTATCGCCAGTTGATCACCTAAAGCGGAGTGACAAGAATCAGATATGTGACTAAAATCTTTAGAAATATTATTTTTGTCAGGATCTGTGCTTGGTGAGAAGGTTAGGATATAGGGTAGTCTAAAACAACATGATGAATCCACACTCTACTCATGCAGAGACAGCCTCATTGAAATAAGATGTCCTTCCAAATGTAACACTAAGAGTAAGATGATGACTTACCAGTGATCATTTTCACATTTACACCGAGATTCAGAGCCCTCCTTATAGTCTCTGCACTGTCGTGCCTTGGCGGGTCAAAAAGGGGCATGAGACCGATGAATTGCCATGGACCTCCAGGACTTTCCTTCCTTCCTTCAGGAACTTCCTGCACCAAATGAAAGGTAAATGACAGGTACATAAGAGATGCAAGGAATCAAATTACCCTGGGCTTGAAGCCGACAATTATACGAGTTATCGAAATACCAGGTCAAAGCACAAGTTCCGGTTCAATCACCTGATACGCAACAGCTAGTGATCGCAACCCACGCTCAGCAAATTTATCAATCACAGCATGGACTCTACGCTCAATCTCAGACTTGTTGTGTACGAGGTTTAGGATCTAGAGATCAACAATCATAGCAAACAAAATAAATAACAAATAACTCATAATAATGATAACATTCACCCATAAAAATAGTAACAAAAGCAACAAATATGTCCACTAAAAGAGATCATTTGATGAGGGAAGACTGTGACCTGTTCAGGCGCGCCCTTGCTCACTCTGTGCATCCTGCCTTGACCATCAATGTAAGTCAATGCAGTTCTCTTATCAGTAGGATTGAAAGGAAGGAAGTGAACCTCTTGAATACCAGCCCGGGCCTTTTTAATCCATTTCAGGACAGAGTACAACAATCAGTATGTGAAATAATGATTTTTTTTTCTATATGATGAACGAGAAATAATTAGCAAGTTATTAGGTCACCTCCTTCGGGTCAGCTAGCATCCCAACTATAGCAGCATCAATTGCATCTTGGTTTTCAGTTCTCGATGCTTGAGCTGACATTAGAACCACAGTATCTGGGTCCACCCCTTTTGAGAAAACCTTTGGCCACAAAAAATTATTAAACAAGCAATTAACAAACTACGAATAGTAAATTTAAAATTGAAATTGTGTGTTCATGATGAGAGAAGCACAAGTCCCCAGTCCAACCTCAATCAGATTCTTATCAACAGTCAGCTTGTTCAGCGTAAGTGTCCCGGTCTTGTCACTGCAAAGAACGTCCATACCTGCCATCTCTTCGATTGCCGTCATTCTCTTCGTGATAGCTCCCTGGAATAAATAAGATGTTCAATCAAAGCCCTGTAATTATCAAACATTTCAATTAAGCACTAGTAGGGAACAGACTCGGCCCACCTGCTGAGCCAACCGGTGTGAGCCAATGGCCATTGTAACAGATAAGACAGTAGGCATGGCAATAGGGATTCCTCCAATGAGCAGCACAAGAAGATTATCAATTCCAGGACGATACTGCCGATCTTGAATTGGGTACATCACAATAATCTCTATTATCATTCCCAGAGCTATAGAACATATGCAGAAGTTCCCAATTGATGTCAAGACCTATAAAAACAGCAAGACAGATTTAAACAGAATTGTTAAACTATTCTAATGTTATAAAAAAATCCGAAAGATTTTGAAGCTCGACTGCCTTGCCTTCTGGAAGTGGCCCACTTGGTTGGTGGTGTCAACAAGGTGGGCAGCCTTCCCAAAGAAAGTATGGACTCCTGTGGCGATAACAACTGCTTCAATTTCTCCTTGTTTACAGGTAGAACCCGAATAGACACCATCTCCAGGGCCTTTGGTAACAGGAAGAGACTCTCCAGTAAGTGCAGACTGCAGAACAGAATTACAATCTTTTATTAAGATAAACCCCGTGAAATAAATATATTCGAACTTGGAAAAACAAAAACTTAAAAAAAAAAAAAGGAGCCCCACCTGGTCAATTTTCAATGGATCTCCATCAAGAAGACGAGCATCAGCGGGAATAATATCTCCAAGTTTGATGCTTATTATATCACCAGGAACCAGAATAGAAGCATCTTGCTCACTCCACCTCCCATCCCGAAGAACCTATACATGATGTATATTATTAACACATCAACAATCAAGAACTAGACTAGAGGCCCATTTCTAATCTATCACAGCGGCTTCCTAGACATTTCAAGAAAATTCTAACAGCACGATCAAAGAAGTAGCTGCATAAACTCCAATTACCTTGGCTTTGGGGGCGAGACGAGCCATGAGGGCAGCTGCAGCGTTACCTGCATTGTTCTCCTCAATAAAGCTAATGGTGGAGTTGATGACAAGCAGCGTAATGATACCAACAAAGTCTTGCCAATCAGGGGGCTTTCCCTGAAAACACAAATCGGAGAAAGAACTGAGCAATATACTCCAACACAAACATTTTACGGAAAAGTGCATAGACAAATGGTAATAAACGAAAAGGGGCACAGAATACAGCAATCACTCACCCCTCCATTAGCCAGAGCAATTGCCATAACAGCGGCAGCTTCCATCACCCATGAAAGAGGGTTCCACATAAAACCCAAGAACTTCAGGAATTTGCTTTCCTAAGACCGAAAATCAAAACCTCGTGAGGAAGGAACAAGAACTCGATCCTCAAGTTTAGAAATTTTTTGGAACAGAATGCATCAGACATATAGAGAGGGTGGTATGGTGCCTTCTTCTCCTCAAGCTTATTGTGCCCAAATATGGCGAGCCTCTCCTCGGCAGCTTCAGTCGTGAGACCCTCCCTGCTGCATCTCAAATTCTCAAGCACCTCCTCGATGGGTATGTTCTCCTGCCAAAAAGAAAACAGAGGGAGACAGGTTTAGATCCAAAGAACCAAATCACCACACAGTATTCCAAAGAATTCTTGCGTAGATCTGTCATTTGTAATTACCAAATCCACAGCTTCCTTCAGGACTGCTTCCAATACTTCGGACTTGTCCCCCATCTTCTCTTCTATCCACTAACCCAATCCCGCTTTCCAAAGGACTCAAAGCTTTCCTTTCCGGCTCCTCACTCTATGGCAGCTAGAAACCCAAAAAAAAAAAAAAACCAGTTAACAACAGAGGCAGGGCGACGCTCCGGCGAGCTCGGAGGTGCAGAGAAAAATCATGGCGAAGACGTTGATAGTTGGGACATGCGGCTGGGCATCAAATGGATGCTCTCAGAGATGGAAATGGGTGAATGAAAGGAGACAGCCCACCTACACCAAATCTGCAGGACGAAGATGAGCAGGAGAGAGCAAACCAAAACAGACGAGAAAAAAGAGAAACCGCTGCTAGAGGAGTAAGTTGGCAGAGTTACCGTTCACACAACGAAACCAAAAAGGCGCCCCTTTTTTATAATGGAGAAAATTCTTCGCAATAAAATCAGCATCCCAGGGCAGTGACATCTACACCCGACAAAAATATGTCGAAATTTAATAATAATTATTATTGTTATTTTCATTTATTTTAACTGTGGATTTTTCTTCTTCCCTTAAATGTTCGAGCTACCCCTAGTGGGGCCAGCCAAATTTTTGTCAACGAAATTGGACCGAGATAAGAAAAATTTTAGAGAAAATCTATTAGGTTGGAATTTTATGTATTTTTTTATTTAAGAAAAAAAAATTATATTAAAAAGCTTGTACTCGGGTATGTTAATTTTTACTCCACAATATTGCAGAATAAGATTGGACCCTCTATGTCTCTTACTCAATTTTGAGGGAATGACAAGTAGCGTCCGTCTGATAATATCATGCTGGATCGATCACTCGGCAGCATGCGGCCGGGATAAAAAGTTCTCGGATTCCGTCCGCTGCGCTGTCGTCCCCAGCGAGAAGCCGTGTCCTGGCACATAACCTTCACACCGGATGACAATTCGATTTTGATACGAACGATGTTGGCCGGAACGCTACACGCGCGCCCCTTTTTTGTCCCCACATGATCTTATCCATATCATCTCGGCGGGGAGGGACGACGGACCCGTACGGACCACTCCCTCGGGGTTGGTCGACGGCTGTGCTCCGTCCGTCCGGAAACGGGTGGAGTTGGTGCACCTTATCGATCCCCCTCCACTGTGGGGGCATTGTTGTCATTTCACCGCGCGTCCATTCCGCACCACCCGCAGCACCCCACTTTTGGGTAGGGATGAATCTGTGAAAGGTGACAATTTTGTCAGTGGGAGGTGGGGGGTGGGGCGTGGGGTGAGGACGCCGACCAAGGGCCGAAGGGATAACGTAACTGCTCATGTGCAATGCAACCCAACCAGCCTCGGAAGGGGCCAAAAAAACAAAAAGGTTTGTTTCTTAATTGGAATAAAAAATTTTCGAATGAAAAATTACATTAAATATCTTTCGTTTTTTATTTTAATTTGAAAATTTTTGTATTTATAATTGAGGATTATCTTTTTTATATGTGAAAAAAAGGACGTTTTTACTTGCCAAATAAATAGACATATTATGTGAGACGGGTTTTAACCATAGTTTTAAAAACCGGACTGGGTTAGTCGGTTCGACCAGTTCAACATGAAACCGACCACTCACCCGATCCAATTCCTATAAAAGATCCAATTACACTTTTAATGAGATCAACTCCGATTGAACTGGCCAGTTTTCAATTCGACTGGTAAACTCAATTGAACCAGTGAAAAAACCAACCTACTTAAAGTTAAAAATATAAAAATATATTATAATGGACATATTCTATTTTATTATATTTATATTTATAATTTATATTATACTTTTATTTAATATAATGGTTATATTAATAATTTTTTATAAATCATATTCAAATTATAATATTACATAGATTAATTAGTAAAATTATATTATTAATATTATTTATTAAATATACGATCCAACCCATTGAACCCCCGGTCCAACCTATCAACCCATTAACCTATGTCTACACCGATTCCTGACCCGATCCAATTTTAAAAACTATGGTTCTAACTAAAACATTTAAATATGAAAATCTCATTGAAAGTTACCCCATTTATAAGTAAGTCTTAATATTTTTAAAACATAATATCTTATTATATATGTTTAGTTTCGTGACGTATTTAAGTCCTATCTGTCAACTCTCTCCATAACGGGCATATTGATGCGGCAGTCGTATGCTAATATTAGAGTTGTTAAATGAGGTGGGTTGGCCTGAAACCGGACCGTCCAAACCCAGAACTGGCCCAGACCGCCCCTAACCCGGCCCATAACCACTTTTATTGGGTTAAAGGGCGGTTATGAGTCGGGTAAAAAATATAGACTTGTTGACCTGTAATTGGCCCAAAACCATTAACCTACTAAATTGGCCTAGAATCGTTTCAGCTTGAAACCGTTAAGAAACTGGCCCGAACCGTGAACTATAGCCCTCTACCCGCCAAGTGTTGCAATCTCCTACACTTTGTTAAAAAATCAACGAACACAAATGGGCGAAAGATCCAATCAAAGCACTATTCATCACATTAAATAAAAATATTGTTCATCTATTTAATTAAAATATTGTTCATATTAAAATACTGTTCACTCAAAACTATATGTGTTTTTTTTATTTTTAAAAATATCAACGGTTCACGAGGAAATCAGCCCAGACCATTAACCTGCTCGTTTATAAACGGTTTTGGACCAGTTCATATTCGCATGAACAGTTACTTGTAACCGGATCAGTCTATTAAGCAAACAGGCCAAACCATAACCGAATCTAACGATTCTAGGCACGTTATGAGCCAGCTCGGATCGCACTTTTAACAACACTAGTTGACATGATAGTTTATATGTTGACGCATCACACCAAAAATATGATGGAGACAACAAAAACTCGCCGATGTGGCACCGAGTTATTGGTATATCACATTGTATTAGCATGACGTGTCGGTCGTGTAAACATTAATGAATGTTAGTTTGCACATATTTTCTACAATGTAATGTACTTGAATATAAATGACTAAATATGATGTTTCAAAACTTTTATAACCCATTTACAGTAATGGAGGACATACTTATAAGATTTTAGTATGATTTTCTCAAATACTAATGATAGCATGAATTCTTAAAATAAAAAAAGAGAAAGAAAGAAAGAAAAATGTGATTTGTTTTTGAGATTAAAACCAAGTATAAATCATTAAAAAAGAGTGGGGAAAAGGTAGCATGTAGACACCGTTCGAATTTATTCCTCGGGACATACCTAAAGTCGTGAGCGTCAGCTGTCCCCTATTCTCCGCTGTCGCTTGTCTCATAGCTCCTTTGAAAATTTACCTCCATTATTTGACGTAAAAAATATAAAGAAATCTTTTAAAAAATTCTTAAAATCTAAATTAATGAGAAACTAATTACTTTTTTTTCCTTAATTCGATGGAAAAAGAGGAAAAAGGAATATTTCCCTTTACACTTACTCCCAAAATATTTAAATCCCCCCTCTAAAAAATGAAGAAAAAAAACCTAATCTCACATGCTTTGCACAATCAATGGTCAATTAATTAACTTTCCATTGTGTGATTAGATGTATCTTAGTATCTCAATTGGAAATAGCACATTATATTAGAGGTAGCAAAGTTTGGGATGGCTCGAAAGCACCACCCAGGCATGGCATGAAAAAACCGTGTCTAGTGTTCTCGAGTCGCATGAGAGATCAGGTTGTATGGACATGGCAAAAAAATAAATCAGGCACAAAAAAAATTATGCATGTCTAAAAGTACAAAAATAAATTTTATAATAAAAAATTTTAAAAATGATTAATTATACACATATAATTATATTTTAATTATTATTTTTAATATATTATTTAAAATAATATAAATAATTTTATTTTATTTTTAAAAAATAATTATTTTTGTGATTCTTGTTATATTCAAGTTATTCAAAGCAAAATATTGGTGTTCAATTTGAAATTTTTGGGCCACACAAAATGGTGGTCATGCCGGCCAGCTCTACATATCTGATCATCTCCTCAAATAATTTTGAGAACATGACATCAACCCTTAAATCTATTAATCCTTTTTTTTTTATTTTCATTCGAGATTATTAATTAAAATTACACCATCTCAATTGGGTGACTTGGTTTTTCTCTCCTGTATTTAAAAGTGTTAAACAGGCAAGATTGGCCCCATAACTAGACTAAAACCGAACCATCCAAATGACTAAACCGGCCCAGACCACTCATAACCCGGCCAATAACTATTTTTATTGGATTAAGGGCAGTTATCGACTAATTTAGAAATATGAACCTGTTGAACTATAATCGGCTCAAACTCAGAACCGTTTAAAAACATGCCCGAAACTGTTGAAAATTAGCCCGACTACTTAAAAATCTTCAAATTAACAATCAGATTTTATCATGTGTAATTTAAAATTTCAAAAAAAAATACATTTAAAATATTTTTTTAAAAATATTAAAAAGATGGACGGCTCACAAACCAAATCAATATGTTTATAAACGGTTTCATACCGGTTCATATTTGTACAAATTGTGACTCATAACCGAACAGGTCCGTTAAGCAAACAGGTCGAACGGTAACTGAGATTAATAATTTTAAACCCATTTTAAACTGGTATATACTCTACTTTTAACAATGCTACCTATATCCATGGGCCCACTGAACAGTGACTGCTCCAGATCAAGCTGAAAATGATGGTTATTTAAAAGAAAAAAAGGTATTTTCCTTTATTGTAAAAAGAAAATAAAAAAATTGAAATAGAAATTTTCAGAGGATCTGCTGGAGGTCAGCTATGACGCGTGTTGCTCGTTGGTGACCAGCTTGTCACCAACCGTCCGTAATTCATTAATGAATTAATTCCATAACTTATTAATCTGCCGTTATCACTTGGACCAGAATTTCAACCCTCAGCTACTACCCCCAATATTTTATATACGGTTCATTGCCCGGTATGTATGATTTCTATTTATGCTTATATATATTAATTCAATATTACAAAATTTTTAATATATTTATATTAGAGATGTTGGCGGTTTTTAATTATTAGAACATAATTTTCAGAGCAGTTATTTTATTTAAAAAATAATATCAATATGAATTAATTAGTTATTATACCAATAGATATCATTAATATAAAAATAAATAAAAAATATAAGAGCGGTTGCTATAGAGACACAATTACCACGAAAACAGGCTCATGTGTGTCAACGAAATTTCTTCTCCATCAACAATGACCCAACTACCGGAAGAATTTTTAGTGAGAAAAATTTCAAACATGGTCTTGTTTTGTCTTTTAAGATATTATTATTATTATTATTATTATTATTATTATTATTATTATTATTATTAAAGTGAAATTACATTTTAATATTTATCACCCCATATTCCAATTATCTCCCAAAAAAAGAACGAAATCGAATTTCAGAATGATGCGCATGGAGGATGAAACCCTTCCAGCAGGACTGGCCCAGGATTTAGGGCACGATTGGATCGAGGGAATTTTTTTTTCTCTTGATCTACCTATTAAAATAGATAATGGAGTCGTAATTCTTCAATTTTATTTATCGTTGTCCTCGATATTCCTTCATACTCTTGGAATTATAGAAAAGTCAATCATTTTATGGGTTTTAGGTGGACAACTAATGATCCCGAGTCTCTCCAACTCTCTCTTCTAAACCCTAGAGGGTGACAACCGCAAACTGACAACATACAGTATCTCATGTTCAAGATTCGAAACTCTCGAAAGTCAGCATCTGAGATTTAATTGGTGAGGCACAAATTATACAATACACTATCCCGATAAATTGGTCGATTGTTATAATACTCGACAATACCAATATCAAAAAGAAGAAGAAGAATTCAATATAGTAGCATTACTTCTATTTTAAGAGTCCGACATTCTTGTAACTATTTATTTTCTTTTCCAGATCTTCTCTTCCAAAAAAAAGAAGTATATATTTAATTAATTCTACATTTTTGCTAATTTGTGGAGGTAAGTAAGGAAAGCTTTATATATATATATATATATATATGTATATGTAAATATGAAAGGAGTGGGCACGAGAGGTGTCCCCTTCGCCGATATGCAAGAGGCGTACCACTCCGTACTATTCCGTAACACCACACACTTTTTTCTCTCTCCCCCACCCACCTTTTTTTTTTCTAATTATTATTTAAAATTAAAATGTGAATAATTTATGCTATGCAAAAGGGCACTCGCGCATGAGCCTTTAGTGGTTGATGATTGGGACTGGGCATTCGACCTAATCGATCTTTTTTGGGCAGAACCCCTCTTGGGGTTCACGTAATCCGACGCACTATTTTCCTATTTTAGTATATTTCAACTTGTGCGGATTGACTTGAGATCTTGTCCCAACAATTTCCTACTATATATATATATACTATAGTAGGAAATTAAAAAAATAAGGAAAATTTTACAATTAAATTTAAAAGTTATTAATTCTATTTTAAAATTAAATCCATCTAATTCCCTACCTAACAACTGACCATCTAATTATTAGACATTGCAGATGTAACCGAGCATGTGAAAGTGAGTTCTTGATCATCTCGAGTACGGCAGATTTAACGCAGATTTAGTGTCACTGGCGTTGCGTTCCCATCAAATGGAGAGTTGATCAGAGATAGATATTAAATTCATTGTGAGCCCATAAAGGATTGGATCCATTTCCACTTAAAAGCTCAAGCTGATAAGTGGCGGTACCCAACCTTCTTATAAGCCCACAACGTTTTCTTCATTTAATCGATGTGAGATCGTATATCTCAACACCCGCCCTCACGTGGCAACGTGGTTCACTTTGCCACGTGCCATTAAACACCCGCCCTCAACAACCGTCTACAAGCCGGGCTTTTTTCTTCCGGTCTTGGACGAGGGGGACAACTAGCCATGAGTCGGGCAATTTCTTCCGTACTCGGGCTTATATCAACTAACCACGAGCCAGGCTTCTGGACTCGGGTTGGGCGAGGTGCGAGCCCACTTGCTCTGATACCATGTTAAAGTCGTTGTGAGCCCATAAGGGATCAGGCCCATTTCCACTTAAAAGCTCAAGCTCATAAGTGGCGGTACCCAACCTTCTTATAAGCCCACAACGTTTTCTTCATTTAATCGATGTGGGATCGTATATCTCAACACCCGCCCTCACGTGGCAACGTGGTTCACTTTGCCACGTGCCATTAAACACCCGCCCTCAACAACTGTCTACAAGCCGGGCATTTTTCTTCCGGTCTTGGACGAGGGGGACAACTAGCCATGAGTCGGGCAATTTCTTCCGTACTCGGGCTTATATCAACTAACCACGAGCCAGGCTTCTGGACTCGAGTTGGGCGAGGTGCGAGCCCACTGGCTCTGATATCATATTAAATTCATTGTGAGCCCATAAGGGATTGGGCCCATTTCCACTTAAAAGCTCAAGCTGATAAGTGGCGGTACCCAACCTTTTTATAAGCCCACAACGTTTTCTTCATTTAATCGATGTGGGATCGTATATCTCAACAATAGAGGTTTGATTTAACAGTCACGCAAAAGAAAAATTAAAGGAAATAGAGATTTGGTAGTGCGGTTGGTCAAGAGGAGGTGCGCGGAGGACCAACAGATAGTGAACTTAAGTATTATTAAATTAAAATATTTGTTTAGGTGGGATAAAATTTAATATGTGAATATATGCCATATATATGAGAGTGAAATATGGATAATTTAATGAAAATGGGTAAATTTAAATAAGATTCATGTAAAATTTATTGATTTTCCTAAGTTCGGATAAGGGCTCCTAAATTCATCATTACTAGACACAACAAGTAGGTTCTGATCTATCTTAATTACTAACTTGAATAAGTGATTTCTTATTAAAATTTTAAATTAATGATTAAATGATCAAATATATGAGAGAGTGGCTATTTTTTTTTTTAAAATCCTGAGTTGACTATATATTAATTTTAAGATACGTTTTGTTTTATCCAAAAATACTGCACAGTAAAAAAAACTGATCTCAATTAGTCAAATTCATGAAATACACTGCGAAACTAAGTTTTAGTGTGATGAATGGACGGTGGAGGATTTATATTAAATGGAGGGCGGAGATGGCCCACGCACGAGTCTGATGGCATCGTGATTGACTCATCTTCAACAGAGAGAGGACTTAATGCTTTTGCCAACACCGACCGACATGTCCATCATTTTTGTCCCACCCCCACGCCCCACCATTTCTATTCCGTGGCTTGAGTTCATCCTCTTCCTAGCGACATATATGAATGCGGATAGAGGACATATATATCTACAAATATAACTTAAATATGTTGAGATGGTCCGACATTTTATGGTCCTCTTAATTCTATCCTTGAATGGGTCGAACCTCCCGATTTTATTCGTGTCTCATAGTGGGATAGGGCAATTCGAAGAACATGTACGTGTGTGTAATTTAGGAGGAAGAGGAGAGAGATTTTTACTTGCAGAGAGGAAAATCTTTTCTTTTTTTATTACATACGTGGGCAGATTTTTGGTATTATAATAAGATTGCAAAAGTGGAGAAGAGATTAAAGGGTATGGAAAATTTTACGATGAGAATTAAATCGATAACCTCTTGGTTGTTACGAGGAAATGCTATTTTAGCTTCCCTTTTTAGAGGAGTTTCCGTAATGGTGCACATTATGCATGACTTTAGGAGTGTGATCTTTCATGCAATTGCCTACTCTATCGATGATTACTAATGTTGTTAAAAGTGCAGTTCAAACTGATTCAAAACAGGCATAAAATCGTTAGATCCGGTTATAGTTCTACCCATTTGCTTAATTGGTTGATCTAATCACGAGTCACAGTTTATGCAAATATGAATCGACTGAGAATCATATATAAACAGGTCGGTTAACGGTCCGAGCCGGTTTGACCCGTGAACCGTCCATATTTTTATTATTTTTTTTAAAACATAATTATTTTCGAATTTAATAATATAAACAATATTTTAATTGGTGAGTAGTGATTTTAAACAGTGTCTTGATTGAGTTCGATAGACGTTGTAATTGGATTAGCAGTGCTTTAATTGGATGTCTCACTATTCGTGACAGTTAATTTTTTAACAAATTGTAGGTAATTACAACACTTGGCAGACGGAGAGCTATAGTTCACGGTCCAGGCTAGTGCAGTCCGATTTTGTAATGGTTTTGGGCTGATTTCTTAACGATTATGGGCTAGTTTAGTAAGTTAACAGTCGGGTCGGTTATAATTTAACGGGTCTATATTACTAACCCCGCTCATAACTAACACTCAATCCAATAAGAGTAATTGTGAGACAAGGTAGAGGTAGTATCGTACGATTCCGAGTTTGGACATCCAATTTCACTCATCTATCAACTGTAGTGATTACACTCCTCCCTCTCTCTCTCTTTAACATAGTTAAATTCATCTTTCAAATTATAATTTTTTTTAAGATACTACTTTTAAAAATTATATATGCATTTATTGGGACCACGTGGCTTCCAATGTGGGGGGACTTTCCTGTCGTAGACAACAAAGAGGATAAGGGATTAAATGCTGAGCTCTAATCCTTATATGAGTTCATGAGATATGAACGATATCATATCGTGAATTAATGAAACCGAAGTTAAGTAAGGCTATAATAGGAGCAATTTTTCACATAAATCAATTATAACTATATGTTATTATTAGGTAATACTCATCAGATATGTACTGTGCACATTCGTGTTTGTGTGTGTATATATATAACAAGGTGGAATCTGACTCCTCGGCACTCAGTGAACCCTTCTCACCCACAGTTTCACTGTATCAAGTGGCAATCTCTCCTAAAGATACTTTGGAGCTGATTGTGGGGGGTGACTGGTGAAGAGCCTTTTCGGTCCAATTATAGATGGGACACAGAGCCAGACATCCGATTCTCTGAGCCCTCCAAAAGCCAAACCAGAGCCACTGAGTCCTTTCAATTGGGACAGACATCACTTTCCACCACGATCTCACCTCTCTCTTTTCAAGATCTGATAGGGTTTGGCATGTCACTCAACTCGATACCACCGAGAAACTTTGAGCTTGGTTCTCGTTAATTATCGTCACATTTCTCTCGGTCCCTCCTTGAGTAACAGGACTCCTTGGTGGGACATTCGGGCCTAAGAGTTCAGAGAGAGTTCCCCCGGTCCATTTTAATCAGCAGCCCCGCCCAATCATCTGAGGAGGCTCCGGCCCTGTGCGTTGGGTCTGCCTGTGTTTTTCGAACATGGGCTAGAGCCTGCCACCCTACGGCAGCTCTTACCCTTGGCGTTGCAAGGAAGCTCTTCCGATGGACTGACTGCTCGGAGCCTCAGTTTTACTTCAGGAGGCGGAGGGAGCCGAAATCGAAGAGAAAACGTTTGGTGCAGCAACTGCAAATCCTTTTTTTTTTTTGTCGCCTGGGGAAAGCCCATAAAGAGACTCTTCTTACAGCCCTTGAACAACGTCAAAAGAACCTTTAATGAATGCCACAAGAAATCATCAGCATCACCGGATGAGGAAAAAGGAGATTTACAGGTGAAGAAAGAATCTCTTTCAGATGCAGAAACATATACATTCCTTCACAACTCCTACGCAACTGCCACTGACAAACTGCAACCCAACCACCAAGACTTTGATTAGTCAGTCCATCAACGAATAGAAAGCCACTCTATATCTAAACCCCCGAAAAAGAAGAGAGAGAAAAGGTCTTGTGTTTTCTTGAACGCCCCCGTGTTGTAGCTCGAGTACCTGGGTCAGTCTTATTGCAGGGTCTGTCAAAAGAGACGGCTCATACCGCTACCGACTGACCCGTGAGGGCGTCATGAAGATGGAGCGATCCGTCCTTCATCAAGTTCACACTCAGGCTCTTGAATCTCTCCCGTGAATATTGCCGGGATGCCTTTCTCCAATCAGTCCCGGCCTTCATCATTGCGACGAATTCATCGTAACTGATTCGGCCGTCCTGAAAAGGAATTGGAGAAGGAAATTCGATTAGCAACTTCACTTGATAGGATTCTGGAAGACACAGCTAATAAATGAATGAAACAAAATTTAGGACCGAGAATGTTTCACCTTGTCTGTATCAACCTCGCGCATAATTTCATTCAGGACATTGGAGTCTGCCTCCCCCGATTCATCCGCTAGGGCATCGTGAAGCTCTGCCAGTTCGATATACCCGCTATCATCCTTGTCGAAGAACATAAATGCTCTTCGGAAGTGCTCGTCATTTTCCATCCTCTGCAAGTGAATTGTCACTGCCACGAATTCTCCATAGTCAAGTACTCCGTTCCCATCAACATCAGCCTGGATTCAGAAGTTCAAATATGCGTGTATCGTCGATAAACTGGGGATAAAGACAAATTTTACGATACCACTCAGTTTTCTCATTGATAATATATTTACCACTTCCATAAGCATCTTTATCTCAGGCTCAGCCAACTGTGAGCCCACCTTCTGAAGCCCAGCCTTCAGTTCTTCATAGGTCACCTTTCCATCATTGTCAGTGTCCATTAATGTAAACATATCTCTGATCACTTCTACTTCTTGAATAGACAGGTGTTCTGCGATAACCTACACGATTAACAAAAATCATAGCGGTTGATGTCATCATTTAAATGCAAAAAAGCAAGGAAAAGTAGATGGAAACGAGTGAATCGATTGTAAAAACTTACTCGCAGGGCTTTTTTCTTGAACCTATTCATTAAAGAGAACTGCTTGAGCCTTGTTCTTACTATATCTCCAAGCGGAACATTCGAAGCCTTCTTCGCATTCTGTATCCAGGGATGGTCTGCCCATAAGTAAAGACAGCATTAGTAACAATTAACAACCATAATAAATTCAGAAGCTGTCCTGCTGAGATCTAGTCCGTACTTGTCAGAAGGTAACAGACATAATGTAATGGATTCCCTACACTAAATGTGCCAGTTTTATCTTGACAATCTGACGACGTTTGCATTCCATCAAACAAGAGCAAAGCACGAGAATATTTGTAGAATTCTGAATGGCAAGTACCAGATTATTGGCTAGCCTAACTACCGGCACACCCACTTGCATGTCTCTTTTATCACTACAACATTAAAATGCTTCCCAAGAAGAAATACTGGGAATATTCAGATTCCAGATGAACATATGCACGTGTTTCTCATTGAAGAAAGTGAGCAATGAGATGTATAATACCTCATCATAAACAAATGGAACCATATGTTGTAGAAATGGGATTGAAATGAAAGATTCAGTTGACCCAAATATAAGCTTAAGCTTCTTAACCAAGACATTATGTCTGCGCTTACCAAGCACCTGTTGAGCAGTCAACCGTTTCTGAGGATTGGGTTCCAACATCTGCCGTACAAGACTCTTAGCACTGTCAGATACTCGAGGCCACGGCTCCCTCTTAAAATCGATTACACATCTCAGAATAGCCAGAGCGACACCTTGCTCAGTCTCTGCACCACATATAATACGAAGCAGTCAATTTACCTTGATCTAATAGTACTCCATTGCAGCACTAGTTTGTTTAACATCTTTAGGAGGGAGTCTATGAGCATACCTGCCCAAAACGGGGGGACTCCACATAGCAAAATGTAGAGAATTACACCGGCACTCCATACATCAACCTCAGGGCCGTAGTTCCGCTTCAGTACCTCTGGTGCCATGTAGTATGGACTTCCAACAATCTCTGAGAACCGCTCCCCTGAAAAAGACAACCCGATCATAAGAAATACTGCCCTGAAATTGTTGCGGACAATATTCTCATAATCAACTGGAGTTGACAATAGTACCAGGTTTGAAGAACACAGAAAGCCCAAAATCAATGGCCTTAAGAGCTGCATTCTCCTTCTTGTTAGCAAAAAGGAAATTTTCAGGCTTCAGATCACGGTGCATGACACCATTTGCATGGCACATCCTTACCACCTCGGCAATGGTCCTTGCGACCCCAGCGGCTGCCCGCTCACTGTAATGCCCCCTGGCTACTATCCGATCAAACAGCTCCCCTCCCTCACATAGCTCCATCACGAGATGGACATTCTCATTGTCCTCGTAGGTTGCCCTTAGTTTCACTATGTTTGGGTGCTCCGGCAGGGTGGACATGATAGCAACCTAGACAACAATAAGCAGAAGTTCAATCGTCTCTCGATTCTCTCCTGCTCGACTGATTTCAGAAAAAGAAGACCTGGAGATCCAACAGAAAAGTTGCAAAAAAATTCTAATTTCACGAAATTCTCAGCTTTTTGGATACCCGATCCCAGTTCTAACCAGGAAATCGAAGTCAACAAGCAGAAGTAATAGAAACACTGATCGTTAACGCGGGAGAAATCAGATAAAGCAGACCCAACCACAAAAAAAAAGGAAGCAACAGCTAATCGTTACAGAATATACGGACAGCAGGAACATAGAATCCCGTCTATCCATCTTGAAAAGTTAGTTCATTTCAATGGAGAATGTACCAGTTAAGAGAATAAAGCAAAAAGATCGAAGAAGGACAGGACGAATAGATAGTTCCTAAAAAAAAATAGTTTTCTGTGTGCGTATAGGACCTCTCTTCGGACATCCTCGATGTCAACGGCAGTCCTGAGCTTCCGCTTGGAGATGGACTTGCAGGCAAGGGCATCCTGGCTCTCACGATCGGTGCAGAGGTAGGTGATGCCGAACTCGCCGCGGCCAAGCTCACGGCCGAGCACGTACTTGTCGCCGATCCGCGTTCGGTGGCTGAGCGGGATGACGTCCTTGAGGACCCGGACCGGTGCGGGGGATCGGATCGGATCTTCAGCATACGGATTGGGCCTCCGCTCCTTGGTCTTCTTCTGCGGCCTCGTCTTTGACTCCCTCTCCTTCTCATCCGCTTCCGGCCTCACACAGGCGTTACAGTTCCCCATAGCTGAAGCTTCTCCAAGTCACTGTCGGATAAAGAGAGAGAGAGAGAGAGAGAGCTGAAACTTCCGAGAGCTGAGTCAAGCCCGGGGATTCTCTGAGCCAGCGCGTTTGAGGGTGGGGCGCAGGGCCACCGGTGGCCGAGACGGTGGTGTTCGTTGGTTGGTGTGGAGGGGGTGGGTGGCGCAGCAATGAGGAAGGGAGAGAACGCGGGGGTCAGTTGAGTAAAAGAGGGGGTTTTGAAAAATATATAAATTCAGCAATAATTAATAATTATTGCACTTTTTTTAAAAAAAAGTTATATAATATCTTATTTTTGAAAATTTAATTGTAATTAATTTATGGAGGGAAGGAGGAAGGAGTAAATGCGTAATTTTTGTTTTATTGATATTAATTAATTGGTTTTAAGGAAGTATTGGATTTGAGTCATAAAAAAATATTACATTTTAATGAGTGTTATTATTCAATAAAATCACCTAATTCCAATTTTGATAAAATTATCGAATTAATAAAAGTCAGACATCAACGAATGGATGAAAATTTAAGATTTTTAAGCTCCTTAAAAGTGAGAGAAGTGTATAAAGATCAGGTCAAATTTGACTTTATTGACTGATCCGTGGACTAAGATAAGTGGAGTCTTAGTTTCCATAATTTTTTTTATCGAGTGTAAAAGTCAATTAAGAGAAGGGGAAATTTTGGTTCTGTTGGCCGTCAGAAAATACTGAAAATTTTTAAAGAAAAAAGAGTTTTTTTTTAATAAAATTTTTGTCGTTTTTGGAGGAAAATTGGTTTTGTTGAGAGGGAGAGTTTGGCTGGGACGGGTTAACCTGTCGTTTGAGGAGGTGAGCTGGAATTTTCATTTAGGCGGGAGTAGATGAGTATTTATTCAGTACATCGAGGACCACCTTGTCACGGTGCTCCTCCTCCTGAGCTGTCAGATGTGGGAGTCTCAGCGGGGGGGGGGGGGCCGCTCCCCGCTCAAATGCCGTACTTTTCCTTGGCCTTTTCATGATTAGATCACGCGGTCAGGCAGAAGAGGAATGAGTGCCGGTATCCCCAGGCCCACTGGCCGAGAGGGATCGGATCGGACACCGTTGATCACGCAGTTGGTGATGTCTGTTAGGAGGCAACAATCAACGGCTGGGATCGTCCGGCAGCTGGTCGTTGTGGGGTAGTTCATCCGATTCTCAGGGATTCGTCAGCCAACGGACGCCGGACGGTCGTGACGGTTGACCACTTTGCCCACCTCCCCCTAATCTGTCATCGCAAATCTGAAAACACGGTTTGATTATTTTTTTTCTCCTTCGATTGAATACTGTTTGGTTTGAAAATTAAAATTCAAAATTTAGGGTTTAATTTTATTTTTTCTTAGAAAAATGGTTTAGTGGGTATAGATATTAAACCGACTTCACTGCTCATAAACTAGGACGTAATTGTTTTTATTTAATTGAAAGGCTTTAATTGAAAGTTGGTTATGAGTTAAATTTAAGAAATAGGCTTATTGAACCGAAGTTGAGACAACCCATTTTTCATTGAACCAATGTAGATCGTAACTGGTATGAACTACCAAAAATCAATCAATTATTAGTTAAATTTTCATCGGTTCAATTTAAAATATTTATTTTTTAAAAAAATTATTCATTTTACATAATTTCAAAATGTAAAAAAAAGAAGAAGAAGAAAGGGTTGTGGTTTACGGTTCAAGCCGGCTTGAACCATAAATCTACCTGAACCATGAAAGACCCGCTTAGGTCTAGTTCAGGGTCCGGCCCATGATTTCCTGAATATTAGCCCATAACCAAATCGGCATGTTATGTTTAACATGTCAAATCGTAACAAAGTCAAATAATTTTGAATCAGTTCAAACAATTCATTTAACATCTTTATTAGTGGCATGTTCCTTTTTTCTTTCTTTCTTTTTGAAGGACCAAATCTATTCTGTTTTGGTTTGATCGGAAGACGGTTGCATCTGCCCCTACAGATGACAAGAATGTGGGGTTCGCAAATTCGCAAGTCCTTGCTATTGAGATAATTTGGATCTTGAACTCGAATCGCACATGACTTTACTCCGACAATCAAAGGGGAGTCATTAATAAGTTTGTTTGAATTGAACGGTCCAAATGGGAAGAATTAGTCGATCACGCCCCTCGGCATAAAGCGGGATTTCGTTCTTGAAGAACCGGAAATGCAAGCTGGGAATTCCACGGCATCGAGGTCAACGATCACAGTCGTCATCCCTACCAGGGTTGACTAATAATTCATCTTTTAAATTTAATATAGTAATATCATTTTCTATCTATATTTAATTATTTTTATATTCAATATTCATACGTAATTCTCTCCACTTGTACCTTCATCTATTTCCCCTTGTAGATTTTTTTTTTTTTCCTTCTTTCTATCCACGCAAATCTTTTGCATGATGGATCGAAAAGTAGTGATTTGGAGCCCCCGATTTTCCGTTCTCCCCAATTCCCTCTTTCCAAAGACAAAGTCCACAGCTTCTAGAGGGTCCATTCGATTGGTATCCCAGACATCACCATCAACGACATCAAGAGGTTGAAAAATCTAAGGCAGAGGGAGGAGGGATCACGCATCATTTTCTTTGAAGTCCTTCCCATGGGATATATTAAAATTAGGGTTTCAGACAGATACATAAATCTACTAGAAGCTGCCGCCCCGCGTGCTTAAGTCGTACTCGAGACGAAGCGTTTCGGGAATACTACGACCTGAAGTCGAGGCAAAGTTCGGTTAATTTTCCTCGTCCCTTCCTCGATGAAGACAGTAGAGTAGAAGCTGCCTTCCCAATTAAGCATACGAAGCAATCGAAATACCAGAGAGCAATTTCAAAGCAGACAGTGAAATTGATATCATCATCGTATTGGGTCTATGTGTATGCACAAATGCAGCCCTTGGCATGAGTTGTTCTCCTTCTTGCTTGCTTGCTTGCTTGCTTTTTCTGTACATCTTTGGGGTTGTTCTCCTCTATCATTATTCAATTCAAACGCCGACAGGTACTGATGATGTTGACTTGAACGCGATGCGATGACTTTTCAATGCATCCTCGCATGGGATCGCCACGAAATTGCAGTCCAAAACATCGAACAGTTCCACCTATTGGCTCGTCAGATTTCTTCCGCATCCTCCAACAATTCAATAAATTGCAACTGGTTCATGATTGAATTTATCAGTGCTCCAAATCCATCATTATAAATTGAAAAAGTTTGTACTTATTACAACTTTATTCTTTAGTATGAATTTACATTAAGATATATTATACTACTGAATATCGTAGGTGGAGTAGCCCCATGTTGAGATCATCATTATGTTCTATTGTATATATACCGTATATAAAAGGGTTCATGCACATGCGGGCTTCACCCTTGACAACGGTGAGTGAAAGGGGTATCACAAATTCCCTATCCACATATGCTTTTAAGGACATGTATTTACGGTCGTCTGGTCTTCCGAATTCTTCCCATCTGGTGTTCGAGTCCTGTAAACTAGAGACCACGACGGCAATCGGGCCTCGGGGGACACTGGGCCCAGGCCCAGCATGGCTGCAAGAGGCCCACTGAAGATCCACTCCGGTTCTTGAATCCTTGACCATCACTCACGGTACACTGTAGCTCACCCGGCATTCGAGGATCGATTTGGCTCCTTCACACATCCGCAGATGTCTCGCCATTGTCGGAAGTCATTTGAATTCCGGATTCCTCTGTCACCGCGATAAGTCGTGTTCATACCCCCATTATTTCCGTTCTCAATGGGACCGGTGTAAAATAATTTGAATCGAGAGAGCCTGTGCATGCAGAAACATATGCACGAAAAGGGGGTCTCCCATGCTATACCGTGCAAGTTTCACGGGCAACATCCATGTCCCCCATTCTCATACGACAATCATGGATCTCTGAGCGATTATGCATATTAATTCCACGTAACCACTCCGAATTTTGCCCTTGATCCTTCTACAAATTACATGTGCAGTCTTTGACAACAGTCCCGAGAGGAGAGCTGGCCTTGGAAGCCATAGGGATATTATAATAATAGTCCAGGGGCATGGATGGACCTCGGAATCCGAGCCCATGACGGAGGTATGTCTTGTAACTACACCAAGCCTATGGTATGGATGCATGGCGATGGCACTGTATCCCATCCCATGTACCAGCCGGTCACTAGCTATCACCTTCCCTTTATGAATCTTCATGCCACAAATGGCCATATCTAAGATGTTTCGATTGCTCGCTAGTGCAAAATCTAAGTCTAAATCTTGTCCGTTGAGAGATTAAACTCCTCTTCTCGGCCGTTAATAATTCCCGACAAGTACGCCCGCCCGCACCCGATTTTTACTTGTCTTGAGAGGGAAGCAACCCTTGCAAATCGAATATGGTACTCACGGGCCTCAAATCTTCAAATATCTGAATCAGTCGATACTCGTTGAACTTGCAGATGAACGGAGGAAGTGGATGACTCTGTAGAGATTTCATCTGATGAGCACGACCACCTCGGTTCTCCCCAACTAATTTGGAACAAAGTGTTCATCAGCTGACGACAGAGGGAATCAGATAGAGTATCAGCCGCCAATTTCCATTCTCTCACTCTAAGTGCACTCTTCCCTGCTCCCGTGCAGTCCTGACACCTTAACGTCGTCTCAGGTAGTCTTAAACCGTCCCCTCCCCCAGCAATCTGCCACCTTTAATTGTTATGCTTTTATTTTTCTACTGGCTTGGTCTTGTCGTACTGGATGTGCCTTAAAAGGGGTTTCTTGATTTCACGCCCTCTCGTCTCAAAGCTTTTAAAATGGCTGCTTGTGGTGGCTGATCTTCTCGGGCTTGACCTCTTCTGCTGAATTTGTGCCGGGTGTTTGAAAGTTCTTGATTTTTTTAATGCTCTATCGGGTGATTGTGTTTGCTTGTGGCCGCTTTCATTTTTGCACTGTCCTCCTGAGAGCTTTTTAGAAGCGGGAATCGTAGCCTTGGCCATCTGGGATCACGGAGGAATTTTTTTAGTGCTGACCGGAGGTTTCAGTTCCTTTTTAAGATGTGGTCAGCTTCAAATTTGGGAAACTTGGAGAGTGAGTTTCGAGATCATTGAATGACATCCTTTAAGATTTTCACTGACATTCTTCTGGAAGGGTTCTATCGGACGCCGAGATGTCCCTGTTAAGATAATCAAATGTTTTTCCATCTTATTCATTAGCACTCAAGCTTCAACTCTGGCTTTCTGAATGAAATTGCCATAATGTGCCATTCATTGCATCTGATTTCCGGTCTTAGAGCAGCAAGGGACGTTTTGGAAATCATACACGTTTCTCGTCTTTGATCCCTTTAGAATACTTATAAGGTGTGCCAGGGCTGGTTAAAGGTCGAAGCTTCACTTGTTAAATCCTGTCACACTGGTAATTATATGATGTCCCATTGAAGATGTTATTGGGAGTGAACTTGACTTGTTTCCTGTTCAAAGTCTGTTCCATGTCCAGTGTAGAAATTCTGTAGGTTCAAAGCGAAAGTTGCTGCTAGAGCTGCACTTGCAGATAGAAGAAATATGCTCCCCTCTCTCTCTCTCTCTCTCTCTCTCTATATATATATATATATATATATATATATATTCATAAGTTTGCCAAAGACATATGGGATTCATCTTGGACAGAATTTTCTTGATCAGTTTTCTCGTTCAATAATCTCCATGGATGGTACTAGCGATCAATTTTTCTCTAAGTTCAACCTATATTAAGTACAACTTACGCCTACAGTTGCATGGGTACTAACATCTTCCCAACCTTCTTATGAAGGCATTGCTGGATTTTGCAGATTATGATGTTGCGTGCTAAGCAGATCTTTAACCTCTCCGCCAGTGCCCGATCTTTCTTCCTTAGTGGGTCTCGCAGTGGTACAGCAGAAGGAGGTTCTTGCTCAAGCTCTGAAGATGAAACCTGCACTCCTAAGAAGCAGCAACCAAGGAATAATGCACCTCGAGTACAAAAGGCGCCCTCCTTAGTGTCGAGAGCTTTTGCAAAAGTGGGAGGCTTCGTATCCTCGGACATTGTAAAGTCGACGCCTTCTCATAAGGCTGAGAGCACAACCCGTGCCATATCTGCTAAACCTGACGTCAGAGCAGAGAAATCCGGGCCCGTCAATTATGCTACTGATGCAGATGTTTCAGAGCACTCGTCATCAACTCGATTGTCTGACCAATTCTTTCAAGCAGGTATTGCTGCCATAAATCTTCTGAATGACCTCGTAAACTACAAGATTCCCTTGTTAGATGGAAGTGGAATACTCTCGTCATCCTCCCAAAACTATATGGTCAATCCCACCGTGCCATCAAATGTGAAGACTGGAAGACAAGAGAAATTCCAAGAGGTTCACCCAAGGTCATCTACTGGGAGCTCACATTCTTCAAGTCACGGTAATGCGAGGGACAACAACGGGGATGGCAATGCTGGAAAATCTAGTTCCAAGAGTTTCAGATCCCTCGATGATATTGGAAGTGGAAATTCAGCTGAAAGACCAGCCAAAACCGTATGCTCAGATTCTCGTAACAGGAGGATAAATATTCCTCAGCAACCAAAGGCGCACTCAAACAATTTTCCTCATTTCATCCCTGCTCAAGCTCCAGAAGCAAGGGTCCCAGAGAGTTTTGCGGGGTTTGGGAAAGATGCTAGAGCACTAACCGGGATTGTCTCTGGCCCAAGGAAGTTTGTGAATATAACCAGGACGGTGGATCGTGTTTCGCAGATATTAAAGCAAATGGGGTGGGGTCCACAAGCAGAGGAGGCACTCCAGAGGCTAAACTGCTCGATTAATGTGTATCAAGCAAACCAGATTCTGAAGAACCTCCAAGACCATGGTGTGGCTCTCGGTTTCTTCCATTGGTTGAAAAGGCACCAGGGATACAAGCATGATGGGTATACATACACCACCATGATTGGGATCCTCGGCCGCTCCCGACAGTTTGGAGCAATCAACGAGTTGCTTGAGCAGATGGTTAGGGAGGGTTGTCACCCCAACATTGTCACTTATAACCGGTTGATACACAGTTATGGTCGGGCTAATTACTTGGAGGAGGCTGTTCGTGTCTTCAAGCAGATGCAGGAAGCTGGAATCGAACCTGACCGAGTCACATATTGTACATTGATCGATATTCACGCAAAGGCTGGGTTCCTTGACATTGCCATGGACATGTACAAAAGAATGCAAGCTGCAGGTCTTTCTCCCGACACATTCACATATAATGTCATGATCAACTGCCTCGGAAAAGATGGTTGCTTAGCAGATGCCAATGGGTTGTTCTGCGAGATGGTTGATCGGGGCTGTGTCCCTAATGTGGTCACCTATAATACAATGATTTCTCTGCAGGCTAAGGCTTGGAATCATGAGAAGGCACTAAAATTATACCGGGACATGCAGAAGGCCGGATATGAGCCTAACAAGGTTACATACAATATCGTGATGGAAGTGCTTGGTCATTGTGGCTATCTTGAGGAGGCAGAGGCACTTTTTCATGAGATGAGCCGGAAGAACTGGGTGCCCGATGAGCCCGTCTATGGGCTCTTAGTCGACCTATGGGGGAAAATGGGTCGGGTCGAGAAGGCCTCAGAATGGTACCGTGCTATGCTTGATGCAGGCCTCCGCCCAAATCTGCCTACTTGCAATTCCTTGCTCGGAGCCTTCCTTAGGGTGCACAGGCTCTCTGATGCTTATCATCTCCTTCAGAGCATGCTCCAGTTCGGCTTGAACCCATCTATACAAACCTACACTCTGCTTCTCAGCTTCAGCTCTGAGGCCCGGACATCATCTGACATGGGCTTCTGCTACAAGCTCATGTCAAAAACAGGCCACCCAGCCCACACGTTCCTTCTTTCCCTGCCCGCATCGGAGCCGGATGGGCAGAATGTTAGGGACCATGTGAGCAGATTCCTGGACCTCATGCACAGTGAAGAACGGGACGGTAAGAGAGGGCTCATGGACGCTGTTGTGGACTTTCTCCATAAATCAGGCCTCAAGGAAGAGGCAGGATCCGTATGGGAAGTTGCTGCAGAGAACGTGTACCATGACGCTGTCAAGGAGAAAGCTTCACGCTACTGGCTTGTAAACCTCCATCTGATGTCGAAGGGCACTGCGATTACAGCACTCTCCAGGACGCTGGCTTCACTCCGTCAGCAAATGCTGGTCTCTGGTGTGGGCCCTGAGAGGATAGACATTGTCACAGGCTGGGGAAGACGGAGTCGGGTCACAGGATCATCTCTTGTGAGGAATACCATTCAGGAGCTTCTCAGCATATTCAACTTCCCATTCTCCATGGAGAACGGGAATATCGGGTGCTTTGTTGGGTGCGGAGAGCCGCTCAACAGGTGGCTTCATCAGTCATTTGTGGAAAGGATGCACTTATTGTGATAGTTGGCAACTTTTATTTACTGCTTCCCATAGTAAAAACCAGAACTTCCGTTACAGAGGCAGAGCAAAAGGATTGCTGCTAAGGTCTTGCCTCACCGTAATTGCTTGTATTAGAGACTTAAACCTGCTGATAAAGTGTATTATCGCTCATCTTTCTTCATTTTTCCAGCTTTGATCAAGCATTCGATGCTCTCTTTCACTGCGATTGATTTACTAGTGGTCTCGATTTGGAGCTTCTTTAGCTCTTTGTCATCCTTCACAGCAGTTATATCAAGGTCATACATTGTCATAATTCAGGAAATTCACCGGCCATTGCAGCATTTGCCGTGGACTTTTGTGGAGGTAAACCCTCTTCCAAGCCTTCCCGATCCTTGAGTAAGTTCTTGCTCTTTCTGAATATCACAAAATCGTCCAAGAACTCCTTCTCAGAGTAATGCCGGACTCCAAATGGGCAAATGCTAACTCAGGATCACCCACATGAACATGAGGCCCAGAATGGTAAATCCCATTGTTGCCCACATTTTGACCATCTCTGGATACATAATCGCCATGATTGTCGCCTGCTGGTTCGGGAATATTTTACTTTGAGAAATGACTTGTCCTCCCAGGTCCATTAGATGGCCACTCCTCAAGTAGACGCATGGAACGAACAGATGTCAATCAAATCAAGTTTTCACTACTGCTGTCGCATCTCATCAGGACCGCTTCTCCCGCGCTTTGAAAGTCGAAATTATCTTCTTTTACACCATACTTGACTGCGAAATTCTTCTCAGAGATGCCGGATAAGAAAACCATAAAACTAATAAGCAAAAGTGTCATAGTACAGTAACTGAAGACTCATGATCATACGGGCACTCATGCAGGTTGGAGCATTTTCTATACTATGGAGCAGGCAATCTGGATTTTCCCAAGCTTGGAGTTTCATTCGTGCTCTTGCTGAGAGGCCGATACATTGAGAGATTCAACAGCCAAACAGTGAGAACTGGATAAGGGGTAGATCGATCTGAAGTCTCCCGTAGATGATGGACCCTTCATGATTCTTCCTCACCTTGTTGCGGCACATTGGAATGCGTCCATCATGGTGCTCAAGTCGTCTGTTCCGTCATGAACATGGCATTCCTTTTGGCCATTCAGTACAATTCCCCCTCAGAAAAACAAGCGCTTCACCACTGTTGGCTTCTAAAATGGAGTGACTGATCAATCACATCGTATGGAGCAGGCAAAGCCGGTAGTTAGGAATGGGAACTAGCAAAATCTATCGCAGAATCATGTGTATGGTCTACAAGTTAGCTGATTATAAGCAGAATGCATGTCTCCATAGTACTTCCTCTGTGGGTATCCATGACACTTCCTCAATGTCTCGACCTTCTCTGTAGCATAAACAGCGAGAACAATATGAATATGAGATACATATGGAAAATCCTGGACTTCATCTTGATCGAGACAAACCGAGCTTCTCTGAGGAAGCCGATACTTCAAGCACATCAAGCAGTAGCCCCCCCCAAGAAGACATCCAAAGAATTACTGGAGAGCCTAGATGGGACCTAAAGCCTATAAGAACATAAGAACAGCCCGTCCAGCCACTGCCCCGTTTAAGTGAAGAAAGAGATGGAAACTACTAGTAAGATGAAAAGTACCCCTTGGAGCGAAGAGATAAAAATAATAATAATTGATTTTCTATAAGATTTCATTGCCAATTTCAGCTATGATGTGGAAGGTAAATTACAGAAGTGAGATCCCTTTCATACTGTTTTCCTCACCGTCAGCCTCTTTGCTGATTCAACCTCCCTCAACCCTAACCCGAACCTCGTACAAATGACAAAGAAAAACTGGAGAGACAGAAATAATGAATGAAATATCAGCCAGGTCACTAGAGGAGGCTTAGGACTAAGGACTAGTAGATACAGCCAACTCGCCGGCTACAAACTATACAGAAACATGTCATTCGCTATGACTGCAAAACTTGTTTCAGTGCTCTCTCTCTCTCTCCCGATCTTGATGGCGCCATCCACTGTGGTCTCCTCTCTATTGCCATCAATACCATCATCTCATGTTGCAGCACAGAGGTTTCCCAGTCAGTTGAAGCTTCTCCCACATGCAGATCATCTGCCTTGGCGACTGGTAGTGTGCTGTGATATAGCCTTTTATACATCCAAACTGGCAGTACTTGTGACTGTGAATATAATCCACAGGCTTCGAGCTGTTGAATTTCTCCACCCACATCCCCACGCTCACATCCTCCATCTTGAAAAGCTGAACGACAACATGTACAGGTGTTGGAGATGGAAACCAAGCTAAAAATATTTAGAAACTGATTTTGGTGTTCTTTTGCTTGTTACCCGTAATTTAAGTCTCTCAAACTCAGACACAATGAACTGTGCAATGTCCGTGGATAGCACATATCCTGGTCCATTAGCATAAGGTGGATATTCTTCTTCAGGCCATTCCTATTGTCAGCGTAAGAGCAAAAGAACTATATGAAGAGAAGGCCGTGTAAGAGGAAAACAAACAAGCTAGTCATCACAATACTGCAGATAAATCAAGTGGGTGAGTCAACAAAGTTCATGTACAATCAGGCCGAAAACACTTGGCTTCATTGTAGAATATATGAAGGAGCACTAGAAAGGCAACGTGAAGACAAAATCATTGCATGTTGGCACTGTAACAGGTTTTTGAGAACACAAACTTGCACGTCCATGAATTATTACACAAGCAATGACCCGTTCAACTAAGAATTTAATTGATGCAGGGAAATCAAGAAAGATGTTACATGACAGTGACAATCCGGAAACAATGTTACAGGCCAACTCAATTACTGGTAAATGCAACATGCAACACAAAAAGAGCATAATTCAGACACATGCAACTGACAACACAAATTGAGATGCACATAGATCTATTCATATGTATTGTGCAATTGTTGAACAAGATGCGGTCGAATGCGAGGATTAATCTTTACCTCATAAGTGACTGCCCATTTACCATATCGCAGTGGCTTATGGTAGTAGTTAATGTTGCCAATGTACAAGCTGCTGCCTGCAGGTACTCTCTGCACTTCATCCAAGACCAAGTCAACCCTCACAAATGTGTCGTCATCACATTTCATTATATACTTTGCAGACAAAGTACGAACCTGCAGATTGCAAATTATCAATTCAGAGTCAACTCAGTGCTTTTCAAAGTCCAAAGGTGAAATTTATTCCAAGTATTGAAATTCCCACCCCATATTCGCAGATTGCAACAGTTTTCAGGACAACAAGATCATAATTATCCATATATGGAACTATAATGATGTCCCTGAAGAACTCAGCCTCTTTCTTCAGCTCCACATTCACTTCTTTCCTTGCATGCTGTCCAATTCGACACAGGGTACAGAAGTTGAGATGAAGACCTTGAACTTCATAAATATCAGTGTCACTGACCAAAATGCTAAACCAAAGGCATTTACTCTTACCAATGCTACGAAGAAACGTGCCACGACCAATGAAGATCTGATAAGCTTGTGCTGCATCCAGGACTTTCTCACTGCCATCCGCTCCGCAAAATGATTACCCGCAGAAAGTATACCTATAAACATCTCTACAGGGTGGTCAGGAAGCGGTGGAGCTTGCCATCTACTTGACAGCTCAAGATGCCTCTGTGGCGCATAATTAGGATGGAGGGTAGGCAGAGAAGCAGCAAACAAGGAATGGACATCCACGTCTCCATTCAAGGTCAGTCCAGTGGCATCCTCTAGAGCGAATCCCTGGCAGCATCATAAGAAACACATCGTGAGCACAACAACAAAAGATACCTCTTTGTGGCATTTGCGAATTATTGCATTTGTCTACTCACAGTTCGGTAAGGAAAAGAGGTGACATGCCTCCCGTCGACGTTAACATGGTAACCTTCCAACCCTGCACTAAGAGTCAAGACAAAGAGTTTGCCTTCAGAGAATGGATATGGCCAGTCAACTGTGACCTTTTTTGTTCGGCCAATGAGACGGCTCAGCCACCAAGTTGCCTTGGACTCCTCTGAGTGGTCGTCATCATCCCGGATCCACTTCTCGCACTTCAACTGCCCATCAACTACATGGAATTTATAATATTGAGATCCATAGCAAGAACAAGGTCCATGTGGAAAGTAGAACTGTATTTCATAAGACTACACCGTCTTGCCCAAGAAAAAGGTACAGTCTTGCAAAACGTTTCCCAAAAATTTAGTTCCCCTGATTTATGAAAAGTCCTATCACATGCATGATGCTACCTACTACAGTTTTAAAATTCCAGAATTATTTCTGGTATGGCAAAAAATAATAATAAATCAGCTTGAAGATGTGCTAACAGAATTTTCAGCAAATCTGAATAAAATGAATGAACTGATGATCAATGTCCTGCACGTATGAATTTGATAAAGTAACACGGAACATTGAGAATAACTCCACACTATGCAAGATTGGAACTTTGAAAAATTAAGGCATGAAGAAAAAATGGTCATGAACTAAAAACACAAGAATGTCCCATATGCTACTTTGCATAGATGCAGCATTCACAACCCCAGAACAACAGCACATGAGGCATTTCTCAATGCAAAGTGGAAATACACAACAAAGAAGAGAAGGAAACAAGTCGCTCACCAGTCTCCTCATCAGCCTTAGACTTCCACCCTTCACACCTCAGGGCAGTTCCCCACTGCATCCTATAACAAGTGTTCTGCTCAATCACCGGCTTCCCGCTCCAGTCACCCTTCAGCCTAGGATTAAAATGCAAAATCCGCGGCGGCTCTTCTCCCTCCACGGTCTTCAGCCCCTGCAGCTCCATGTGGAACTGCGTCACCATCACTGATTCGTCCCCCTCTTTGAGCAATGATATCTTTGGGTCGCGTTCCGCATGGGCCCCTCTCGGCTTCCCTATCACTGTCACATGGGACCCGAGCGTCAGCCCGCAGGGAAGCACCATCACCCGTCCACGGGCCAAGAAATCCCACCCAGATTGGGAAATCGAGTGTGGGCATGATTCTGACCCGTTGTCGGGCTTCTCGGGGTTAGGCACCTTCACCTTGCCCGAGAGCAAATCTTGCCAGAACTTCTGGCCCAGTTTCCAGGCCACAACCGCGGACTTGTGGAGCTCCGAGAAGCCGCTAGAGCCGCCGCCGCCGGGGGGTCGGAGCGCGCGTTCGAAGTTCAGGCCGGAGACAATCCTCTGGGGGTCGGCGGGTCCGCCAGGGGCCAACCCATCGGAGTTGAGCGAAACGGTGATCCGGGGGCGGCTGGGGGCGTGCTTCTCCGGTAATTCCTGGTCGGTCTGAAGGCGGGTCTGAGAGGAAAGGGTGAGGGCAGGGGGGTCCTGAGGGAGGGAGCTGAAGCCGGAGATGAAGACGTAGGGGATTTCGACGGTGACGATGAGGAGGTAGAGGAAGGCGACACAGATCAAGATTTGGAGGGATCGCTGCCTCGTGAGTGACCAGAACATGTCAAATTTGTCGAATTTCTCGAGCTTCGTTCTCTTCATTACCCGGAGAGGGAATGAGGGTGTGTCTCAGAGTCTGCAGTTCAATCCCTGTACGTCGTTTGCTGCTTAGAGGAGGTGCAGATTGAGCAAATCCACCCTCAAGCTCTCCTCTCCCTAACTGCGTGAATGAATGCTGAGATGATAACGCAAAGGAGGAGTTAGGTTATCGGAAACCAACTCAAACACACGAGAGAGAGAGAGAGAGAGAGAGAGAGAGTATTAAAGAGGTAAGGGCTGAAGGAGTATTAAAGAGCGTAAGGGCTGAAGGCCAAGAGAGAGGGGACTCCTCGTGTCATGGCTCCTCGCCGAGAAGACAATATTGAATAATAAGACTATTTGTTTCCTTTATTTTAAAAAGTTATACTTTCTGTTTTAATTTTATATTAATATATATATATCAAAATTATTTTATTATTATGATAAATAAGCAAAACGGTATCTATACGTAAAAGTACCATCTTTCGGCAGTTTAATTCCATGTGTCCCCACAATAAGAAACGTTAATTAATCAATTAATGGGGTGGCTTTAATTTTACTTTCACATAAAGTCTTATAAGTATGTAACTATTATTATTATTATTATTGTTTAATATTTCTCGTCATGCTAACCAAATTTATTTTTATACTACATAATATTCCCGAACTAATCCAAACACATTTTAAGACTAATATGTGATCAATCCGATATCTCTGAAAAAATTCTGGTTAATCCTTCCAATCTAATATTCAATTCTTAGATCGTTCTTTTGATAAGTCCAGTAAGAAAATTATTAATTTAACTTCAAATTAGTATAATGATAACCAAAATTGTACTCACGGTGTATATAATAAATATATACTATAATAATTTATGTATATATATATGTAATATTAAAAATGGGTCGTAAAAAAACTCAAATCTTGGAAGAATCGCCTGTTCTTCGTGCTTATTCCCAACATTTTCATTAATTGCCTCGAGCGGTAACTGTCGCTCATTGTTTTTCACTTGTGCAGTTCCTTTCCTCCGGTGTTACTGACATCACCATTAAGATTACTGGAATAATCAACATAATATCACTATTATATGATTTAAAATTTTGAATTATTCTTATAAATCTAATAAAAAATTTTATATAATATTAGAATATATTATAGCAAGGGCCCACATATCATTAAGGCGGAAGACTAAAAGAAAACTTAAAATTAATTATTGATAAGTTCAAGATCTTAAAGAAATATGCCACATATTTAATTGATGTCCTTATTCGAACACAAAAGATAATGCCCAGTTTGTATGCGGTTGTTAATAGTGAGTATTAAATAATAATAGGCATGCATAAATTATATAAGTGCAGGTGTTGACGGGTGAAATTTTATATAAACAATATTATTAAATAATTTCATACCCAAAAAAATAAGATATGCTACCATAATTTTTAGATTAAATACCATTTTATCACTCTTTTGAGTTAAATTCATTATTAAACAAATAAAATTAGTTTTTTTGTTAACAATTGAGGGGGGAAAGGTGGAGGAAACTGCTGGGAAAACACTTGAGCTAATTAAAACGTGCTTGGAATTTATTTTTCCCCTTCCCAGAATTTAAAAGAAAAAAGGGGGAAAACTCGCTTGAATTTTGTGGTGTGAATTCGACTGCCAATCGAGTCACTTTGCGTGTCTTAATTCACGGTTATGCATCGACTTTTCCGGTGGGAAACAAGAAGAAGAAGACAATATGTCATGTGAATAATTTTGCGTTCGGCTGAAGGTGACGACGAACATGGAAAGAGCGACACGCACTTGGAGTCGGGCTGGTCTTCTTTGATTCCCATGAATCCATCAGGTCTGAAGATCAGAGACGATGACGACGTGTGCTTTGATTGCACGGAAACAACAAAATTTTTTTCCAAACCTCTTCAACCCCACGCATTAAAAATGCCGACCGATATTAGACCCGATCGTATTGTTAAACCATACCGTACTGTAATTATCGATTTTTGAGTAATAATTCGTTTTAAATTGAAATTAGGTGAAATTTGGTAACACGGTTTTATTAGGAAATGTCCATATGGATTAGCTTACAAATAAGACAATTCACTATGTAATAAGTTTTTATCTATTACATATTTACTCAGCGAAGTTGTCATTTTAATTATTTAGTGATATTATACGGTTTGCGATACCACACTTTATTTTATATAATCTGTTATTTTTTTATAAGTGTTTCACTCCAATTTTTTTTATTAAAAAAATAAAAGTATATCTCATTTTTAGTGAAAAATATCTAAATGTGGGAAGAATTTATATTTTAGTGATGATCATGATTTCCTTTTCTATAGTTAAGTAACCATAATTTTTTAAAATATGATTTTACAATTTAATCCATGTTTATAGTTAAATGATGATATCAAGAACATATAGAGGAGAATAGGGTTTGGTGGTGAACAATTTTCTTTTATTTTTTGATTACATATAAGGTATAGAATGTGATGAAAAGAGTAAAATAAAGGGATATGGAGAGTTTCATGATATGAATTTAACTTATATAGCCCCTTCGATAATGCCACCGCACCGATTCTCATTTCTCGGTTTGGCCAACAAGTTGTTCCCACCGATAATGGCTTTTTTTTTTTAAGTTTCAATTTGGCAGTCGCATTAAAATAATGACAATTAGTGAACACTAACCGTTGTTAATTTGGTCAATGGAACCTGACCTTTGCAACTAGTTGACTCCACTCTATCATCACTGTCATTATCATTCTTACCGTGGGCATTTTCAAGTTCAGATTACAGATTAAGTCAATTTGTGAATTTCTTTTGACTCCAAACATCAGAGGCCCACAGCGTTAATCATTGGGAAAAACGACCAAAAATTTCCGGTGGCTGTCGGAATTTCAATTTTAGGTTGCCAGAAGCTTTCATTCATTCATTCATTAGCCGTGCAGTGTGGCATCGTTCATGGATGGGGATCGTTGAGCGTAGGGAGACAGAACAACGACAAAAAGGTTGTCTGATAAAGACACGGTATAAAGCCACTTCGGTTCCCACACCTATGCTCGTCACTTCTTTTGACTTGGAACCCATTAAACCTTAAAACGGTGCCGTTGGATTATTTAATTTTTTCACAGGATTTACATGGGCGATGGTCACACGTGTAATCTAATAGCTTGGTATGCATCTTTAATGTTATTTTTTCAATGTGAAATTTTGTTCATCAACATCTGCCCCACATGTTAGTGTGACTTATACGTGTCACGTGCCTTTTTGACATCTGACCTCAATAACCATCAACGAGCTAGACAATCAGTTTCGTGCTTGGATGAGGAGTCGACTAACCCAATAGCTAGTTGGGATGTCGGTCTTAATAATTACCATGATCCGAACATTCTTTTTCCAGTGTCAAACTTTATCATATACTCTCATACGTGATATAAATTTTTCATTGAATTTACATGTATCTAATCTAAAAGTTTAAGTAAAGTAATAATATATATATACAAAACAAAGATGGAGGCTAGACTGTCGGATGGGATAATTTTTTCTTGTCTCTCACCTCTGTTCTTTGCATCTCTCAGATCAGCCGCCTCCCCCGATTTTCCTTGCCATTTCTGATTTACAAGATGGTGGAAGAGATGGGTCGTGGCTGCTTTCTCTGTGCGAGTGCTCCGTTTTGTCGTCGATCGTCTTTGTCGCTTCCTATTCGCATCGGCAAGATTGAAGGATGAAAGGATTAAAAGAGAAAATCGAGCAATGAACGATGATTGGATAAATTTTCTTCTTAAAGTTCGATGACCCGTTCGTCGACTACGCGGAATACAAGCAGGATAGTGCAAATCGACGGTCGCTTTCACGCTGTCTCTGTCGATCAGTTGAGATTCGATAGAAACTGCTGGGGGGGTGGGATCTCAAGACAAAGAAAACTAATTGACGTACTAATTCAAAAGCATTTTCGCAGGTTGACGTACAAAATCACTAGGACAAGTTCTCGCAGTATTGACCATATCGATCGAGTAAGTCAAGGTCCAGGAGGATCATGCGATAAACCTTCATTGTCCGGCACCCCCGAATGCCTCTCGAATTGCCGGATTCCATGTGTACACTGTAGATATACACGTAAGTGGTGATTTTCAGATTGAAGGTTGGGCCATTTGGCTTTGTAGTTGCTAACCAGCCGTCTCATCAAGCTTGTGAACTATCATGCAAAGCAGACATTCACCTTCTGTGTGTTTGAGGAACCACCCACCGGCCAAGAACCTCAAGCCCGAATGCTCCCTCGAAGCCGGGAACACGAGTTGTTTTCGTGTTTTAACTCTGATCTCGAACCGTTTCCATTTCATCATATGCAAATTTAGGTAGAGTGGCAAGAAGTGGCTCGTGCTTTTCTTGCCTCGACCCTTAGAGGGCCATGCGATTCCTTCCTCTGAAAAAATGCAGCTTCCAAACAAAGGATTGAGGCTTCGCGCGGCTCTGCTTCCAAGCCACTCAAAATGGACCTCTAGGATTCAAAGATTGACCCGAGAAACACAAATACACCTCCAACCAACTATCCAACAATTACGTGAAAATCTTGACGATTCCTCAGATGCGTGAAAATTTCATCAATGGCATTAAGGTGTCGAGAGTATATAATCCTCATATATCATATGAGAGAGAGGGCTTACTTCAATGGTTTAAAAAGTCACGATGAGCCCTACGCTGCTTGGAGATTGGAAGTACTCCACATGAGATAATGTGATCTATCTATCAGGAACTCTTAGGATCAACAACTGAGCATTCAGTTGATGCAAAGAGCATGGCATGTTCCACCATCTATGTGCTTTAGAGCTTCATTCTGTAAACATCCAGATAAGCAGCATTTAAGAGACTAGCTTCAGTGGGTAAAAGGATGATGAGTTGACGAAATCGAAGATAGCTGTTACCTCTCTGAGAAAGCAGGCCTGATGTGAATCACACCAGCGGGGGAGACGACAGCATCCACAGGGAAATCATATGGAGTGACTGGTATAACTCCATCCATAATCTGTACCGAATAAGATAATGCAACTGCACCAGAAAAATGGGGAAACAAAAGGTCTCAAGTACAAGATTACCCATGCAAGTGAAAGCTATATCAATGCATAATGTTAGTGTCTCAATTTTCATAGCAAAAAAGAAAAAATGTACAAGTCATGTGTCTTGTCTTAGCACTCATGAATCGTGATGCAGGTACTTACCCAGGAGAGGTTGCTTCCAACTCTGTGCCCTCGCAAGGTCTTGGTAGTTCTTCAGGAAGGTATCGTAGTACCTTCAACAATTATGGAATAATTCATATATCAGCATAAAAGTAATGCATAGATCAATGAAGAAGAGGCAGTATGAGGGAAAGTTTCCTTCAGGTTTTCCAAGTCAAAACGTAGTCTAATAGAACATCATCTGATATATACACCATAAAAGGTTATTGTCTTATAAAAGATAATGCTGATCACCACTGCCAAGTGAAGGAACAAGGATTAGTTTATATTGTGTGCAGATTCAGCGAGCAGATAAAATCTAGTCCTCGATAAACATACCCTCCACCACGACCCAAGCGCCTCCCTGATCTGTCAAATGCAAGTCCTGCCAACAAATTCAAGCAGAGAAGGCAACACTATTTCAGTTATTCACGCCAAAAATTAGAGAGTCAAACATATAGAGATGTGCTCACCAGGTAAGATGAACAAATCAATTGGTTCCTTTGCATGCATAACTGCATTAAAAAAAAATGTCCAGTTGGCAGTTAAGACTTCATTCATCTAGAAGAAGAAACCACAGCAAAACTGGCAAAATAAGTTAGAGCAGTTTCCACATAAAAAGATAGAACCAAACAAGGGCATGTTATGGTCCAGCCTCTTGAATGACAGTTCATGGATGATAGTAAAAAAGCTATCCACTCCGCACACAAAAAGTCACAAAGCTAAGGCTGCCCTCCCTGCACAATGTTCAAGCTCTTCATTACTCTCAATTAACGTTGGTTCGAGATGAAATCAGTGCTGACAGATTTTGATCTTTTGCCAACAAGTATGAACAATATGGACATTTCCAGTTAACAATAGACATTCAATACCTGCAACCCCCTTGCCCACTTCATTTCGTAATTGAAAGTGAGTTGACGTATTCTGTTTGCTCTCACATCTATCTAACAGAAACTGTTGAAAACAAAGCCAAAGACTAGGCCATGTTCTAATTATAAAAATTACCATCTTCACGTTCATTTCCGTCAGCATCAAATGGAGCTGGTTCAAGTATGTCCATTGAGTTTGCAATTAGATCATCAACACTTGAGATGTTGAGCATTCGCATGTGACAGTTCTTATCCTCCACTCTTGGAACATATACCTTTTTGCTCCTATGAGCCTGGCTATCTGAATCTACAAAAAAAAAAAACTTTAAGACTTATTAGGCCATACATCAGCAAATTCTCCAGCAACAACTAGTGCGTTGTCATGACTTTGGAATAACTTAAACTGAATTCTGTGAATTCAATCATTCATTTTCTCTTAGCAGCAAAAGCATGTTAACGGAATTCTACTGCCTAAGAATCTGGAGATGCAACAAACCTCGGGCTGGGTTCTGCAGAATCTCCGATAGTATTTTCGAGGTATCTACTTCCCGCAGAGCGCTGCAGCTGATATAAGCGCACAATCTCTGACTAGATCTGAACCATTGAGCATCGAGCACGATGCGCTGAATTGCATCATCTGTAAAGGAATTCACATATCAAAAGAACAAAAGAGGATGATTTCGATTGCACATATCTATTTGCACTGGAAATCCTTAGCTCTGTTGAAGCGATGTGAATGAGGGATTAGGACAGGAATACCTTCTAGGGATCTCTGCAGAGGGTCCATTGACCTGAGGGACTTGCGGACCTTGGAACGGAGAGTACGCTTCTCCTTGAAGACGGCCTCGAGACCGGAGCCGAGCTGCTGGTCCCCTCCGTTGCCATCGCCGCCGTCCATGGTGGCACAGAAGGATCGGAGACCGAGCAGAGGAGGAGAATTTGCAGAGGGGAGCCCAGCGATGCTACGGATAAATCGGGAGCGGGACAATAAGCAGGAAAGGGAGCTGAGAGAGCGGGACGCGGCGACTGATAACGATGATGTCGTGCTCAGGCGGCCCATTACCGCAGCCGCTTTCAACTCCCCACTCCAAGCCAACCACCGCCGCCGCCGCCACGACACCAGAGAGCTCCTCCTTACATGACGGCGTGGCTCGGCCTGAGATGGTCGGCCCAGATAATGAAATGGATCAGCCCATTATTTAGAATCCGACAATTATTTGGGCCTCTGCCCTCCGTCGGCCCATGGCTGAATTGCATTAGTGGGTAGTTCTTTGCCATCATCGGCTCATTCGTAATATAAATAGTAATTTTTAAAATCAAATCAAACTAGAAATCAGTTAAATATGGATTGATTTAATAAGTTAAACGGTATATTTAATAAATAATATTAATATTATAATATTATAAATAATTTATAATAAAAATTATTAATATAGATATTATATTAGCCTAAAGTTAAATATAAAATATAAATATAAGTTTAGTGAAATAAAATAAGTATATTATAATGGGTTTTTTGTTTTTTTTTAAATTTTAAGTCGACTGATTTTTTCATTGATTCAATGGGGTTCGCCCGTCCGACTAAGAACCGACTGGTTCAATTAGAGCTGCACACATTAAAAATGTAACTAGGTTAATTAATGGGAACCAAACTAAGTGAGTGGTAGATTCTCAGTCGAACCAGACACACCCGGTTTGGTTTTCAAAACTACGGTGTAGATATAGATGTATGTTTCCGTGTTTGCCCTTGGAAGATATTAAAGGCAAAAAATATATATTGTTCGATGGAACAATGTGAGAGCAAGAATGATATGGTCGGTACCTTGTTGATTGACCAAAGAGGGAACATATGCAAGAAAGAAATGTTTGGTGCATCAGCACCGCACTCGACCCGAGATTAAGATGTCTGAATTCGATTCCTATCAGTTAAATCCAATACGTTTCCAAGATATTCGGAATCCGACCGTGTGGCGAAAACCTACCATTTTCTTCATATTTCTCCACGTATTATTGTCACGCGGTCGCATCTTACACAGTGAAGTCCTCTATTGGTCTTTCTTGCGATCCATCATCATCATCATTTGCGTTGAATTGCTTGCCCGAGAAAGAAGTGACACGAACATTACGATTTACAATGGTGCGGAATTGATGGGCCTTGTCGCTTCTTCTGGTAAGTTTTTTTACCGGCGTCTGGTCCTCTGATGGGTGGGGGGTGGTGGTCATGGGGATTTAACCTTTTGACGCATGCACTCGGTTACCACCGACGAAATCATTAGGTGGTATCTACAGGAGTAGTAGTGGTACCACGGCTGGGTCCTGTGGACCCCAATCGACATTGAGATAAACCTAAGCAAGTTTAACGCTAACATCTACTCATTATAAATTATATGTTGCCCATAATCAATCGGTTTTTCGCATTAGATGATATGTTAAATCATCCACAGTGAACGTGGGTTTGTCGCCAAACATGTGCTCATGCTCAATTCATCCGCGTGCTTGTCCTTGCCCAGTCATACTTACACGCGCCCACCCAATAATATAAAGGGTTAATAGCCTAAAAAGCCACCTATATTTTTCAACTTTTGCACAAATTTTTTTTTTATTGATCTAGAAAGGGTAAACTTTATACTTTATAGTACATTTGGTATAATTTGAAATTTTCTATTGGATAAATTGATGTGATAGATTAAAATTATATAAATAACAAATGGTAATGAAGTGGCATATGTGATCGTGTAAAATTACTAAATGACCATTAAATTTACGTGTTTTAAAATAAAAGAAAAACGTGGGCAATTTAGTAACTTGCTCAAACCCCAACGCTAACCTTCACTGTCGTTGCCGCTGCCCTCATTTGGACATCAGAAAATTGATCGATGATGAGGAAGGGAAGAGAAAAAGGCAACCTAGAGGTGGCGGCGATGGGGTAGTAGCAGATGATGATAGGTTGAAACATGGGTAGAGATGAGGAGGAGAAGGAGGTGAGTGACCATGGGGAAGGAGGGGGAGGAGGAGGCAAAATCTGAGCGAGGGATGAAGAGGCATAGGAGGTGGATAGCCATGGAGGGGTACATGAGAGGAACCGGAGAACAGTCATAAGGATTACAATGACCCTTTTTTTTCAATTTTAAACAATATAAATTTAACGATGATTTAGTAACTTTGCACGATAATAAATATCACCTCATCATCGTTCATCATGTATAAACTTATTTAACGGAAAATTTCATATTGTATCAAATGTAATATAATAAAATCTAAGATTTTGATATTTTTAGATTAACAAAAATAAAAATTCATGCCAAAATTGAAAAAAAATTCGTGCCTTTTTTGGGCTATTATCCCTAATGTAAAACCCAAAAGGTCAGCTCTGTTCTTCTGCTAGGTTGCCTGGACCGTGCAAGGGCCAACTGATCATCGAGCACGGAGAACAATGCTACAACAGATTTGGAAAGAGTGGGCTCTATACGAGAGGGCTGATATACCTAACTTAATGTCTCCGAACAGGCCACACGCATAATCACGCTCGTGATAAATATGCATCTCAAACATCAAACCAATTAGTTACACTGGCACACGACTCGCAGAGTCTTTCGGGGTGGGGGCTTGCCCAGGCCCCGTGCCCCTCCAATTTGTATGAACAGCAAGAGACATTTCTCAACTTATTATGCACACAAAAAGGGGGAAAGAAAATGTACAGAAGAAATCATGAGTACTGCACACAGAAAACAAGATAGGAAGAGCCATTTCACGGCAGGCCTGATTAGTAGAGCAGGGAACACTCTCCATGACTTTTCTCAACCTCTATTCAAGTATTAAACTGTCGAGAGAAGCTCTCAATGCCTCTCCCTCGGTGGTACCGATTCGAGCAAATATAGAGATAGAGGTGGGGAAGTAAGGTATCCTTACAAGCCATCCTGAACGGAATGTCTCGACCACAGCATATTGCAATGCACTAACTACTAATCCATCAGGTCTGAGGATCCATATCATCCTCAGTGGCCACTTCTCGTGATGGGCCATGCTCTCTGTACTGGCAATTAAAGGAGTAACAGCAAAGCAGAGTGAATAGCTGTGCCTTCAGGAAGTCGAGAAATCAGCTCACCTGTCATGGAAAATGGAACGGTCCTGAAATCAAGAGTTTAGCAAGAGCAGGGACAATGGAAGAACTATGTAGTAATAAGCATAGTTCATGTCAAGTGAGACCCTGCACATATCTATACATCTGATCATCATGCATAGTAATGTCAAGAATTTTTGGAGGCAGCAGCTGAGGGTAGGACTAGGGGATCCACCTACCGCATCAACTGATTGCTTTGGCTACTGTGCTGTCTCTGAGATTGATCTTGACTCGCTGTGAATCTTTGCCAGTGGATTCACAACAAATCCAGCACCACCCCGGTGCCGAAACCTGCAGTTCTCCAAACTATACGGTTCGACATCACTTCTCATGTCTGCTCTGGAACGTATTGCAGCTGCCAGAGTTCCGGTGGAAGCAGTAAGCCTTGAGTTCAGATTCTGAGTGCCATGTTTCCTCCAGAACCAGGAGCACAAGAAATCCGATGGTAGCATGCAACAGGTGGTTGTGGAAGAATCAGGATGCGTCATCCTTCCACTTGTTACTGCCAAATCATATGAGATCTCATCCAGGGCCAGCTCCAAACTATGGACTCGGGTCTCTAGCGAATGCATCCCACTTTGGGAGCTCCCCATGAATTTCTGAGTGATATGAAAAATTTGCAAGGAATTAGATTAGAAAACAACGAGGATAAACTCAATCATCTGGAAAGTTTAATGTCTAATTTATGTTAGAGAGGAAACTACGAAGTCCATTTTCCAACCAGAGTAACGTGCAAAGAAACCATGAGATATTGAAGCATGAAAATACTCATTTCTTAATGAAATTTAGATATGTAAATTACTTATCAAATCGTAGCTATAGCATACTTGACAATGAACAAAGAGAAGGCATTAACCCATAATTTTTTGATAATCCATATCAGCAGATAATTGCCAATGTACAAGGGCGTAATGATTCGCCTGCATTCTTGGCTCTTATAATTATATCTAGCCTTTTCTTGAAATTATGAAGTTAGAATTCTATTAGTAGGAATCTTCTCTGAATTGAGGAAATATCATATGACCATTAGTAGATTCTCATGCCGTTAACTTAATTTGGTTATTTCTTCCTATTGATGCACTCCAGTTAATTAATAACGTCATAAACCTGAAGGAGATCCAATAAGCTCGACTGCTGCTTCTCAATCTGCACGAGCTGGTTACGGATCAAAGACAAATCTTCACAGTCCCTGTGATTCTTATGAACATCTTGGATGACGTTAGACTCAGAACTTTCCTCATTACATGGAACCACACGAGATCCAGACCTGAACCCACCAAACATTTGCACCTTCTCATCAGAATTCCTGCTAAAAAGAGCTCTTCTTGTTTCCGGCTTCGATGTCCTGTATATCTCACCATTGCTCCCATCTGGAATGTTCTCATTCCCTGCCCTGGGATCATCCTCACCAGTTCCTCTAGATAAGGAATTGGAAACAGCAATTTCAACTTTCCAATCAGAAGGCTTCTTTCGTTCCACCTTCCTTGTAATCGCTGGAGTTGTGTTTCTATCACTGTTCTTTAGAGGACTTCTCTTCTTCACAGGGGTTGCATAAGAACTGTCAGGCTGAGCTGACCTTCTTACAGGACTTTGTTTATACCTCATCTGGGTACTGGCAGAAGAAACATTTCTTACCCCTGTTGTATACTTTCCATCACTTGCATCATCTGTCCCAACAAAAGTATATGGAAAGCAAAGAGAAAACTCATGTCAAGTAAATGGTAACAATAATAATGACCAAAAAAAAAAGTACAAGATCTGCCGTTAATTTATGTATCTAACCCTTAGAGGATGACATTGAATTATTTGGTGGGGCATCCTCGTCTGATATATCAGGAATCTGCTTCCAGGCTTCCAGCATCTGGTTCATGACTTCCCTTACAGCTTTCACCTGCAAAATGAGATTTATCCAAAAATGTTCAATTTTTCGTTTAAGAATCATTACAGATCCCCAAAATCGATAACCGGCCAACTTATGAACCAAAAAAGCTCGATATGACCAGAGGCAAAACCCTAAATAACAATAAATAAATCTTTAGTTAAAAAATAGTGAATGAAATATGTCCAACAAAAGGATTCGGCATAATTATATCAAACTAAAGGTCAAACCTTATCAAATCTTCGATTATCGAACACCTTCATACATCCAGTTTTGTACTCCGCCAAAGAATTCCTCTCCACCAGAGCCAACTTTAAGAGTACCTCCGCAGCTGCCTTCCTTGCTGCCCAATCCTCAGAACTTAGAAACCCCATTACAGAGGGAACCAAATTTTTCAATGCTCCAGCGCTCCCCGCACCACCTACTCCAACCACACTCCCAATCAGGATCAAGATTCCTGCCTTAGCCTTAAATGCATCAGATTTCAGCAACCTCTCGAATCTTGGCAGCAGTCTCCCTAACTTTGCTGGCTCAGGATTGGGAGCAGAATCAATTGCAGAAGCTAAGCAGAGAGCAGCTCCCATTTGAGCATTCGCATCTTGCTCCGTGAAGAGTGCATCTGCAATTTGCGCACGATAGCATTTCAGCCAATAGTAGTTAGTCTATGACTTCTAGGCAGCAAAATCCTTGAATCAAAACAACCAACCAATCACGAGTCAAATCTCCTACAGATTTGCAACAAAATGTAAAATGAAATCTCAGATCATAAACATCGCAAGTTTATACCATGACATCAATTGTTACAAGAAAAAAAAGGAGGCCATGTGTCTTAAACCTTAAGATACATGATCGATGACAGGTTTCCTTAACTCTAAATATGTCAAATATAAGTACCTTCATGGATAGTGGCCATTCTTAAGCAGATTTTCTCTTTAACACTTCAGATAGCAATTCAGCAAAAATTATTCTATCTTATAGTGAGCAAAATAAAACTCAAATCAACTGAAAAATCTATTGATGTAAAAAAAAATTGAGTTAAATTGCATCAGTTCGAAATAGCTTCCATGCCCCCCCAACCCAAAAGAAAAGCTCCCAAAAAATCGCCGGTTTTAGCATTGATATTCCTACCAGAAAATGCCTTCACGAAAGACTCAAACGAGGGCTTAGTGATTTGTGATGCGATGGTAGATGCGGTGTTGACGCAAGCGGATCGCACGGCAGAGTCAGGATCGCGCAGGCGTCGCGTGACGCTGGACAGCATCTTCGAGAGATACGGAGAAAGCGTGTTTCCGTAGGTGAGAGATAGCGTAGCGAGCAGGTTCACGCATTGCTTCCTCACGGGGGATTTGTCGGCAGCGTCGGTGGACTGTATGCAGGACAAGAAGGTGGGGAACGACGAAGGATCCAGAGAGCGGGCAATGGAGTCGAGCTCCGAAACCGCGAGCGCGTAGGTGTCACGGTCCGATAGCTTCGTGAGGCAGATCAGAACCCGCTGCTTCAGGCTCTGAGGCGGCGGAGTAGAGAAGGAGGCACTCGGCATTGCTGCAGCAGAGCTGTGAAATTCTTCTTGGCGCTGATGCGGGGGAAGGTGAGGGGAGCTACAGAGTGGGGGGAGGAGCTTCCGGTATCTCCGGCATTACGCCGGAGTTGGCGGTGGCGCGCTTTCCCGGTGGCGGTAGTTAGCGGTGGTGCTAGCACTTTTGAGCTGGTAAAGCGTCGTGCTGTCTCTTACCTTTTAAACTACCGGAAGGGAGGACTAGTGGGGTCGTCGCGAGAGACTGTGTGGACTGATCCCACGACGTCGTTTACTAATTAATTTTGAGTGAAAATTACGAAGCGAGCGAGATAAGGTAGCCCGATGAGACATCCGAAGAGTGAAACGAGGCTGTAAGATTGGATAGACAATGACCGAGTCGATGCACAGCCAAGTGAACTCAGAGGTATTACAGCTTGATTCTCTTGCCAATCCACAATTAATGGCTGGAGTTCCAATTCGTGAATTATCCACAAAATACACCAAATATAGTAATCAAATTTTCCATATCACCACGACCCTGTATTTTGAGTGGGTGACCAAACTGCTTACTGCACCAAAATTATAAACCAATGGGATCTTGCACTCATAAAATATAATCCAAGTAGATGTTGAACCACTGCATTACCACTCTAAAGTTTAATTTCTAAAATAGTATCGGAACAATAATTGTTTAAGATATAAGTTAATAAATCGAATCGTATATTTGATGGATAGTAATAATGATATATAATTCATGATTATAAGTACCATACTAAATATAAATTTATAAAATTATAATTTTAAATATTTATCATAATATTTAAGATTTTAAAAAATAAATTTAAGTCTAATGAAAGAAAAATATAATATCAATATTAAAAAAAACAGATTACATGGTTGATAAGGTTTTTTTAATAATTTTTAATTTCTTCGATTTAATTATTGATTTAGTTAGATTTAACGTTGAAACTAAAAACTAAATAGTTTGAATGATTCTGACTGAATTTAGAGTACATTTAAATTAATTAAATAAATTTCACTAAATAACCACACCGTTCTTAATTGAATCGGTCCAATTTAGTTTTAGAAAACTATGTTTATAAGGGATAGCTAAAATATGAAGTAGAATTTCTTTTTTTTTTAAATGTGAACAGAAGAGAAGCGAATGGAATATTCGATTTTCTACTTTTTAGAATAAAATAATTATTGTCACAAAAAGTCGCTTCCGCTGCCTTCCACGGATATATAATCTCTAATTAAAAAAAAAACAAAAACAAAATTTCCGCTGTTGTTGAGTTGGGGGGATGAAAGTAGACGGCCCAGAGAGGTTCGCCGACTGGAAGCAGAGGGTCCCGCCTGGCGTTGCGATCGACACTCCCCATCGCCCTTCGTCCATGTGACTCGCCACCGACTGGGCTTCCAACCCACGCCTCAATCTCCTCCTCTATTTTTTTCCCCATTTCTTTCGCTCTATGTAACATTTCCGTACATTTTTTGAGGTAGAGTTTTATTTCGTTTTTAAAATCAGACTGAACCAGATTAAAAATTGGTTAAGACATGAATTCATGAGTTAATTGGTCGAATTGTATATTTAATAAATATTAGTAATAATATAATATTGTCAGTAAATTAATATAATATAATATTAATTTATAATAAAAAATTATTAATATAATAATCATATTAACCCAAATTTAACCTCAAATATAATATAATATAATAAATACATTATAATATATTTTTAAAAAAATTAGCCTACTAATTTTTTTACGATTCAATTAGATTAATCGGTCCGATTGAAAACTAGCTGATTCAATTGGAGCTGATCATTTTTACAATATAATTAGATTAATTCTGGAAGTCGAATCGGATGAATGACCGATTCTAGGTCGAACCGGCCGGCTTGGTAATAGTTGTTGATGATAAATTGGAAAACAAAAAAGAAAAGGAAATTCATCCAAAGTAACCCAATAATATATATATATATATACAGATTTGGTCAATTTTTAGGTTTTATGGTATACAAGGGACTGGCACGAGAAATTCGGAGCTCGATCTAGTAAGCGCAAGTGGATCTACCTGGCAACAGTTGCTTTCTATTGAATTTTGACAACACAACGAATATATTATTTTTAAAATAATTAATTAATTAATTATTGGGGTGAAGATCTCTTAAATAATGTGATGCAACTAACTAATATGACGAATTTCGTCCATTATATCGGATTTAATGTATTATTAAATTGAAAAGCCGTCGCTCTGACACATGCGCACATATCGGTGGTTGTCCGATTGACGCTTATTTAAGATCACAATTAGATATTTTATAAGGATGTGATCGAAATAATGTGAATGGCATATTCCTAATTAAATAGATTGAATTGAGAGGTATGATTTGATTTTTAAAATTATAATATAAATATAAAAAGAAGGTATATCTAATTATTTTTTAATTTTTAAAAATATTTATATTTTATTTTAATTAAAATTTTAGATATTTTTAAAATGTGATCCTGTAGATCAAACTGATTAACAAACTATTTGAACTTATTGACTAATCATACCACTTCACTTAAAAAACATAAAACTACACTATATGACAACCAATTTATCATAAACTAATCTCTTAGATTTAGTTTAATTGATTGAGTTTGCAGTTTAATTTCAGTTCCCCGATTCTTACCATGCATTCCTCTGCCAGACAGTAGAAGCACCGACGCTCGTTCACTCTTTTCAGCGGTTGGATCGTTTTTCCATGTCCCCATTGCGTTGCAGACACAGGAAGGATCAAATCAATTATCTTTTCATCTAATGATTCCGCTTAAGACCGAGAATCCTTCCATCTGCTATGCTGTAGAATTAATTAAGCTCAAGTGGGTTGGGTGTTCTCGGCGAGAGATAGAAGGTTAAGTGCAATTTCATAAACTTTGAGATAATAATTAAAGTATTCTAAGTTACACTTCCATGATTATATATTTTTACTATTTTTCTATTAATAAATTTAATAATAATATATGACTGAAAATAATAATAATAATAATAATAATAATAATAAAAGGAAAAGCGAAGATGGTGCGGCGGCACCGACACGCACAGGGATCAGAGCACTGAGCAGGGGGGGGCATATTTGCGGGAGACGAGGGGGTCATGTGAATTAACAGTGGGACTCTCATTAATTCACGGCAGTAAATGCGGGGGAGGGGAGGGGAGAGGGAGGTACTTTTGGCGCCAAGATTGAGGGGATCACGTGACGCTGTACTTTTGATCGATCCGATCGCTGATCTATTCTATAATTCTACCCCCAACTTTAACGCTTAATCTGATTAATTCATTTAATTTTATAAATTATCAGTGTCAGTAACGCGAGGGAGAAAAGGAGAATGTGTCAAATCTGACATAGGATCTAACGAGAGGAGTGCAGTGGAGTGGCGTGGCGTGGTGTGGAGGAGAGTATAAATGTGATGGCTCATCAACCAAACATACATATAAAATATATATATAATTTTTATTATAAATTATTTTTTAATTATAATATTATATTATTAATATTATTATTAAATATATAATTCAATCAATTAAATTTTTAATCTGATATAAGAACCCAATAATTTAACTAATTCTCGGTTCGATCTAATTTTAAAAACTATATATAAAATATCCGTTCAGATAGTTGTGTCTATATATATATATATATATTATTTGAGTAGTGTGATTTTTTTCTGCTCACAAAAAAAGATTAAAGAAAAAAATTTGTCCTAGGTTCTCTAATATCATGTCGTAATTGTCGTAGTTGTTGTTCATGCTCCGATGATTTGACCCGCAAGAAGAGAAGTCTCGATTCCTCTCCCCGATAGTTGGACAATTAATGCGGAATTTTGGTACGTACGACTTAAGATTAACTGAGCCTACTGCCCCCTCATCGATTTTCTCAAAAATGGAAAGAAACGGAAATATTTATAATTAAAGAGAAAAATTTTGAAGTCTCTGGGCAAAAGAAATTGGGCCCATTTGGTATAACGCTTCTTTTAAAAAAATAATAAAAATCTAAACAATTGCACGCTTATTTAATATTATCGGTATTGGGAAAAATGAGATGGGAATAGACACGTGGCAATATTCGGCACATCCTAACATAATTCAAAAAATTGTGCTGAACTAGAATTTTTGGAGCGATTGACGTTATAATTGAAAATTTTTCATGTTGATTTAAAAGTATGGGAATTATTTTCTTAAAAAAACGAATTTTTGTGGTAATTTTGGAAAACAATTAATTATAATAATTATATTTTAATATTTATTTCAATATTTTATATAGAAAAGATTAATTCATTAATAATAATATATAAAAGTTTGGTTTAAAGTCTAAATTTTATTTTTAAAACAATTATTTTGCTATTTTTTTAATTGGTGTGGTGGCCCAAAGTATGAAATAATCATTTCTGAACCCGCGATTTTGGGTCCGCCGCCCGAATTGGCTAGGTTTAGCTGGGAACACATAGTTTTGCTCTAATAGCTCTCCAAACATCTCAATAACGAGATATTATTAGTTTGGTGTATAATGAATTTACCAAAAATTAAGATGAAAATTTATTTTTGTTAAATAATATTGTATAATAAATTTAAGGCAATCTATAAATGATACTTTAAGCGGTCACTGACTTACCTCGTGTATCACCTAATGTATCCATTACATGCAAACAGCTTCTTGTGAATAACACGTCATATATTAGTGTTTTTCATCTTAATTTTATAATTAAAATGTTAAAATATCAAATTATTTAAAAGGAAAAAAATATAAAAGCATTTTTCAACTATTCAATGCATGGTTTTTTAAACCAAATCGAGAATCTGTCAAGGTACGGGTTCATAGGTCGAATCACGAGTTCAACATGTCAAACCGTATATTTTATACATAATAATTTTATAATTAATGATTATAAATTAAAATAATATTATACTATTTAAATTTAAATAACAAATATACATTTAAGTCTAATAAAAACAATATTTAACATAAATGTTCATTTTAAAAATAGATATACTTGTTGATGAGATTTATTTTCTTTTTTTAATAAATTATAATTCATCAAATTCAATTATAGTTTCAGTTAAATTTACCATTTGAACTAGAAACGAGTTAATTTATATGAATTTGATTGGATTTATATAATGTATTTAAATTAATTAAATAAATCAGATTAAGTAACTGTCTAATTTCTAATTAGTTCCATTAAGTTTTAAAAATTATGATAGGGAGACACGTGTATTTGCTAAATTGTAAATGGCGGCCCGGAGGCATGTGGGTTCAGTCTTTCTGTCGTGTGGATCAGACAGATCATGAGGGAAGGTCCAGAATGTGATTAAGAGAATCTAAATTTTCAAAGGACTAAGAAATGTACTGAATGCAACGTTGGGACAGATTTATATATTCATACACCGCAGTCGGTAGGCAGGTAGACCTACCAAGTTGGCCACCACGTCGATTGGTTGAGACCGATGCCTCTTTATATAGTATATAAGAGAATCTCACTATGAATCAACAGACTAAGTTGAATTGCGAATAAGCCATAGCTCATTGGGTTGTATGTTGGCAAGCGGTCGAGAGAGAGAGAGAGAGAGATAGCAGCAACATGAACAATCGATAGATCCAGTGCATGCACCCACGTGTCAGTGGAATCCTTCACGAGGGCAGATCATATTACATTATTAGCCACATGGAATTATAAGATGGGACGGATCGATGGGGGAAGCAAAACTGAAAGTGGTGGTCAGAGGGAATGTACCTCGGAGTCGGTCCATAAATACAGGCTGACATGTGTGTGTGTGTGTGTGTGTCCGAGTTATGAGTCGGTGTGAGAGTGGGCATGTTAGGAGGAAGACAGACAGCTAACATGGGAGTGGCGCCAACAGGGTGTGGACTTCCCGCTGCGTTTCGTAGGTAATATGTCCACACGCTAGCAGTTGACGGTAGGCAGACTCCCTTACAAGGCACGGCGGAAGTCTCTACCCATCATCCGTATAGTATAATCATTAAAAAATAAAATTTTAAGTGGTTGGAATATATTAATGAATTGAACTTATTGAAATATATTATCTCATACCAATTAAATAAAAAATTATTATGAACTTAAAAGAAAGTTATACATCGTCATCTATCGGCTTAAACTTTTAAGTGAAAACATGTCCGATCTTTTATGAGCTCACAACGAATTTAATATGATATTAGAGCAGTTTATTGTACGGGCTCATAGCTTGCCAAGGTCTAAGATCAAAAGGAAGAACGAGATCAGTTGTTGATAAACTCGAGACTAGAAGGAAAATGACCTGCTTGTGGTAATTATTGAGTAGACGAATAGCTCAACTGGCTACTAGATGAGTTGATCTCATCGTCCAATATCGGAAGAAGAATACTCGGCTCGTAAACGGTTATTAAAAACGAGTATTTAATAGCATATGACAAAGTGAATCACATTACTACATATGGGTGAATATTGAGATATACGATCTCATATCGATTAAATAAAAAAAATTGTGAACTTATAAGAAAGTTAAATACCAATATTTATAAATTTAAATTTTTATATAAAATTTTATTTAATTTTTATGAGTTAATAACAAATTTAATATAAGAAAAAAAATCATAAGTGACTTATCAATTCTATAACATTTTCAATATTTGTTTCCATTTTTTAACGCGAGATTTTGTTGTTTCACCGAGGGGAAAAACGGAAAAATGACAGCCGTGTTTTGTAGTTCACACATCATTGTGAAGCTCTTTATTCGAAGGGGACATGACAAGCCTCCCGACATCCTCACTCTTTTTTTTTTAATATAGAAAATTTTGGAATTTAACATATAATAAGAGAAAAAAATAAATAGGTGTAAAAAACTATAATTGAACCTATCGTCTATTGTCTATCCATTGATAGGTCAAAGGCTGTATTCCGTGTCTCTAATTATTATTTTTATATAATTATTTCGTGCCACATGAAGATAGAGCACAAACGTAGGCATGTATAAAATGTGAACGTGCGTATATTTTTATCACTCATTGTTGATAGTAATAAGTCTCTCTCATGCCTCTCTGATAATTGACGCTGCTCATAGTTTTAAAACCGGACCGGGCCGGCCGGTTCGATGGAAACCGGCTACTCACCCGGTCCGGTCCTTCAAAAAATCCAATTGCACATTCAAAGAGAAAAATTTTGATTGAACCGGCTGATTCCCGGTCCAACCGATGAATCTAATTGAACTCATAAGAAAACCGATAGA
>CXYZ01003529.1:374075-468454 GCA_900006705.1 Sonneratia caseolaris | reverse complement strand
TTATTATATTAATAATTTTTATATTTAAATTATGATATTATATAAATTTAATAATAATATTATTTATTAAACTTACCGTTCAATTTATTGAATTCTGGTCCAACCTATGAACTTATATCAACACTAACTTTAAACCCATCCGATTTTAAAAACTATTATAGGAGGGTATTGGATTCCCATGTCCTTGGGGCTATGGGTAGGCCCTGCCTGCGGCGTTGCCTTGAGAAAGATAGCCCCAAGGGTTGGTCACTCGGATCGTCTGATCTGTCCTCTGTCAAATATAATAATTACTGTTTATAATTTTTTAATTATTATATTAAAGATAATATTATTAAAATAAATTTATATTCTTAATAAATAAAATTTTCATATTTTATGAAAATTTAAATCTAAAATTTCACTTATTTAAAGTTGTTTTTCCATGCTAGAAACTTACCATGGAATTCATGTTGGCATTTGTAGTCCTTTTTATATTTTTGTTTATACACTACATAGTATACTTAATTAGTCGAAATATATTTCAAAACAAATTTATGATCGAATCGAAATTTTTGTAAAGATTCTAGTTAATCCTTTTGATATAAAATTTTATTCTTATATGATTGCAAGCGGTGTGACCTATGCTAGAAGTAAAAGAAAGAGTTATAACTAATAAAAGATATTTGATATGATTTATTATCTTATATTTTTAAATAAAATATTATAAATAACAAAAAAAATTCCCAACTGAATTAACTAAAATGCTGGCTTCGCCGTACAGTATATAGATATATATGTATGTGTATTTGTATAATGTAAAAGCGATAGGGAACTTACCTTTCTCCCTACGGCGACAGGCAATCAAGGCCCCCACGTGGTGGTCCCACCTAGTAATTATAATTATTATTTCTTTTTATAAATTTCCTCAGTCTTTTCTCTCTCTTCTTCTTCTTCTTCTTTTTTTTTTGAAATAATTCTTACGCTGCCACGAAGCAAGAGAGGCCCATGAAGATTCATGTCGCGCAATAATGGCATGTAGACTTGCTCGAAATTGCATTATAATATTCCTCACACCCTCCATAATTCCACATGCAATTGGACGAGTCTCATGCCCAGGAATCTTCCGCAATTTCATCTCACCACATCATGTGATGGGAAAACATCGGTGAAAGTTAACAGTGAACGGGATAATATACCCGCACTGTCCGGATAATTACGACATTCGTGTTAAATCTGCCGATCTAATCGGTTATTCCGTTCAAACCAATCCGTATTAGTGGGTGAGGGTAGAGATGTTAAATTGATGGTAGAGGTCGGTTCAAAACTAGTCTGGGGTGATTTGATCCAGTTACGGTTTAGCCCGTTACATATAATAGGTCGGTCCGATTACGTGCTATGATTTAATAATACATAAACCAGCTCATAATCATACCTAAGTAAGCCGATTCACTTTTAGGATCAATTTGAACTATGAAACGCCCGTCTTTTCTTTTCTTTTTCAAATTACTTAAACTAGATTTTAAAATTTTTTAAATTAAATTAACAACACTAACTATTGATTTGCAAGTTTTTTACGTTATGGACCAGTTTGGGAAAACGATTTTTGAGCCGATTACAGTTTAATTCGTATATCCATCAACTCAATAAGAAGAGTTACACATAGATTTAGAGGTGATTGGGTTGGTTACAAGTTCTGGTAGGGCAATTTCGGACCAAATCAGCACATTTAACCTCTCTAGATAAGTTCTGAGCACGAGATGGACCGGAGCAACAAGACGGGAAGGAGCGTGGGGGAGGAGAGCACTTACTTCAGGTTCATCAACATTCCTTCTTGCCATACCCATTGGCCTTCCACATCACCTCTCCAGATTTTGACACATTCTCTTCTTTCGCAATAATTCTACTTGCAGCATATGTTCTTCCTTCAACTTTGGTGGCTCTAATCTGGTCTCCCCACCGACACGATCCGCGTTGGCGTTTCAGGCATTCACACCTACTTCATGCTCCTAGTCATTCAGTGGTCGGCTAGTTCTCACCGTAAATCACGGTCACGCGGATGGACGGTCCACCTCCGGTGCCATACTTCTGGTAGATCATAAGCTTCTTGGTTCACAGAACACGGCATCGCCGGCAGTCTCATGAGCAGTCTCTTATTCGACGGGCACAAACGGGGAGAACATCACAAGTTAATGAATCCTTCTGTATAATAATAGCTATACTTACGAATGATATTACAGGTCAGTGAGCGTCCGACACGTCAACACAGTGTTTGTGGCCCGTCAGATATTGATAACCATTTTTACTGATTTAGTCACATCATTTTCAGTATAAGATATAATTCTTAGCCCATTTATCCTCCTCGGTTCAACCCAAGAAAATACTGTGGCAGCCAATATGGGCTTTTTCGAGTTAACGTTCATTGGGCCGACATGAAAGAAAGCTGCTTTACGTGGGCCTACATAGAGGCCCGACTGGAGCCCAATTGACGGCTTGATCCTTCTTAGGAATAATAATTGGGCTTTCTATTTGGGCCTCAAAGAATACGGCACGTGATTCTCGTCGCGGAGGAGGAAGGGAGAGAGGCAGAGACGGTGACGCGCTCGGCAGTGGGAGGCAGGGAGCTTCGTCAATGGAGGAAGAGAAGGCAGCGGCGTACTACGACGAGCTGACTCGGAAAGGCGAGGGAGCCGCGAGGTTCAAGCAAGGCCTGGGCTTCTCCTCCTCCTCCACCTCCTCAGCCGCCGGAGATGGCTCGGCTCCTCCGCCTGCGAGAGGCTCGGCCTTCGTGTCGTCATCATCTTCCTCCTTCCTGAGCGGTTTTGTCAGAGCCTCGAGTCCTACAACGGCTTCGAAGCTCGAGAAGCAAGCCCAGCTCGAGTCTATCCAGAGCAAGCTCAGGAAGAAACCGGACAGGGACAGTGATTGTGACAGGCACCGCGAGGCTAGGGTTTCTGATAGAAGACACCGCTCTAGGAGCAGAGAGAGGGATCGGGATAGGGAGAGACATTCTAAACGGAGGAGTCGGAGCAGAGAGAGGCATCGGGATAGGGAGCGGGATAGAAGGAGGAGGAGCAGGAGTCGGAGTAGAAGTTCTTCACCCCGGAGGTCAGGGAAGAGGCGTAGCGTGTCGCCACGAAACCGGAGGAAGTCGGAGAGGGGGAAGAGCGGCGTTGGAAAATCGACTGATTACTCGAAGCTGATCGAGGGATACGATAGAATGGTAATGCTTCTCACAACTGTCTCGTGCATTTCATTTCTCCAATTACTCCAGTAAGATTAAGCCAATGAAGCTTTCTTCATTTATCTGTAACTTATCCTTCGTCCTTTTCTTTTTGAGCAGACTCCGGCTGAAAAGGTTAAAGCCAAGATGAAACTTCAGCTTGCTGAAACTGGTAAATCCTCAGATGAACTTCTTATCGACTGATCAGATGGGAAAATTGCGCATTCGATGAAATTGTTTTGATTTTTGCATTTTTTTGGGACTATACGGTGGTGATCAATAGATGAAGTTCTGTTTCCTTGCTGCCATTTTCGCATCCCTAAAGATAAGACTTTTGGGCATTTCTCTTGATTGGGTTGGCTTCTGCCACCTTTGCAGCTGGAAAAGATGAAGCCAGTGGAATGGGCTCTGGTTGGGAGAGGTTTGAGTTCAATAAGGATGCTCCCCTCGATGATGAAGAGATTGAAGGTTAAAGATTAGCATACATTTCCTTGCTCATTAAATTTCACAGCTTCACAGCACGGAAGAATTTAATGTTCAAATCTATTTTCTTTGGTCGCTCTTGATTTTTACTGGACTTTGCCATGCATAGCAAGTTCCTTTGGTGTTCATGAACTTAAGAGTAAATGACTATTTATGTTAAATAAGTAAAAGAAGTAATATACACATGCCACAAATCCTTATTTGTGCAGCTGCTGAAGATGATGCTACTGTAGTCAAACATATTGGCCAAAGTTTCCGATTTACAGCTATAGAGGTGATCTGCGATTTGTGTTTTGTAGTGGCAGTTCATTCTCATGATTGAAAGAAGTAGGTTTCTTATAGAATCTATTGCTTTGCCTTTCCGTACTTGTCTTCATCTAGGCTAGGAGAGAGGAACAAATCAAAGCTGCACATGATGAGGCCATGTTTGGATCTTCAACACATGTTCCAACTGTTACTGAAGATACGAAGGTGGATGTGGATAGAAATGATAAGAACAACGAGAGCAACCCCGCAAAGAGCCTCTTAAGCGATAAGGTAATGAGAAGTGATTGCGCTTTGGATGTTTTTGGGCACTTTGGATAGAGACAATAAGATTCATTATTGCTGTTGATGAAGGTTTTGGTGAGGCAACAAGGTTCGTGGCGAGACCGAGCTCGGAAAACGTAGTAGTTGAACATTTCTGTCAATGGGATATCGTGTTCAAATGGGATCATTGAGAATTGTGTTTGGCAATATTGCTGCAATACAGTGAGAAATATTTATCCAGGGATACCTACTTGCAGTTGCAGCTGGCTGTGAGATTCAAAATCATCAGTGATTGCCTCATTTCACCAGTCGATGTCGTTATTTCATGTTCCGCTGCAGGGTTTTGAGAATCATAAGCCTGTTATATGCTGTTGTCGGGCAAATATTAGTTGGGTAGATTCAATGAAACATTCCAAGAATGCCGTGCCCGAGTACGGGATGATGGAGGATAGATGTATCGTGCCTTTGTTTGAGATGTATAATTGAACCTCTGTAGCATGTGTTCTTCGTCCCATAAGAACCTGCGCCTCAAATGCAGTGATCCAAGCTTTTTGCTTGAGCCCTTGACATTCTTGTAGCAAGTATTCCATTTAGAACTGGGCGGCAGTATCATCCGTTGTTGGAAGGATCGGGTTTTTGTCTTGGATCAAGCATCAAAATGCCATCAATAGAAGAGTCGCGCAAGGTTGCCAAGACAGTCGTGCCTGCACTGATTCAGTTACTATTAGTTTTTCCTTTCTAGAGGAGAACGTGATGAATAGTGGACAATTCGGAGCAGAATTTTGATGCCCAAAAGGTCAAACTTCGGTGAAAGGGGATTTGAGTACAGTTTAATTTTTTTCAGTAGAAGTTCATGAGATTCTTAATTACTTTCTCATTACCTATATTAACTGAAAATAACAGTCAATGAAGAGGTTGGAGGGCCGAATAGCTGATGGGCTTTATTGGGCCCACAAGAAGGTCCATCTTCACCGCTCTGTCGCTTCATTCGTGATTGCTCGTTTGACAGGCAAGCAGACGCTCCTACATTTCCTTTTCGAATCTCCCAAACCCGCAAAACGCTGTGTGTGTGTGTGTGTGTGAGAGAGAGAGAGAGAGATCTGAGCTCTCCTCTTCTTCTCCTAACTTAGGTCCTTACAGGTTGACTCGGAACTGGAAGAGCAATGGCGTTAAGTTCCAATTCTGCCGCTAAGAACATACAGCGACATTATTCTTACAGCAGAAAGCAAAAATCCCTCGGCCTTCTCTGCACCAAGTACTCCACCTCTCGTCTCTCAATTTTTTTTAAAAAAAATCTGCTCCCTCGATTTTAGTAAACACTCAAAATTCAAGTTGGTTTCGTGCAGCTTCTTAAGCCTTTACAATCGAGAAGGCGTTGAGCTGATTTGCCTAGACGATGCCACGTCTCGATTAGGTCTTCTACAGAATGGATTGCTATGGTGTTTCGAGCAATTTGATTTGGCACGAAGGGGTTTGCTGATTTCATTGGCTTGAATTTTGCAGGTGTTGAGAGGCGGCGCATCTATGACATCGTCAACGTGCTGGAGAGCATTGGAGTGAGTTTGTTTTTCCAAAAAAAAAAAGCATGATGGGTTTGGTTCCCGTCATAATTGTAGGGTTCCTATATTGATAACAATTTCTTTGGTTTCTGCTGCATTTAGGTTTTATCTAGAACTGCAAAGAATAAGTACGCTTGGAGAGGTTTTGGAGGGATACGAGGGGCCTTGCAGGGGTTGATGGTAGTTTAATTTTGGTTAATTGTGTTTTGCTTCAATTGTTCAAACAGAACTCTTGCTCTCCTTTCGGTGATGGCACTGATGTAGGTTTGCTTGTCTTAGGAAGAGGGGTCAAAGAAGGACTCTCTCAATGTCTTTACCAGCGAAAGTTGTTCAAAAGTGAGGCGTCTATATTATTCTTATAATCCCATTCTTTTAAAAAAAAAATTATTGAGATTACCTTATGTTGAAGTTGTGTTCTTCTTGTTCTTAGGAGTTGGAAGATGAGGAAGATGAAGAAAGTTTGTCCAATCCCAACACAGGAAGCCAGAATAGTAATCCTGATGCATCCATTCTCAGTGTTTCTGCATCATCCAGAACTGGTAAAGCTTTTGGAACCCTGTTCATTGTACGGTAAAAGTAGCTGCATGATCAGAGGCTTCTTTTTTTTTTTTTTTGCAAGTTTTATAAGTAGGCAAAGGGATTCTAATGGGGGACATTGAAGAAAAGTTGTGAAAAGTCAAAGGGGGACGGTGAATGTATAAATCTTTTAGGAGGCGTTCTCATGTATTTTTGTTTCTGTCTTAGAAAATAGAAGAGAGAAGTCCCTGGGGCTTCTGACCAAGAACTTTGTCAAGCTTTTTGTCTGCTCTGATGTGAGTTGAACATTTATTTCTTAGTTGCTTCAACACATGCAGTGTTTCTATTTTGTTTCTTGCATGCACTAAATGAGTAAATGTTTTGCCCTTGAATGTCAATTGCTCTAAAGGAGGATATGTACTCACTCGATGAAGCTGCATCACGACTGCTTGGTGATGGTCCCCGTTCTGCAATAATGAAAAGTAACCCTTCCATCTCTGTGCTCTCTCCTCTTAAACTGAATCACGGAAAGTACAAATTGTGGCTTCTTCTGACTAAGCTTTTCTGGATGGATCCTGTAGCAAAAGTAAGAAGGCTATATGATATTGCAAACGTGTTATCATCCATGAACCTTATTGAGAAGGTAACTTGAGAATGAAAAAACCATTAAAGACCATACTGGTATTACCTCACTGATCTCAAGTAAATGGTCTTGTTGGGAAATACATTGTTGTTGCTCAAATAATTCCTTCTTTTATTTCATTTTACGTGCAGACCCACACTTCAGACACCAGAAAGCCTGCCTTCAGATGGCTGGGGCCGAAGCCAAAATCTGATGCCGAAACTGCTGGTGTTTTGGAGATCAAGGACTCTAAGAAGAGAATGTTTGGGACTGAAATAACAAACATCCTTCAAGATAGAAGTAGAGGCAGTTTGTCAATTGATAAGGATCAGAATTGTGCATCAGAGTTAGAGAAGCGAGCTAGGATTTTGACTAGTGAGGCTAATGGAAGCAAGTTAAAGGACTCCAGGCAGAGTCAGAATTACCACTTTGGTCCTTTTGCTCCTATTGATACATCAAAAGGTGTTGCACCTAAGAGTAGAAAGGTGAAGCAACCTCAAGACTGGGACAGTCTTGCATCAAAATATCGTCCTCAGTATCAAAATCAAGGTACTACTGAACCATATTTGATGCAATTATTAGACGATGTACTTTTAGATCACATGTTCGTGAATTATTGAACTTCAGAATATTCTCTGATGCAATTAAAAGACAATGTGCTTTTAGATCACATGCCCACAGCTGAATGACCTTTTTTATCAACTGAAGGGGGGTAATCTGTGGAGCAGTATCCTAGTTTCGGCTTTCATGATCACATGGGATCATTTAGCATCCCATCATCATAAGGGTCTAATATAGCTACACCTTGCTAATGGTAGTCACTTGGCATCAAAACCTAGAAAGTCTGCTTCCAACTTTGGCTAGAGTTATATATAAAATATTCCATCACACTGCATGTTCACATTCAATTTTTGAGCACATCCTTTGCTGACGATTGATTGATGCCTGAGATCTATCAATTGGTCTTACTTGTGATGAAAGTGGAAAAAAAAATTTAGTGCTGCAAATGATATTGCTCAGACAACTTTTTCTTGTGGTATTGCAGCTTTGAGAGATCTCTTCTCCCATTACAGAGAAGCATGCAGAACTTGGTTCTACGAAGTCGGTGGGCAGAATCCAATAAGAAACTAAGAACGGTCTGGTGAAAGCTTCTACAGATGTAGTATATATTTGACCCAGAACCAGTCCATGATGAGAAGAATCTCAACTTTTAATGCACAATTTCTGTGCATCGTTTCTGTCGGTTTGGCCAGTAGATATTCAACAAGAACTTGTTCTGTTGCTGAGAATTTGCAGTAGAAGTGGGGGCAATGGTAAAAAGTTACTTTTATCGTTTAAGCTTTCATTCAATATTGATCCTTATCTATTTACGGTTTTTATGCTGTAGATATAGATGCTTCCTCTGGAAAAAAAAGAAGAAAAAAAAACACTACTGAGCTTTCCAAAACCTTAGTTTGCTCGATCAGATAATGATTGCCATTTCATTGCTTGTGGTTTTCTGTTATGAACTTGTCAAGTATGTCATTTTCATACACAGAAGGCACGAGCTGAGAGGTATTTCTGGCGTTTATCTCGATTTCAATCCTTCATCTGGCCGATCAAATGCTGGACGGTTCCTCCTGTCCTCCCAGAGGAAAACAAAAATGGTAGAGAAGATCGGGTTGGGTGACCTTTGCTCAATTTCAAGGCTATTATATGAGCGGGAAACTTGTAACGCTGTGATTTTAAATATTTTAATTTAAATCAAAATTGTTTAAGAATCCCGATACGTATCCCATCATAGTCAATCAATCGTCAGAACAGTTATGTGGTGTTGGGCCCAACTCTTGGCCCATGTTACATTTAATTGGGCCCTTAACTCTTGATGTGACCCAACTTCTTCCCGACCCGAATACCCGTTGCGCTCCCGTGAGTCTGTCACGGACGTTGTCTCACGGTCGGTGCTTCAACGATGACACCCCCAGGGGGAAAAGGGACAAGCTCTGCTGTTCAGTTCTGCGCTCGAGCGATTCGATTTCGAAGAATTCTTCGGTTCATTCAATGCGTTCCTGGATCAATAATTGGAATACTCTACCAATGATCCCACTGAACTTTGAACGTTCGCCTCCTCCTCCTCCTCCTCCTACTGCTGCTGCTGCTGCTGCGTGCTTTCAATGATCTGAGGTTTCGTTACTTCATTGGAGGATTTGGCATGTCGAGGCCTCAGGTTACCATCACTCTGGGCCGGTCTGGTCAGGTAAAGAATTCCGCGTCTTCGTGCTTGGATTGGTGCGGCTGAAAGCTCATGATCGGTTTATGAGATTGTTGATCGCGTTAAATGTTTGTTCGGATCCTCAGCTGGTAGTCCGGCTGTTTGGTAGTGACTGGAAATTGTGTTTCGTTTTTCCTCCGTCTGGTGTTACTAAATTTTATGATTAGTTGAAGTTTTGGGGGGGAGATTGAGCTCGATCGGGGTTTGATGATTTGGACCAGGTGGTAAAGAGGGCTGGGAACGCTTTGAACGATTCTCGGTTCGCTTCTTCGGCGTTATCAGGCAGTAAGAGGTCAATAAGAGAGCGACTTGGTGGGAATGCTGATAGCTTCTTGTCTGGGAGCCGATCAAACGTGAAGCGGTCAGTTCAGTTTTACGGTTAGCTTAAATTTAGCCTAATTTTCATCTGGAATGCACTGATTTTAGAATTCAGTTGTTTCTGGGTAACTGATCATAAAGTTTCCAACGTATTATTGGATCATAAATATGGTGTTCTTGCCATTTGGTTTTGAGTTAATTTTTATACTAGCAACTTGGGCTGTGCTTCTCGTAAGACTGATTGCCTTCATGTCATGACCACTACTTTGCTCGAAAAGAGTTCTGATTTTTTTATCACAATCTTTTGCCTTTTTGGGCAAAGCCTTTCTGCTTCCTTTAGTAACATCTGGAATTTAATCATTTAGCTTTGATGAGATCTGATGAGACATTGCAAGAGAGTATATGATCTGATTTGGAACTTCTATTACCATTGCCTGCAGACAACGGGGGGAGAGCAACGGGAATTCAAATGGTATGCATGAAATTGAACTGAATGAATCTCTTCATCTTTACAGTGAATGATATTAATTATATCTGTGCACTTTTGTCTTATCCATAATAGCTAAAGGTATAAGCAAAATCTTTTATATAAACTTTGGTCACAAATTACCAAAGGCCTGCAGGACCTCCAAGTGAAGCTCGTGCAAAAGAACAAGGCAAAGCAAATTAATGATATGGGCATGAAGCATGATAATACGATCCTTTGTGGAAATGTTTCCATGGTGAATCCTTCTCCTTTGAGTTTGAGCCATCATATGCGTGGTGCATATCAAGGGAGCTCTCTTAGGAGAGTTCCACCTACTAGGAGTGCCAATGATCTGCTCCAGTTAAACTCCATGAGGAAATCTTACTCTTCTTGGGATGGACAGAGACACGGATCTCCTGATAGGATAGCTGGTGCACCAAGGGAGTTATCATTGAGATATGGATCTCCAGATAGAAGAGTTGGTGCTTCTAGAGGACATTTGCCACTGAAACTTTCTAGTGTTCAGCCCCAAGTACTAGCATATAGACCAGTTGAAGTATCAAGAGTTTCTTCCTATGCTGGAAAAGATGTCTACAACCACGCATGGCCTGTGGTGAGAAGAACAGCACTATCTCTTGAAGCCATGAGGCCCATTACACATCAGCATCATCAAAGCAGCACACTGCAGAACAACTCACAGCTGGTAAAGTTAGTTGCTTGTCATTGATATATTCTTTATACAGTTCGGGTTGATGCCACCACAACTTATTTACTGGAAATATATTTGACTAGTTCTTGGTATCTTTTTCCCCCAGTAACATGGAGATACTTCATGGTGATAATAGAAGTCCTACATCATAACTAAGCCCCTGTAAAATTCACTTATACTTGAGCATTTTTACATATACAGGACCCACTTACCATTGGGAATTTCTTGAATTCACTTGGCTTGGGCAAGTATACTATTCTCTTTCAGGCTGAGGAAGTAAGTAATCTGTTCTCTATTTGAATACGCAAAAAATTGCATGGACATGCAGTCAGGAAGTAGAAATTGGTGTCTGGAATTAGCTAAGGTCGTGAAGTTCGCAGTCCAGTAAGAGAAGGGAAATAGTTGGGCATAATTTTTTTGAATAGATTATATTAGTAGCTGGTGTCCGCGATCTGGAATTCCTTGTCCTTGAATGCTATTCTTCAGAATTCAGGTCATTTTCCTGTGTCTTAAATTACTAAGTGTTGTCTTTATGGGGTTGAAGTTTTAGGTTCAATCTATCTATCCAAAAATGGTGGGGGAAGAAGGGGAGGTGGAGAAGTTTTAGGTTCAATGACCTGCTTCATGTGGAAAGGCATGAAAAATTTGCCCCAATGATTACCGACATCCTAGCACTTCTATCTTTCTAGGCACTGGATGCTAGTTATTTGACCCTTAATGCAACATGGTATTTTTCTAGCTAGGACTATGTTGGCCAACTAAGTTTGACAGTAGTAGATCTCTTGCTTGTTGCAGATTGACATGACCGTGCTCAAGCATATGCAGGACAATGATCTCAAGGAGTTGGGGATTCCAATGGTATATCTGGGGCTTCTTTGCTTTGTAGTTTTTTCACACCTCATATAGCTCAGAGATAACTGTGTTTTTGCCATGCTGCTTTGTTGACAAATTGTTCTCTTAAGAGGAGCAGTTCCATTTATGAGTTTGATGACACTGTTACAAGTGTTCTAGTTTTAGGAGCTGTCAAAAGAAATGCACTCTGGAACGTCTACACCCCTGCTGAATAATTATTTCATGGTGTAGTATCTGGAATTGGGTCTTAGGACAGAATCATTATGCTGGTCAATACTTGGGTGCCTCAAGTGTGTGTTTTGTCTCTTCTATAGATAGAATATATCATGCCTCGCCCATGTTGATTTATTTTTTTATTGCTGTAAGCAACATTTTGTTAGCCAAATGAGATTATCAAGCATGTTCTTATGACAAAGACTGCTTTATTCACAGGGTCCTAGGAGGAAGATACTTCTATCCCTCTTATCTCTTTCAAGGCGAATATAGCGGTGCTCAAGTAGTGTATTATTTCCAATCTTCGCCATCACTCATCTATTTTTGTTGGTGTGGGGAAAGGACAGAGGAACTCATTGGAATGGATTGGGCTACTGGCGGTGAAGGTAAAACCATTGTTGTTCCATCTACTTGATACAGCCTCAGACTCCTACTCAAGTTTACGAATCTGTATATCACACTAGTGATTCTATCGTAGTGATCAAAGATGGCACCCGTATTGCACCTTGTTGACCCACTAAGATTTAATGTTTGTGTGTTTTTCCTTTTTTGTGTGTGTGTGGTTGTGTTGAAAAGACTAGTTGCTCGAACGTTATTACATGCCTGTATGAATTTTCTCTGGAAAATGAGTTGTGAATCCACGCGTATAATAATTCTACTGGAGCACCTTGGCCATTGATGAAATGGCCAGACACCTCTTGTTCGCAGCAGGTAAAAACGCTATTGATGGGTGGAAAATCTTGAAAGACCTTGGTTCACTTTGGTACTATGAAGGCCACTATTACGTGTGATGATGATAATGTAGATGTCGGACCTTTTAAGCTTTGATTTATAATGGTATGGAAAATAGAAAAAATATATATTTTTTATTGAATTAATATATTAGTTGAGTATGAATTTTAATATTTTTTTAATTTTAGGATAAATATTTTCATATATTTTTATGAGGTACCAATCATATGTCATTTATTAAATTTAATATAATTGTTCTTTTTCTGTCCAGTTATCTTAAGTGTTATATAAGATATTATTAGTTGTATCAACCAAATTAACTTGTCACGTATTATAATTTAATGAAAATAGATATTATATTAAAATTAATAATAAAGTAAAGTTAGTTTTTAATTGAAATATAAAAAACTTTCTGTTAAAATTTATAAATTAGTTAAATTATATATTTAAGTGAGATATTAACTTCTTTTTTTATCTGAAAGGAATAAGAAGAATTTTTTTCCAGTGATTATCGATAGAGTTTTTATTAATTCAAATTCTCACCGAGTCGGTAAATCTGTCGGATAGATCCGCTCAACAGATGGCATGCCTGTAATTGTTGGAACCATCAAGGGTATTTTGCTACAAGGAGATTTTTCCCGAGCCCTTGGTGGCTCAAGTTTAAGGCCCATATTGGTGAAGGCCCACTGCTCCATGAATGGAGCCCACAAAGGCCCGTTTGTGTATCAGAAGCCATCGGCTTCTAAGCCTCCTCCCAGTTCCACCCAGCGGACGTGAAAATGCAGAGAGGCCCCCGTAAGAGGAAGCTCCGAACACCGCCGAGCTCAACCTCCGTGTTGAAATCGGCCGAAGTAAGACCCAACAATGTCGCCGATGCGATCACCAACAACCATGAGCCATATCCGACCCACCCTCGGCCAACCGCGGCGGAATGCCGAGCCATCCGGGACGACCTCTTGGCACTCCACGGGTTTCCCCAGGAGTTCGCCAAGTACCGCAGGCGGAGGCAGATCAACGGAGTCCTGTGCGATGTTAAGTCAGAGCCTTTAGATGACGACAACGACAGTGATGGTGATGGTGATGAGAGTGTGCTAGATGGTTTGGTAAAGACAGTCCTGTCGCAGAACACCGCTGATGTGAACTCCCAGAGGGCTTTTGCCTCGCTCAAATCTACTTTTCCGACCTGGGAAAAAGTGAGTGCTTTGAGTTTCTCCTTTGATTTTTTTTATTCACTTTCCCTTCTTGTTCTAAGCTCACTTGGGTACGTTCTGTTGATTGTGAAGATTTTGTTTGTTGATTCAATCAGTTGTTCTTTTTATATAATGATTTCATCGTCCATGGTTTCTTCAAAAGTTCATTCTTTTTTTTCTTCTTCTTGGCCATGAATTGTTTTCATCTATATTTTTAGGCGGCATTGTTCTGATGGATTTAGTTCGTTGTCATTTTTTAGCTCTTATTAGTTCTAATATCTTTTGCTTTCCTTTCCCTCCCCTCTCATCATAGATCAGATCATGCTGGACTATTTATTTGCATGCATTGTCTTGGGGTACTTTGTGCGACTTCGGTCAGGTTTCACTCGTAATTCCATGTTGCTAAAACTTGTACGATTTGCCATGGCTCTTTTAGAGGGCTCTGACAATTGTTTGTTTTTCTTGTTTTGTGACAGCTTAGGCTAGTGTAAGTTCTCACCTTTTTGTGTCTTGATCGTTTTATGAAATTGGACAAGCTCTTGTCACTTCCTTATCTGTCGACTGGTTTATTTGATTGTATAGTGATGTTTCAACTTTATAAGGTTCTTGCTGCTGAGTCAAGATGTATAGAGGATGCTATTAGATGTGGGGGCTTAGCCCCGAGAAAAGCTTCATGCATCAAGAACATACTGAGCTGCTTGCTTGAGAAGAAAGGCAAATTGTGCTTGGAGTACTTGCGGGACTTATCCGTTGATCAGATTAAGGCAGAGCTGTCTCACTTCAAAGGGATTGGTCCGAAGACGGTAACTATCTCTCTTTCGATTTAGTATTTCTAATGTATTTTGGTGATACAGCTTGAGAGTGCCAGGCCCTACTAAATTTGGCAGATATCGAAATGCAATATATATATATATATATATTTATAATATAAAAATACAGTATTTAATAGAATGATCTCTGACATATTGTCAAAATCCACTAGTATTAGCCATCTGTGGCCATATTTTTTTCCTGCAAATCTTATTCAAATGAAGAACAATAGGCAAAAGTTAATACTCAAGATTCACTTATCCTTCGAAATGTATTTTTCCCATCTAGTTTATCCTTGGTTAAAACTTCCTTGACTCAGCTCAGTTGAATCATGCTGGCAGGTGGCTTGTGTCTTGATGTTCAATCTCCAGCATGATGATTTCCCAGTTGACACACATGTGAGTGTTATTATGACATGTTATTTGGGACCCTGGAAATAATTTCCTCAGCCTCGTTCTTATCATAGAAATCGAAATGCAGGTCTTCGAGATTGCAAAGAGGATTGATTGGGTCCCTTCGGGGGCTGACAGAAACAAAACGTATCTGCATCTGAACCGACGTATACCCCATGAACTTAAGTTTGACTTGAACTGCCTTCTGTTCACCCATGGAAAGCTATGCTGTATGTGCAGTAAAAGAAAGGACAACTCCCAAAGGAAGGAATCCCATACCATCGACTGTCCTCTGTTGAAGTACTGTAATACTTCCAAGCAAGATGCTGTTCCTGGATCAAAATGATACTTCTGGATCTTCAAAAAAGGTTTTAGTCTCTTCCATGTATAACAACTTTAAGCTGATTGCAAAAAATGACAGTTTCTCGGAGAACTTCATGCCAGCTGAAATTGAAAGCGTGATGCTTTCTCCAGCTATATGCAAAAGCTTTTCTTCTGTCAAGTCAATTAAGCAAAGCTGGAATCCTACATGATAGAACACTGTTGGCAAAGTTCGGCCCACATTTCAATCCCAGATGTGTAGCAAGCCCTTGACCATGTAGGAGAGGACTAGCGGTACTAGGAAATGTATGAGAACTAATATGCAGCTTCAAATCGATATGAATTAGGCTATAGCAATACTGAATGATAGAGATTGCTGTTTTAAGTCATACCATGACAACTGATAATGTTACCCTTAAATAAATTGCCTGAAATTCTGTCTTTCCCTTGGCCCCAGGAAGCAGCAAAGCTAATTAAGCTCATAATGTTCTAATGTTTCTAAAAGGGAGAACAGCCTATCCACATAAACTTAAGGTTCGAGGCAGTAATGTGCCAACTTGACTTCGAGGTGCAATGAATCACAATGACTTCTTGTGGCTTGGTGGTGTTGTGGAGTCAGACGGCCGGGAAGTACTTGTTCAGATTGAAGGGCAGGGAGTAGAATTCTTCGTTCCTTGTATCGCCCTTGAAGTTCCAGAACTTATCCCACCAGTGCTTGCCTCGGTCTTTCCTGATTGCAGCATCCTTCTTGTGCAGTGTATTGTCGAGGAAGTATGCCAGGCAACCAGCAACAAAGGGCTCCGATGAAAAAGGGACATTGACCATATCATTGAACTGCAAAGCAAAAGAACGGAAACAATTGCAATCGGATACCAAAATGCGAGGGGCAACTTGTTTCACTGGGCATTGGACCTTAAAGCTTAAAAACCTGCTGGCGACAAGAAGAATAAGACTCGAGTAGACTGCCAGATCAAACTCATGCTGTCAAGCTTGCGTGCAATATTTTCTTCAAGTGTGGAAAAATATTTTCACGAGACTAGAATAACCTATAGATTCAAAGATAAAAGGTTGAGGGAAAGAAAGTTCTGCACACCCATCTTGCACCGGTGTGAACTGGACCGTAACCGTTGATGGCCGTGTACTCGTTGAAATAGTGAGCCACAGACAAGCCCATGAAGACAGAGAAGCCAAGAATGAAATTGGTTCGGAAGCTGTTCAGGTTGCAAAATTGAAGAAAACTCACACCCACAGCGCCTGCTCAGCATGGGACAAGGAAAGTAAGATTCTTTTACTCGATTGACAATCTTCTTGAACCATATAAATAAACTCCATGTGCCTGCAAATGAGATTGGCTGGAGACCGACTTACCGACATAAGCAAAGAAAATGCAGTATAAAGCAGTTACAATGGGCACAGGAATCGATGCAAATATTGCTCCAAATTTCCCTGCGCAGGCAAGAATGTAAGTGCTCTGATAAAAGAGTAAGGAAGCACATAAATGAGGAAAGATAAGGCTAAGGAAAAACTCATTTTAGGCTCAAAAATATATTTGGTTATGTGATTGTTGATCAAAACATTGAAAGGTGAACAACATACCAAGAATGGAGAAGAAGATCATGAACCCAGCAGATATTTGAACGACCCTTCGACTCCCCACACGGGTTAGTGCAAGCAGGCCCGCATTTTCTCTAAAGAGAAGCGTTGACCCTCATAAATTCAAGAGTTTCGAGCATTTATCTAGTCAGAAAGGCAGGCAGATATCTTACACTGATACGGAGGAGCCATTTCCTGTTCCAAATAGTCCTGACATCAGAATGCCTACACCCTGGGATATTAAACATCTGTGAGTTCTCATTAAAAAGGTTTCGTTGTTTCAAGAAAATTTTGAGGTTCATCTATCATCTTCAAAGACACCAAGAATGAGAATGCATTGGAACTACACTTTGAAAGATAATTTTGACCATAATGCATCTAGCAAAAAACATTATCCAACCCTAGAGAATATGTTGCAACAACAAAGTTAATTACCTGCCATCCAACTCCACGGCTGAGGACTGATGGGGGCAATGGAGTTGCACTTGCAGACCTTGACACCGCGATAAATGCACCAACGGACTGATGATGGAATAATTCAAAGAGAAAGAACAGAAAGATCATTCCAATAAGTAACTGAACTTAAAAAGAAAGTGCTAATGTGCCTGGACGCAATAATCTGGAAGTCAAAGAAGCACAGGGACACCCTTGCCGTCAAGTAATGAATTGCTTTCTACAGCTATAGAGAACCATTAATTAACAGTACACAAAAGGCATGAACAGGAAGTAATTTTCCAGTTGAAATTACAGTAATGCGTTGAGCATTTTCCTCCTGTCTAGAAAGAAAGGAAGAATGAACAGCTTTCACCTTATTCAGGATCAACTAGGTGATGGGAGGCACTACTTATAGAGAGCTATAGGCATGGTATGCTATTCGTATCACTGGAAAGAATAGAAAAAGAAGTGGTTTTCAGGGATTGAGACTGATAAAGCCTTGTCACAAAGAGATGGTTAATGGTTGAAAATTTCTGGAATAGTTAAATGTACAAATGGGACAATCATGTTGTCTGGAGGCACCTAACTCCCTATATTGTTCTTGCAACAAGATCTTTTGTACCTTTTGGGTTTTTTAGCTCATTTATGTCATTCTTGCTGAGGTAATTAAGTCTTTTATTCATCATTAACAAAAAGAAAAAACCAAGAAGAATAGTGGTTAGTTTGAATTATTTCTCAACAACAGAGAATCCATAATCAAACCTCTACAAGAGCAACGAAAGAAGCCATCATCATTGCAAATGCTTCACCAGCATCAAATGAAGGTGCTCCCCATTGAAAGGGATAAGGAACTCTTATCCTGCAATGCCAATCTCAGGTCAAATTAATTCCCAAATACAAACCTCAAACTAAGATAGTGCATCATATTTGACTGATAAATCAGCTATACCCTCTCAGCAAGAGTATCAAATGGTTTGACTAAGAAAAAATGAAGCGAAATTTTAGAATTATAAGCCATTTTGTCCCTGTTCAAATATGACAGCAACTGAGACAAAACAAAAGCATCATTAACTTTTTTTCCCCTGAAGTAGGTAGGTTGACATGGGCTTATCTCATGAGTTGTCAAGTTTAAGAAAAAGCGAAAAAGGCTGGAAAAAATGAATTTGATACCATTGATGTCCGTTATAGGCAGGTCACTTTTTCACTACTCATTGTTTGTGACGAGAGCTTTTGTAAATGTTTTTTTTAACAGGAACTTTTGTTAATGTTACAGCTACAACAAAGGTCAGATAGATTTTTCTTCTGAACATATGGCTGCTTCGCTCCCTCCTAAATCTATTTTCATTTTGAAGATGGCTTCAATGTCACAATTTCTCTTAATTCCACTAGGAAATAAAATAGACATACAAAATCCTCACCATGGAGCACCATCTATAAGACCAGAACGATCTGTGCGACAGCTCAATTGAGTGTTCCGAGGTGCACCATTGTAGGCTCCACCAACAGTGAGCAAATGGGCATAGATCCACACAATCACAACACAGAAGATGACAGCAAACTGCTCAAAGAGATGCTTCCATGAGTGAATCACTTGAGGCATGTACTGCATGACCATCATTTTTAACTATATTTAGCTTTCAAGAATAGTAATCGTAGCAACAGAAGCGCACTAAATTATAAGGCTCTCTTATGAAAAACAATGCCAATGCAGTTGATTTTAAATTGAAAGGACTATGAGAAAGGTAGCTTAAAATGGATTAAAATGGGATCTTATCCTACCGTTTAGACAAGAACATACCTGGGAAACAAAGACTAACAGAATAAGCTCTGGCAATCCAATCTCCACACATTTAGCAACCTGAAAACCCAAACAAGAGTCCATCAATGAGCATCAAGATCTAACCTCACAGGAATTCACTGATCAACATCTTATGTTGAAGAATACTTACACCAGCAAAACCTAACTCATAGAGCCCAAAACCAGCTAGAGCCACCAAAGGGACAGCTGAAAGTGGGCTCAAGAACCTGCAAAATGTAGATATTCTTTTTGAATTTAACTAGTTGTGATCTTTCATCTGCTATTCAGCACATGCAAAACGCTCAAAATAGTCATAACTCCCATACTAGACCCGATCAGATTTGCATTTTAGATAACTTCCTTCCCCTCTTTTGCCGTTTATTCAAGAAAGAAGCTGAACTGACCTTGTAACATTACGCCAAAGCCCACTAAAGCCCAGAACAATCTGAAGAGTAGAAGCAACAATAAGAGATCCCTGAATTGCCCGCATTGTCCTGTTGAATCGCTGAAAAGGCACCAAAATCATAAATTAAATATATGAAAAGTGCCAGCAAGGTCAGTGTTGCGATAGAGAAACTAACTGATTCCTAGCCATTACTAAATCAATTAATGAACTACTTCTATGAAAAAGTTTATTTGCTCCAATAACTGAAGGCTCTTTCCACAAGATTCCTACAGTGTAGAGATAATAACTCAGTGCCAAAAGTACTATAAGGGTATCTGCAATAAGATGAGATCAGGTTTTGGGTAAACTTACATCCACGGGATCAGAATCATCACTAAAGCGACCGGCAAGAATAATGGAAATAGTGGTAGGCACAAAAGTATAAGAAGCTCCGATGATGGCTGGTAATCTTGTTCCGAACAGTGTTTGCAGTATTGTGTTAATACCAGCAACAAACAGCAACGTACAAACCACCTTTGCCTTCTCCTCCTATTCCCGTAGAAGTTTAATATCAATTATATGAAACAATAAATTTGATCTGTGAACAAAAGATTCATGTTTTCATCATTTTTGGTCTTACATTTCTACCCCCCATCTGGGGCACAAGAGCTGTGGGAATGATGACAGTAGTCCCAAGCATCACGAGGAAATGCTGGAAACCGAGGAGAATAGCTTCAGCTGTATGAGAAACCAAACGTCTTGATAAGTCAGCTCCTCAGTCAGTTGTCTTAGCAAACAGATCACATAATAAGAACAGATAACATAGGCTAAAGAGAATTTCAGCTGAAATCTCAAAACCCAGAAACTCCTTTGTTCCAGGCAACCTTATAAGTTATCCGACACAACCCGTGAACGTCCAGTGGGAGTTCAGGGAAGGAACTCACGCCATGGAGGAGGACTGTTAATGCAGAAAGAAACGTTAGGCAACTGATCCTTTGGTGGGTGTGGTAGTGGCTCATCTGCTTTGCCTGCCATTGAACTGATTCCTCCTCTGTCTTCCCTGATTTCAGTCCCGCACTCTCCCACTCCCTCTCCCTCTACAGTCTACAATGCACCTATAATCAGTAAATCTAAGAGGTGTTATATACCACAGTACCCAATGTAAGAATGATCCAAATCTCAAAACACAAAAGAGTGCATAAGATGAGCAGAAAGTAAGGAAAATACTCCATCCCCAACATATTGACATATTGTTAGAGAAAAAACAAACAAAAAACAAAGAAAGTAAAATACCCACTCAGTTAGGCTGATACAGAGGAAAAGGAAGGAGTGGGTCAGACGGAAATGAAGATAAGAGTATATGCAGAAGAAAGCGGAGAATCAAGTTAATCTGAAGAGAAAAGGAGCAATGAGTGGCCAAAGGGCCAAAGGGAAAAAAGATGAGTAAAAGAAAGAGGGAAAAAGAAGAAACCTTTTTCTCACCTCGAGAAGCAAAAATCAAGTGGGGAAAGACATCACATTATGGAGCTAAAAGGGTTCTCAGAGACTACCTTTCTGGCCTCTATGAGTATCAGTGGAGAGATAATGACTTGAAGCAGCAGAGATGGAAGAAAAATATGAAAACGAAGAAGGTGAGGAATATTAGAGAGAGGAAAAAGACGAAGAAGAGACAATGTAGGATACGGCAAGGAAGGTGATAGAAAAGCGAAGAAAACAGAATCTGCAGGAGGTTCTGCACCCATAAAGCAGCAGAACGGGAACCTTCTCTCTCTTCCCCTCGCTCTCTCTTTAACCTTTGAGGAATTTTGCCTTTTTTTTTTCCCGTGGGCAGCTGCTGAGATTGAGGAAAAGGACTTAAATTAAGCATCTGTTCATGGCTTCGTGTCTCTAATCAACGGAAGTTAATGCAGAGAGCAACGGAGACAGAGGAAGGAGACTCCACTGACATCCGATCCGACAGTAAAAATGCCTTGACGTTGACAATGCAACGGTCACCGAGTCGCAGTTGCTAGTCAACTAGCATTGCAAGCCGTGACCCGACCCGTCCCGTCCCGTCCCTAAGCTTCGCCTGATGGAAAATCTTAATCCCAAGTAGCCCTCCCAGATGAGCTTTGCATTTGTCATCAATCTCTTAGATTTCAAAATGATGAGGAAGATACATAGGAGGAGGACAATCCGACACGAGCATTGCTATCAGCACATGACAGGTCCTGAGAGCGAAAGTCCCCGTAGAGGAAAAAGGTAAATACAAATGGTCCATTACATGTAATTGAATAACTCGGAGGGAAAATTGCTATCGTAAATGTAACATCTTAATTTTTAAAAAAACTGTTCTTGGTGAATTCTTACTCCCAGATTAGCCATGTATGTACACGATTGTGTTTTTTTTTTTTCTATTTTGCCTGATGAGTGATGAGTAGTGTATGAGCATTATTGTGAATGTGAAGAGAAATGAGCTGCACAGAGCTTGTCTTCTTCTAGCTGTCCACTAGATTTCTCTGTCAATATTCCCCCCTTTTTTTATGCCCTTTTACTGGGGCATGTATCATCATCAATCATCAAGATCACTCCTTATGAACATCTTTCTTAGATAAATGTACATTATACACATAGATGTGTGTGTGTGTGTGTGTGTGTTAATGCACATGGATGTAGAGGGCCTAATTTGTCTTTGATCACCTAACCCCCACACTCCTAGTCATGGTTTCCAGGAATAAAATCTTGTCCACAAGATAATGTTAACATTTTCGGTGCAATTTTTTTTTTTAAAAAAGAAGCATGTTCTTCTTGGGAGTACACCAAGCAACAAGCAAAGTCATGGACACATGAACATGGCGGTTGAATGGAAGGACCATCCTCTCGTGGTCTCAAGGAGGAGTTTGCAACTCGCCAACTCTAGCTGAAGCACAAGCTCGGCTGCTCGTCTCTTTTGTTGTATTTTTTGATACCCAGAATAATGAATGTAGAGATGCATAACTTATGCAAGACGGGGAACATAAGGTAAAATATGCATCAGAGGCCCGAACACCTCCTCCTCCCACCAACCCAAACTCGAACTTACTAATAAGAGGAGAACAAAAAAAGGGTCATTGTTGACACATTGTACATGGAAATGGGCCCATCAATCACATCAGAAGCTTCGCCCTCTCTTCTGGGCTTCGCGCTCGCATCCACGTGCCCAATGATTGAAGCCCACTCGATAAATAACACTGAGCAAGTCAGCCGCGACAAGTTCCCACCATATCCCTATTGACAATCCAATTGGCTTCTCAGCAGCTTCTTCCCCCCGCGTAGGTCCGCGTGTATGGAAATACGGTGAAAATGGCTGTAAAAGGGGTACGATGAGTCCGACAATCGACAACCAAAAAGGATTCGGGTTTCGGTGACACAGGGCATGGATGCTGATTGTGGGTTTGTCTGTGACCGTGTTTATTGTTGTTAAAAGTGCAGTTCAGGTTGGTTCAAATCGGGTATAGAACTCTTTGACTTAGTTACGGCTCGGCCTATTTTGCTCAATGAGCCGATTCAGTTATGGGTCACAGTTTTCAGGCAAATATGAACCGGTTTAAAACCGTTTATGAACGAGCTGATTAATGGTCTTGGCCGGTTTGGCCCGTGAACAGTCTATTTTTAAAATTTTAAATTAACCCAATAAAATTCGGCCATTGATTTGCAGGATTTTTGACTGTCCAAGCAGGTCCGGGCTAGTTTTTAATGATTCTTAGCTATTTCAATAAGGTAATGATCTAGGTTAATTACGGTTCAACGGATTCATATTTCTAAACCGGCCCATAACTACCCCGACCCAATAAGAATAGTTACATGCCATGTTTCAGGTTTGGACGATTCGGTTATGAGTCAGTCTAGCCCATTTAACATCTCTAATCGTGTGCTCACCCATGACTTTTAGATCCACGCACCCAGCTCCAGCTAACCCGTCTCCCTCCCTCTCCCTAACTTGGGCTGATGAAACTTCAATTTAGCTCCTCATAGTTTTCATTTAGCTTCAATACGATCCTACAAATTGTAGAGCTTGCTCTTCTCTTAAAAGATGTTAAACGGATTAGTTTAACATAGAATTAGTCTGAACTACTCCTAAATTTATCTCTAATCGCTCTTATTGGGTTGAAGAGCGATTATAACTCGAATACAAGAAATAGTCTCATTGAACTAAAATCAACTCGACATATTTTTTTTCCATTGAACACGTTTAGAATCGTTATAAAATCGATTCATAATTAAAAACTCATGGTCAATTTTTGTTAGTTTCAATTTAAAAATTTATTTATTTTAAATATTCCAAAAAATTTATGAGAAAAGGAAAATGTTGCGGTTTATGGTTTAAACTAATTTGAATCATGAGTTAGCTTACCGAGATTAATTTATAATTTTCTAAATTATGACTCATAATCACATAAGCCCATTATACTTAATGGGCCGGCCAAACTTAATCGAATTAAACGATTTTAAATCTACTTTAAATTACTCGAACGACTTATTTAACATATCTATCACCTCCTAGTATGATATAATACTGAGAGGGATTATAGTAGAAGCCCATGAGTTGCAAAATCTTTATTTTGTGAGCAAGATTTCAATTTTTAGCACTACAAATATAGAAAATTGATGATAAAAAAGATTTTATCTTCTAATAAATTGGCTGGATTCCATTTTAAATGAATTAGAGCATGTTGAATTTTGGCTATATGATTATACGTCCCATAGAACTAATTACGACTGGAAAGGAATTCCCGATGTCTGACGCCATGGCATCGGTCAACCCTAAGTCCGGTCACATCCCTCTCCTTCCAGTCACCAACCCCCCGGCACTGGCATGCTCCCAATCCACCTCTCTCTCTCTCTCTCTAATCACACAATTATAGGCAAATAGCCCCTCTTTGTCATCGGTGATCAAGAGTTGGGCTCTAACTCGCGCAGGTTTCGATCGATCCAAGCTGAGGTTGGGGGCTGTTGCTTTCCTGGTGGTCCCTAGGGCTTCTCTGAGGTGGAATCAGGTCTCCTCGGAGCTCGAATTGGTGAGGGATTGAAGAGGGGTTTCTCTTCTCGGGTTTGTTTGGTCAGGGTCTGCGAATCTGTTTGGTGGAAATGATACAAAGCTGTTGGGCGGGGGCGGCGGATTGATTGTAGTCGCTGGAACTGAAGAAACTGGGTGGAATGCTGGGCTATGAATGGGAGGGAAGGTGAGAAGAGAGTAGGTAACTCGGGAATCCGCACATGCGGGCTGTGCCCTCGCGCCCAGGATCTGCGCGTGATTCTGACGGTTCTTTATCCTCTCCTGCCTCCTCCTCTCAGAGTTTCTTCTGCAAGGTATTCTCTTCTTTCAATTGTATTGTATTCTTATTTATATGACTGGGCTGAGTTACCATTCTTCCGACAGCTCTATCATTTGCTAGGTTGCTGCGATAGCTCTACGCTTTTAACTGGTAATAACCATTACTTCTTCTTATTCAAGATGATTAATCTGACTCCTGGCCCGTATGAAACACTGGGAGGTGGCAGACCCGGTCCTGACTCCTGAGGAGAATATGGGTTGGCTTCCCTTGGGAACGGATCATTGGCGTTGAAATGTGGATGAGATATGTTGGCAGCTGGATTTTGGCTGACTGTTGTGTTGGGACTTGGGAGGGGGATGGTTGGTGTTTTTGTTGCTACTGATATTGGATAAGCTAAGAGTAGTCCTGTGTAAAATCCTGGATCAAATTGGGAAATAAAATGAAAAAGGGCTCTTTTGATTTTATTAGAAGTTTGTGTGTTGCTTTCTGGGTCCAACTTCCTTTTTGGTCTCTGCCTAAGAGAGACGGTTTAATTTCTGATTATATGAGAATGATGAAAAGCCACTTTTCTTTCTGTCTAGAAGACATACGATGGCTTAAGTTATATCTTTGACCTAAATTGAGTTCATCGAGGAACAGTTTGTCATTTTGGTCCCTGACATATCAGAATCCATATCTTTTCTGATACAGTTGCCTTTGGAGATAGATTGTGGTGTTACATGATCTTCATAGTTATTGGCCTTGCATTACTTGCATGATATTAAACTTCTCTCTTTCTTTTATGCATTATATTCTGGATCCAGTCACGTCCTTACGGTGAAATCGGTGCTGTTAATTGCCTGAAACATCTGTCGTCCTTTGGAAGAAATGTTTCTTTATGTTGATTTGATTTCCTGCCCACTTGTTTTCGAGGGCAGGCGTGTTGCAGAGACTGACTGATTTGTTTTAGCAGTTTAATATTGTGTCCTAATTTATTGCCATATTTTGCTTCATAAATAGTTACATTTGAAATAAAAAATGTCTTGGGACATAAGTGTGAAAGCTTACCTCATAGTTCACTTCTGAGAATTGATTCCACATTTCTCTACTGCTGTGTGGGAAAAAAACTCTTGACCATCCTGCATGCCCTCTCATTATGGTATGCTAGGATCCGTGTGAAACAAAATTTTTAATGAAGTGTGTATTCTGATAAAGAAATATGATGTCTCACTTTTCTTTTCTAGGATGGACGCAAGATCCGTGTAGGAGATTGTGCTCTTATTAAGTCAACCCAGGATTCACTGCCTTCTATTGGTTTGATTTTCCGGATAACAGCGACAAAAGATAATAACTTGAAGTTGGGTGTGAATTGGCTCCTCCGTCCCACTGAAGTTAAGCTTGGGAAAGGCATTTTGTTGGAAGCTGCACCAAACGAAATATTCTACTCCTTTAAAAAGGATGAGATTCCTGCCGCAACATTGCTTCATATTTGTAAAGTTGCATTTCTCCCAAAAGGTGTTGAACTTCCACTGGAGATCTCTTCTTTTGTTTGCCGTCGGGTGTATGACATTGCAAACAGGCGTTTACTGTGGTTAACTGACAAAGATCATTTTCATGTGAGTTCTGATTATTTTTCGGTTTAAATTCTTCCTATTAATTGTTGATTTCTTCTTATTTATGGTCTCTGTATGATCTTTAGGAAGAAATAGATCAGCTTTTATACAAGACTCAAATGGAATTGCATGCCTCTGCTCCACTGAATGGACGATCTCCTAAACAGACAAGTGGTTCAATGTCAACATCGCAGTTGAAACCTGGTAAAGACAGCCTGCAAACTACAGTATCCTTGCCAGCTCAAAGCAAGGGGAAGAAGAGGGATTGCTCGGATCAGAGCACTGATCCTGTTAGACATGGACGTTCTTTAAAACTGGGAGATGGTGATTCTGGCTGCTGCAGTTTGGAGAGCCAGCTGAAGTCAGAGATTGCGAAAATAGCAGAGAAAGGACAACTTGTAGATACAGAAGGTGTTGACAAATTAGTACAAGTAATGTACTTTGAGTTAAATGAGAAGAAAGTGGATTTGTCCATCCGTATGATGCTTATGAGTATCATCATTGCAACAGAGAAGTCTGACTGTCTCAGCAGATTTGTTCAGATAAAGGGCTTGTCTGTATTGGATGATTGGCTTCACGATGTTCATAAAGGAAAAGCTGGTGATGATAATAATCACCCCAAGGATAATGATAAGTTGGCTGGGGAATTTCTCTTGATTCTGCTCCGTGCGCTGGATAAACTGCCGGTGAACCTGCCTGCCTTGCAAATGTGTAACATTGGGAAGTCGGTGAATCAATTACGTACACACAAGAACCTAGAAATTCAGAAGAAGGCCAGAAGTCTAGTTGACAAATGGAAAAAACATGTTGAGGCTGAGATGAATATCTATGATGCGAGGACAGGTTCAAATCAGGCTGTTTCTGGCTCTGCTAGAACTAGGTCTCAGCTTTCTGAGGTCTCTCATGTGAATAGAAACATAGGTGGATCATTTGAAGCTTCCTTGAAGAACTCCAGCAACCAGCTTTCTACTTCTAAAACTGCTCCAGCAAAACTCCTCCAAGGAGAAACAGCTTCCAAATCTACATCTCAATTTGAGGGGTCCATCAGATTAGCTAGTCCACAGGCCTCAGTGGGTGTTAACCTGAAAGATGGACTGTCCCATTTTGGCAGCAACTCTAGCGAAGTTCCTTTGGCAACATCCAGGGATGAGAAAAGCAGCAGTTCCAGTCAATCTAACAACAGCAGTCTGTCTTCTTCAGGTGACCATGTCAAAAATGGGGGTTCTGCTTTGAAGGAAGATGCAAGGAACTCTTGTGCTGCTTTGAATAAGATGCCATCTTTGGCTTCTCATCATAGGAAATCAGTCAATGGTTTTCCTATGCCAGCTGCATCTGCTCGAGAGGCTGCGCCAAGCAGAAATGCTTCATCGCATAAGAATGTGGCTCCTGATAAGGCATCTCACTCTGGATTAACAAGTGAGAAGACAGCTGATGTGGCTTCTGAGGTAAATAGTCACAAGTTCATGGTTAAGATTCCAAGTGGAAGTCGTAGTCCTGCTCAAAAAGCTGCTGGAGGATCCCTTGATGACTCCTCTGCGATGGCCGACAGACCATCTTCTCCGGTGCTGTTGGATAGGCATGATAAACCAGATGCTGTTGTGGAGGAGAGGACTGATGCTTCCCAAGCTAATACATCCTTGGATGCAAATACTGAAACTTGGCAAGGCAATGATTTTAGAGATACTGTGGTTGCGTGTGATGAAGGTGATACAGCAGTTGATCCTGGTCCTAATGAGGAAAATTTGAATAATGAAAATGTTAACACGCCTGTAGTATCTAAAAGTTCCACTTCATCTCCAAGGGACGTAATGGATGAGGGTAAAGTGCCAGGAGCTTCTATTAACCCCATGAATGCTTTAATTGAGAGCTGCATCAAGTATGCTGAAGCTGATGTACAAGTTCCCTGTGAAGATGATGTGGGGATGCATTTGCTTGCAAGTGTGGCTGAAGAAGAGATCCTCCAGTCTGAACTGGCATCACCTGCTGGCTCTACACATGGAAATCCCTCGCCAGTGGAGCCATCTTGCAATGTTGGTGATCCTGAAATGAAACCATTGCCTCTAGGCAGTCATTCACAAGATGGTGATCTGTCTAAAGACGCAGCCAATGATAATACACAGGACCATCTTGAGGGTTGTGCCCATATTTCCAGCAAAGGAGGTGGTAAAACTTACTGTTTGTGCCCCAGTGAGCAACCTGTTGCAGAGGAGGATAGAAATTTGAATTCTTCCTGTGTGAATGCAGTTCAACTTGCAGTACAATCTCCTGGAAGCGATAAGGTCACTCATGAAGTAGCAGTGGATGCTTCTTATGCAGGGAACTCTGAACAAGGCAGACAGGGGTCAGATGTAATACAAGATACAGAAGTTAATGTTAATTCTCCGGTCTCACCTGTAAATAGAGTCAAAGCTGAGATTACAAAGTCAGAAGTTGAAACTGAAATGGGATCTATATCTGGGAGGGATGGCAGGAAATTAGACAGAGATTCAGACTATTGTGGGCAACTGGAGGTAAAGACTAATGGGAACTTTCTCTTGGTGGAAACTAATTTGAAAGAACTGAAGATTGTAGATGAGCTAGGGGCAGTAGAGGTCTCCGAAATGGATGCTGTAAATAAAAACAAGCAAAACAAGAAACCTGATGCTTTGATGATTTTGGAGGTTCAGACTGTTGGTGGACCTGTTTCAGGTATTGAGGAGCCAGTGGAGAGTGAGGCAGTCTCCGAGGAAAAGTTTGTTGCACCAGCTTCTAGGCCGCAGTTAGAGCTTCCTTTGCAAGGCGTGAGGGACAAATCCAGGGAATATAAGGGACTAAATAGCAAAGAAGCTGATGAGACAGAGGAATGTAATTCTTCTGGAGCTAACACTTCTGTTGCACAGATGTTAGGTGGAGGCATAAAATTGGAGTTTGACTTGAATGAGAGCCTCGATACTGATGATTGCAAATTTGGTGAATCCATGAACTTCAGTACTACTGCATCGTCTGCTGTCACTGTTCCTTCCATTAGTCAATTGCCTGTTGGTAATTCTTCACTAACAGCCAGTCTTTCAGCACCAATTGCTGTGACTGCTGCCACTGCAAAAGGGACCTTTATTCCCCCTGATGATTTACTAAGGGAAAAAGTGGAAATTCGGTTGAAGGGATCAGCAGCCATGAGTGCATTTTACTCAGCTGAACCCAGAAGGGTCCTGGAGATGCCAGCATATACCACTAGTTCTGTTGATATGTCTTTGGGGAAACAGAGTCACCCTGTATTGGATTTTGACTTGAATCTTGCTGATGAGAGAACCATTGAGGATACTGCTCCTCAGAGCCCTCCTCTTGGGATTGATTCCCTCTATAATTTTGGGAGTAATGTTGAGAAGGTGCATCATGAAATGACTGATCCTGGACCCACTCGTGGCTCTGGAGGCCTTGATCTTGATTTAAACTGTGCTGATGAAACTTCTACAGATGGTGCGAACTATTCAGGGCAAAATGAAGACGTGGGTGCATTTAGGAAGTTTGACTTGAATGAGGAACCTGTAGCTGATGCTTCTGAATTTTCAACTTCAGGCCAACTGCAGCTGAGGAGCAGCAAGCTTGGTCATCAGCCTCCTCTATCCGGGCCTTGGGTAGATGGTGCTGATGTTAGAAATATTTCAGCTTTGTTTCATGCTGGGAATGGTTATCCTGCTGCATCTGTTCCAGCAATTTTGTCCAATAGAGACGAGCAGTCTTTGCCTATTGTTGCTCCAGGTGGCCTGCCAAGAATTCTGGAGCCTTCAGCTGGTGGAATCCAGTTCCATCCAGAGATGTACAGAGGTCCTGTACTATCATCTTCTCCAGGCTTGTCCTTTCCCTCTGCACCATTTCAGTATTCAATGTTACCTTATGGGACCAGCTTTCCTTTGCCATCAGCAACGCTTTCAGGTAGTTCAACAACATATATTGATCCTTCATCTGGAGGAAGGCTTCCTGTCCATCCACAGCTTCTGGGACCTGCAGGGGCTGTCACATCCCATTTTTCTCGGCCTTACATGTTTAGCCTCTCAGATGGCAGCAGAAATGGCAATATTGAGGGCAGTAAGACATGGAGCCGGCAATGGCTGGATCTTAATACTGGGCCAGGTGGTCCAGAATTAGAATGCCGAGATGAGAAATTACCTCTTGGACCAAGGCAGCTGTCTATTGGTGCCCCACAGAGCCTGGCTGTGGAGCAGGCAAAGATGTATCAGGTGAGTGCTGGGCTGCTTAAGAGGAAAGAACCAGACAGTGGGTGGGATGGATACAAGCAGTTGTCATGGCAGCAGTAAATTTCTCCCTTTGGTCTCCTGATGAAGATGGTAAGTTTTAAGATCTATATTTTGTTATCGTTGACATTAACATGATTTTGATCCATCATGTATTTTGCAGTCTGGCTTTTCTTCACAAATTGGGCTTGATCATTGAAATGCATGGATGAACTGATTTTGAGAACTCGTATTTGATCGATTTTTGTTCATTTCCCTATAGGTTGCATGTTTTTTATGACCTCTGTCCATTTGATGCGGAATAGATGATATTGATGTTAGAAAACCAGGGGGATGATGGACCCTCTTTAGAACTCTCAGTGTAGACTGAAGGTGTGAATCTTCTGAACTTTCAGCTGAGAAACGGATTTTACATTGTAATTTATTCTTTCATTTATGATACTTTAAACTAACGATTGATGAAGGTCTCATTATGCTGAAAGCATAGTCTATAGCTGGTGGTCTCATTCTCATTATTCTGTCCATTCCTTCAGTCAGTTTTATGGATGTATGTCTTATTTCTTCTCAGCTTCTAAGGGTGGGCTTAACTGCAAGAGGTCATCATCTTAGCTCTGGGTTTGATGGCATCGTGAGTATTTAACTCCAGAACCTCTGATCCTTAATTATACTGACTGCATCTAAGCCTTTATACGAGATTTTCATATCAGCTCAAACTGTTGGTCTGAGCGACCACAGATACTTATTTCACTGTGTATATACTCCCAGCTGATGGAAAAAGATATAATGGGAAGGAAAAAAACATGAGATTCGTGTTGAGGAGGCTGGAAAAGAATTGACATGTTAGTAACTGTATCATCATCTGCTAATACATTCTGGGATATTAGAAATGGGGGAATTTTGAGATGCTCTTCATGCAGAAGCTTCTCTGCCTGCGCTTGTCTTTAATATAAGCTAAATATCCTTCCGCTGCTATTGTAGAGTTCCTTTTTCTTGAGCTTGCTTCATCAAGCACTTATTCCTCTATGATGAGAATATTATTCAGGCGGTCCGTTTAGTAAAACCTGCGGATTTTTTCTTAACGTCTACTGAGACTCCATTTCTCTTGACAGCAGAGTTGTCCGAGCGATGTCTTCTAGATATCGGCGCTATGAACTAATGCTGCTAGTTCACAGTTTCGTAAGATCTGCTGTAGCCTTGTGGATGGCAGATACTGTGCAAATAAAATTGTAGACAAGCTGTCCTTTAGCTACTCGATGACCCTGCTGTTGCCGATTGCTTGTTAAACGGTGCTTTACCTGCAATTACTGGGGGAGGGGCTGAGGATGCCAAATGACAACTTTTAAGCTCGAGAGTATCCATCTTCCTCTCGCTTCTCTCTCTCACATAGAGAACGGAATAATTAACTAATTTATCAACCTCTATATTATACAGTTGAGAGTTTATCATCGACTTCTAGACATCAATCCTAAAGGTTTTGAATTATAAATTTGAGTTATCATATGATATTAGTTTATCAGCATATGCATTCTCGCTTCTCTTTCAATTCCAACTTTTTTAAACGGTTCTAGTTTTGTCCACTTTTTGGAGCTCAATCTCTAGATCGGTTAAGTATGGTTGTAATGGGCTGATCATGCAATTATTATTGGGCTGGGCCCATTAAGAAGTTGACCAACGCCAGCGCCAGGCTCATATTGGCTGGAGTAATAAATGGCGCTGGGAGCCTAGGATAGGCGAGTCCTCCTTTTCTTCTACTTCTTTTTCTTCTTATTCAAGATTTCGTCGAGATCAGAGTAGAAGGATGGGAGCAGCGGAGCCTGGCATGGAAGAGTTCTTCGAAGACAACAAGCCGCCTCGCAACCCTCTCGTTCCTGTCGGTAAGCCTCGCTCTTCTTCTTCTGTTTTTCTTTTTTTCCCGCCGCTTTCATTGTCGGAGTTTCCCTATGGGTAATATCTCCTTATCGGCGGTCTGCTGTCTCTTGCTCTTCAGTTCATATCATGTTCTTGGGATTAAAACGGGATTTTTAATATATATATTTTAAAAATTTTAAATAATTTGCGTGCGGTCAACTTAGAAGATTCTTTTAGTTTTAAATCTTCTCTCCCGTGGAAACCTCAGCTGGCAATGTGCTCTATCTGAAGAGATAAATAATTATAGTTTCTCGGGATTTTATGTAGGATAGAATATGGTGAGCTAAGAGCTTGGCTGAGCAATGAGCAAGAGAACTGTGGGCTGTTATTTGCTCTAGTTTATCTAATTTCGGGGAAGATTTGCTTTATCAGAAGAGGCTAGTGGTTGCTCTCATACACGTAATTATAGAACCTGAAGATTTCTTCTTATGTCAACATGTGAGGTTTTCGTCTTGTACAGGAAGGACAAGCTCCTGGTGGCTCTACATTGTGTTTGTAGGACCATTTATTTTATTTTATTTTACGGTTGTAGAGCTCTGTTCATCTTCCGTTGGCTAAGCCTACTTAGTTTCCGTTTTATTATCATGCTTTAGGATGATCCATTTTGGAGATACAGGAGAGGAGAGGAGATAAGATCATTACTTGGCTTGTTTTACAACTTGGAGCATTAAGGATCTTGAACATTGGATTTCTTAGGATTAAGATGTTCGATGATTTTTCTTTGCTTAATTTTTTTTCCTCTTATGCTGCAATATTTTGAAAGATTTAAGATTTTCATTGCTTGTTCTGGTACAACCTACACTGCTTGCATAAGCTGTATTATGCAACACTTCACGAGATTGAGCGTCTTGGGCTCAATTACGGGATGAAACTGATACGTGCTTTGCTATGTCCTGAAGAATTTCCTGATACATGTTTTGGCATGGGGTGTAATTTCAACTGCCTCCAAGAGAATTTACCTCATGCGCATGGTAGGGAGATATTAAGATACATCTTTTCAGAAAATTGATGACTTTTTCACTCGGTACGTGCAGGTGCCCTAATGACTGCAGGGGTGCTTACAGCAGGCTTAATCAGCTTTAGGCAGGGCAACTCTCAGTTGGGACAGGTATTGATGAGAGCCCGTGTTGTGGTTCAAGGTGCCACTGTGGCTCTTATGGTTGGGACTGCTTACTACTATGGAGGCAATCCATGGAAGAAATCAACCTAGTGATATCCATTAAAAACTTGTCTTGCATATCGTTTTTCACATAGTGGCCGTCCTGGTTTGGGCAAACATCATTCACAATCATGTTGTTGACATTCATTACTTGATATGAGCAACTTCTGCTGCTCCAGCCCAAGTTTTAACATTCGTGGGATGGTAATAAAGAACCCTTTGTTGGAGGATGATCCTCTCATGAGTTGTGACAGGAACCCAAAATTGTCAGGAGAGTTGTGCCTTGATCTTATATTGCCTCGCACGCCACAGAGACAGATCTGTTGAGTTGAAGTTGAACGTAAGGTATACAATGCTTGTATAATCCAACTGTGCCTCTCAGGAAATACAATCTCTGGGTCAGTTAATGGCGTCTTTACATAGACTATTTTCTTGTAAAGTCCATCCGATGTCTACGCTGCTTGTGCCTTCTATTGATTATGTCATTCTCTTGTCATGTCATATTGCAAGTCATGACAAGGTGCAAACTCATATATCTCATATATGCCTATTACTGCTGTCTGCACCTCAACAGATAATAGGAAAATCCATCCCGAGTTACTTTAAGGAGATTGATGTCTCAGGTTTGTTTTCGAAAGGGGTAATTCAGTGTCTTTACTCTCCAGTCAATTGCTTTCCAGTTGAGCGCCTTCCTTCTCACTAAGGGAATGAATGACCACCAGCTGCCCCCAGTTCTGTGTTGATGCCAGGTTATTGAGAAGGTTCAGTACACAGAGATGGATGTCAATTCATGGGTTTAAATGCTCGGGAGAATTTTGAACCCGAAAGTAAGTTACTTTAACAGCACCTGTTTGCTTCACTCCCACTCTTGTGTGCTCGAATGTGAAGGGCAAGACCGATTACTAATCCTGTGGGGGAGTGGAATGGCTTCCCCATCAGGACCTGCAGATTTTATTTACAACTTGCTGTGATCGTCTGGAGACTTGATATGATTGTATGAGCTCCATGGTCATCAGACCCTTTTCTGCCTGTCCAGATGTGTCAGCGGAGTGAAGTTTGCTTGTTCAACAAGCTGATTGCAATGCTGATACAGATGATCGGTTTCGATCTATGTCTGGTTTGCAGTGCTCCGTTCAATTGATATTTTCCCCGAGCTCTTGCCGAAGAACTTGCAATGGATGATCGACATGACAAACACTACTAATGGAACAGTTTGTCCCTGGTTTTCTCTTGATTCACGGAAATGTCCACGCGTAGGAGGACAGGTTCGTATCAATTTGACTTACGGTGTCGTAATCTCGAGTGCATCACAAGTCAAAGACCGTAGGAACAGTCAACGCTCGAGCAAGCCGTCAATGCTCGCGGGCATGTAATTTGACCATGGCTGTACTCTGCCCGATCTGCCCTTTGTGTCGGCAAAAGTCCCATTTCGTCTTCGATATTGCGCGCCACCCCACAACACCCACCCTTCTCTCTCGGCCCCAAATTCTCTCTCTTTTTCTATTGATAGGTGCGCTGCTTCGAATTGGCGCACATTTCGATCGATGCGGGGCTGAATTTGGGGTTAGTGGTTTTGTGGTGGTGGCTAGGGTTTATTGGAGGCGGAGTTGGGCGGCCTGGGTGTTCGAAGTGCGGAATAGGAGTTTCTCTTGATACGTTTCACTGGAGCTTCCGGAGCTGCAGGGTGGAAAGGGAAAGTGCAGGATTGATGGTAGTTGCTGGGATTGAAGAAATTGGAGGGGAATGCGAGTCTATGCATGGGAGGGGGAGTGAGGAGGCGAGGAAGCAGCTCAAGAATCCGCACATGCGGACGGTGGCCCCGCGTGATTCAGACGGTTCTCTATCTTCTACCGCTTCTTCTTCGCCGAGTTTCTTTTTCTAGGTATTTTCTTCTCCGAGTTAAAATATATGATATGATTCAACTATTTCCATCGTTCGGCTCGATCATTGAGAGACCACTTGGGGAGAATATCATTTTTCGTCCTCTTTGGGTTGGTTAATTTTGATTGATAGAGCACAGTCTTTGGGGAGATGGTGAGCCCAGTTTGGAGAACTATATGGTTGGCTTCATGGGAAATGATTCGCATGTCATAAATTTAATTGGTAGCAGGAATCGGGGCAGTTCTCTGTTTGGGTGCATTTTTTTCTTTTGTTGGAAGACGAGGACCACGATGGAGATGTGCAATGGTACCGCAACTGTCAAGCTGAGGAAAACTCTACAGAGTCGGTGGCATTAGCCTAGAAAGTTTTTTTGGATCACATTGGAATTCTAGGCTTCTGTTTCAATCCAACTCCTCCAACCCTTGGTTCTATTTCTGCCTAAGAAAGTTTAGTTCATGCATGGTGTGATGGTATGAATATCACAAAGATTTTCTTTCTACGGATATAGATGGAATCCTGCAAATATTAGAATCACAAAGTTTGTCCTGGAGATGTCGTAGAGATGGAGTTTTTGTTCTATTCTGCTTCCACTAGCTGCCCACTTTGTTGAGCTTAGATGGCAATCTTGTATTTTTAGATTCATCTGTGCTAAATGTGGCTTGACATGCAGGTCTAATGGCATTCTTTGTATTTCACTTATCATCTAAATCCTTTTAGGCATTTCTTTGTCTGTTTAAGAAAAGATTTTAGTCCTTCTGGACAACTGACCTATTCTGAGTGAATCTTTACAACTGTAGTAATGTTGAACTTCCTTTTTAAGAGGGGTTACTATTTTTCTTATTTAAGTTTAATCTTTTACCGCATGAATACAAAATCAACATAGGAGACTGTGCTCTTTTTAAGCGGCTGCAGGATTCACCTCCTTCAATTGGTATATTGTGCTGGTTAACAGTAACTAAAGACAATAGCTTGAAGTTGGGTGTGAATTGGCTCTACCGTCCCACTGAAATTAATTGTGGTGAAAGCACCCTGTTGGAAGCCACACCAAACAAAATCTTTTACTCCTTTAAGAAGAATGAGATTCCTGCTTCATCTTTGCTTCATTTGTGTAAAGCTGCATTTCTTCCCCAAGGTGTTGAACTTCCATCAGGGATCTCTTCATTTGTTTGCCATCAGGTGTATGACAGAACAAGCAGGTGTCTATGGTGGCTAACGGACAAAAGCCATTTTAATGTGAGATCTAAATATTTGATTTCCATATAAATGTGTTCATTGTTTTGTTTGTGCACGGTATATATCATAGAAGAGTTCCTGTGGTTTTCTATTGTTAACTTGTCATTTGTCTTCTCTGTAGGAAGAGCAAGATGAAGTAGAGCAACTTTTGTACAAGACACATAGAAATGCATGCCTCTGCACGAACTCATTCTCGATCTCCCAAACCGATGAGTGGTTCAATGTCAATATTGCAGTTGAGACCTGGTTCGGACAGTCTGCAAAATGCTGCATCCTTGCAATCTCAAGGAAAAGGAAAGAAAAGAGAGCGTACTGATCAGAGTTCAGATGCTGTTAGATGGGAACGCTCATAAAAAAATGGGAGATGATGATTCTGGCCACTTGTTGAAATTGGAGATTGCTAAAGTACTGGAGAAAGGATCTCTAGTAGATACAGAAGGTGTTGACAGATTAGTACAGATAATGTTTATGGAGGTAAATGAGATAGATTTTTCTACCCGAGTAATGCTTACAAATATCATTGTTGGCACAGAAAAGTCAGACTGCCTCAGCAGATTTGTTCAGACTGGGGGCTTGTCAGTATTGGATGGATGGCTTCAAGATGTTCATAAAGGAAAGGTTGATGATAGCAGTGGCTTCAAGGATAATGATATGGTGGGTGAGGAATTTCTCTTGGTTCTGCTCCATGCACTTGATAAGCTCCCTGTTAACCTTTCTGCCTTGCAAATGTGCAACATTGGCAAGTCAGTGAATCATTTGCAGACTCCCAAGAACTTGGAAATTCAGAAGAAGGCACGGAGCCTAGTTGATACGTGGAAGAAGTGTGATGAGGCTGAAATGAATATGATTGATGCAAAGATTGGGTCTAATTAGGTACCTGAGGTTACCCATATGAGTCAAAACACAGGTGGGTCCTTGGAGGATACCCCCAAGAGCCCTGGCATCCAGCTTTCTGCTTCTAAAAATGCTCCAGCAAAGATCCTTCAGGGCATAATAACTTCCAAGTCTGCTTCTCAATCAAAAGGGTCAATGAAATTAGCTAGTCCACAAAACTCAGTAGACCAGAAAGATGGGCAGGCCCGCCTTGGCTGCAGCTCTAGCAATGTTCTTTTAACATCTCCAAGGGAGGAGAAGAGCAGCAGTTCTAGTCCATCTTACAACAACAGCCAGCCTTGTTCAGGTGATCATGTCAAAAATGGGGGTGCCTACAGTAATAAATACGTGATAATCGTTGGGTTTCCATGTGAACATGAGTCGGCCCAAAGGAAGGTTCATTATTTAACTGGATTGATTGTTATTATTTGATTACTGCATCGAGAGTATCATTTACAAGTTGATTATTTTATCTAAAAATGAAATATCAATGTTGTGTTTGGTATCTCATGATGGGAAATGTTGTTATTTCATTCGTTATTTATGAATATGTGAGCTAATATATTTCCCATTTGTTATTTGTTCTTTGTTCAACTAATATTTCTACTACATTGATTTCTACCACTATTAATTTGATCCCTGTGTTAACTTGCACAAATTTTAAAGTCTAGAAAGAGAACATTATGATAATTCTCGGTTGCATGGATCTGGACTTAGCCCTTTGGACAGAATGACCACTTGCTCTTACAGTTAATAGTTCCATTGAGGATAAACGAGATTTTGAGTGATGAGATCGTTCTAATAGGCCGAGTCTTATGATCATGAAGCGTGCAATTCTAGATACCTTTAAGGGCAATACCTCTGATGAGGAAGATGCCAAATCATTCCTAGATTCCATGGGAAAGTGTTTTGAGAAAAACGAAAAAGTTGAGACAAGCACACTTTTGGCAAAGCTTATCTCAATGAAGTATAAAGGCAATAAGAACATTCAAGAGTACATCATGAAGATGTCTAATATTGTTTTAAAACTAAAAGCACTTAAATTAGAACTATCTGAAAACTTTCTTGTGCATTTAATTCTAATATCTCTGTTTGCACAATATAGTTAGTTTCAAATTAGTTATAACTATCAAAAGGAGAAATAGAGTCTTAATGAACTCATTTCTCATTGTGTACAAGAGGAAGAGAGATTGAAACATGAAAAGACAGAAAGTGCTCATTTGGCATTGACCTATAAGGGTAAGAATAATGGCAAAAGTAAGAAAAGGCCCATGAGTAAGGAAGCTGCGAGTGTTCCATACAAGATTAAGAAGCAAAAGCAACATAAAGTAAGAAAAGCTTGTTTCTTTTGCAAGAAAGATGGACACTTAAAGAAGGACACTTAAAGAAGGATTGTACCAAATATCACGCATGCCGTGCAAAGAAAGGTACATATCTTGCTTTGGTTTGTTTTAAGGTTAATTCGACCTCTATAGCTGCACACATTTGGTGATTAGATTCTAGTGCTACTACTCACATATGTGTGTCTATGTAGGGTTGCCTAAACTACCGAAAGCCTAATGATGCTTAAAGATTCATCTATGTGAACGATGACAAGTCAGTTGTAGTTGAAGCAATAGACAAATTTAGATTATTGTTAAAAACTTGATATTATTTGGATTTGGAGGAGACTTATGTTGTATCGTCTTTTAGATGGAATTTGATTTCTATTTCCCAATTGGGAATTCTCAATTTTGTTTTCTCCTTAATTCAAATGTGATTGCTACCGGTTCTTTATCTTTTCATGATAACCTTTACTTGTCATGCCAATAAGTCCTAGTATGAACGGTATTGCTGAAAGACAAAATAGAACACTCAAGGATATGGTAAGGAGTATCATTAGTTATTCTATTTTACCATAATCACTTTGGGGAGAGTCATTAAAGACCGTAGCCTACATACTCAATAGAGTACCAATTAAAACAGTGTCCAAAACCTCTTATGAATTATGGACTAGGAAAATGCCCAGCATCGAGCATTTTCGTATCTAGGGATGTCCAGCTGAAGCTAGGCCTTATAGGCCAAGTGAAAAGAAATTGGAATCAAGAACGGTCACTTGTTATTTTCTTGATTACTTTGAAAAATCTAGGGGTTACAAATTTTATGATTCCACTACTAGATCAATTCTTGAGACAGGAGATGCCCAATTTTTTGAGAAAGTTGAGTTTGTGGAAGAAGATAAGGCTAGAGACATTATTTTTGAAGAGAAATTAATTTCTCTTCCTACAGTCATTGCTTCTAATCAGGAGCAACATGACAATATCATACAGCTCCCTGTACAACCTCAATAGGTTGTTCCAGAAGAACAAACTCAACAACCTCAAGAACATGTGCCATTAAGATGATCCACTAGAAAGAGGAGAAATGCAATTTCGAATGATTTTATTGTATTCCTCTAGGAGAATGAAGTTGATATTGAAATGATGGATGATGATCCGATCAACTTTTGTTCAGCCATGCAGAACACTAATTCTTCAAAGTGGATTGCCGCTATGAATGAAGAGATGAATTCTATGAAGGACAATGATGTTTGAGATCTTGTCCCTTTGTCAAATGGTGTGAAACCCATTGGTTACAAATGGATATTTAAAACCAAGAGGGATTCTGTGGGCAATGTGGAAAGATATAAGGCTCGCCTTGTCGCTAAGTGATACACACAAAAGGAATGCGTTGATTACAAAGAGACCTTCTCTCCAGTTTCTACAAAAGACTTTTTGAGAGTCATCATAGCATTTGTAGCTCATTATAACCTCGAGCTACATCAGATGGATGTGAAGACGGTGTTTCTCAATGGTGACATTGATGAGACAATTTATATGGTGTAACTAGAAAACTTTGTGGTTGGTGACCTAAAGAAAATGGTTTGCAAGTTAAAAAGATCAATCTATGGGCTAAAGCTAGCATCTCGAAAATGATATTACAAATTTCATCAAGTTATTTTCTCATTTGGTTTTAAGATAAATGCAGTTAATAAATGCATATACCATAAGTTCAGTAGGAGTAAACATTTTTTTCTAATTTTATATGTCGATGACATATTACTTGTATGTAACGATATAGATTTATTGCACAAAACCAAGAGATTTCTATCACAGAAGTTTGAGATGAAAAATCTTGGGGACGCCTCTTTTGTCTTAGGGATCCAAATTCATTGAGATCGCTCTCGAGAAATTCTTGAATTATCACAAAAGAACTATATTGAAAAGATGTTAACTAGATTTGCTATAAATGATTGCAAGCCTCTTGATACCCCTGTTTCTAAGGCAGATAAATTTAGTTTTAATTAGTGTCCCAAAAATGAATTTGAGCATAAGGAAATGTAGAATATTCCCTATGCATCTGCTGTTGAGAGTTTAATATATGCTCAAGTTTGTACGCGGCTAGATATTGCATACATAGTTAAGATGTTATGCAGATATTTGAATGGTCTTGATAAAGAACAATGGAAAGCAACCAAATGAGTTTTGCGATATTTACAAAATGACAAAACATTACATGCTTACATATAAGAAATCATATCAATTGGAGATCATTAGATATTTTGATTCTGATTTCGCTAGATGCCAAGAGAGTCACAGATCTACATCAAGTTATGTTTATTTTTGGCTAGAGGAGTTGTCTCTTGGAAAAATGCTAAGTAGACACCTATAACTGCTTCAACTATGGAGGCAGAATTCGTAGTTTGCTACGAGGCATCTAATCATGGGATATGGCTAGAGAATTTTGTCATAGAGCTACGAATTGTTGATGGAATAGAAGGACCACTAAAGATATTATGTGACAATAAGTCAACAGTAATGTATTCCCATAACAACAGGAGCTCTTCAAAGTCAAAGCATATCGACATCAAGTTCTCGATTATTAAAGATAGGATTCAGAGTGCACATGGTCTTTCATGAACACACTGCTCATATGAGTGTAATATCATATTATGATGCTGAGTTGTAATAGGAGTTTGTACAAAAACTATATTTGTTCATAATGATTATTTTGAATTTTTTTCTACAGAAATAAAGTTTTCAGTTCATTTGCACTATGAATCTCATTTACAATTTAAAGTTGATATTCATAAGGTTTAAGAAGGACCAATTGGAAATAGGCATGTTTAGATTATATTACATGTAATTTTCATGCTACATATCTACATTTGATCTATGTCATTGGGTGTGTCGACATATGTGATTATTGATGGTTCTAGTCACGATAAATGAGATGAAGAACGCTTTTGTTCTATGTCGATACATTTAATGGATGAGATTGTTGACATGAATAGTAATTTTGAGTTCAATAAAGTATTTTGGTAATACATAACATATGAGATATATTTGTTGGCCCAAGTGGGAGATTGTTGAATTTTAATTTGGCAATATATGGTCCAACAATATATTGTTGATCGTGTGTTTTTACTATCTAATAAGTCAACCTAATTAAGTGATTTAATTAAGTTTATAAAATAAAGTTTAACATACAATTTTTAAGGTGTAAGGATCAATATGTAGAAATTATAAAGTGATTTCTAATTTCTATAATAGACGAAATTAGAAATTAATAAACTAAAGGCATTTATGTGTAATTTGTAATTGTGGTCCCTGAGACGTATGATAAAATCAGCTTTTTTTATATCCCATTAGTTAGAAGAGACAGAGTGAATCCCACGTATTTAGAAACATTTTTCGTATAGTTCTACAAGATTCACACTCGATCGATCACATGAGTTTCAACTATAGATTCAAGTACTTCTGTTAATTTACGCAATTTCTCATTGATCTCAATACGTAGATCTTGGAATCATTAGGTTACCAACACTGACATGAATGCGTCTGTGCATTCCAGATGATACAATCAGCCCATTGAATTTTTCTGTTTATTGAGATTCACTTGTTTGGTCTTCCAGGTTGCTCCTTTGAAGACAGAATGATATTTCCTCAGCTTCACATTTTCTGCAGGTCTGGGGGATATACAATTTATGAGCATAAAATATGTCATCTTCAAGCAAGAGAAGAGAAATGGATTTTATGAAGTTGTATGTCTCTTATTCTAAAGCATTCCTTGGTCTTATGCCTCCCCTGCATCTTGGTCTTTACCACTACGGATAGATATCGCAGAGATACACTTGAAAACAAATCTTCTGCTGCCTTGAAGAATTACACCACGCCCCCTCTTAGATTCAGCTGTTTAGCATATGTTGAAGCCATGACTGCAAATGATCTGTCTAGCTTTGAGTTGTTCTGCTTATTGTTTTATCCAGGATGATGAGTGATTACAATGTGGAGACAATCACTGATGGACTCAATGAGTTTAATGTGGAATTTCATGGACCAAAAGAAAGTACATTATCAATCACGCTTCTCTTTTTCCTCTTTGCTTCATTTGATATCATATCTCTGTACCTTGTTCAATCTACATGTCCTCTGCCAATGCCATCTAAATGTGATTTTAGGCTTGTACGAAGGTGGAGTTTGGAAAATCTATGTTGAGCTCCCAGAATCATATCCCTATAAGTCCCCTTCCATTGGGTTCATCGACAAGATACATCACCCAAATGTCGATGAGACGTGAGCAATCCTCATCATGTTAAAGCTTGCAATCAGCTTCATCCTTGATGTCTAAAATTATAAATAACACAATACTTTCTGTTGAATTTCTGGCCAATTTGCAGGTCTGGCTCTGTCTGCTTAGATGTCATCAACCAAACATGGAATCCTATGTTTGGTTGAGTGTAATATTCTTCAGATTTTCCTGTAGAGGACTATAGTATCCATTATCTCTGGAAAGATTGTTAATACAAATGGGTTTCCTCTATTCTTATGCACATCAGGGAAGAGTTCTACTGCTTCTTTTTGAGTAACAGTTTTCTTTTTGCTAATTGTTGCAGATCTTTTAAATGTTTTTGAGGTGTTTCTTTCCCAGCTCTTGCTTTATCCAAATCCATTAGACCCATCTAATGGTGATGCAGCTTCCTTGATGATGAAAGACAAGAAACAGTACGATTTAAAAGTGAAAGGTGAACTTTGTTCTTGTTTACTTTTTTTTCCCCTTTTCATAGCACACATAAATTTTAGATGGTATGGCCTGCAGTTATTTGTTTGCATCAAAATGGAAATAGAAATAACTAGAGTAATGTTTAGTTGTGAAAACTTTGGTGATGGGACAGTTAATGGAAGTTCCTTAGTCCATAACTAATTGATAAGGCGATGTAGTTAAAGTGCAACTGTGACATCATAATATGAATCCTATGTTGGTTTCAGCTTTAACGCTACAAAGAAAGGGTAGTTTTTCACCGTGACTTGGGCTTCAACTGTTAGTTTCATGGTCTAACCATGGGGCAGATTCTAAAGCTTGCAAGTCTCATTAAGCTGATAGAAGTTGCTTAAATTAGTGAACTAAATTAAGATGGAACAATCATTAGTTTAGTTTTACCTACGATAGGATAAGCGGGTAAGTTCTCCCTACTAAGTGCTTAAGCTTCATTTGGATATGACTGTAGATATGTGGAAGAGTACTGCGAGAGATTATGCGAAGAAGGAAAACATCACCAATCAAGATGAAGAGGACAGTGATGATGAGGACATCAACAGTAGAGGATGTGAGTTGAGCGATGATGAGATACTGGGACATACAGACCCATGACAAAATAGTCGAGGATTACATGATTTAGAGTGGCACACTGTATGGTAGTGATCAAAGGAGGAAGCAATCTTGTACGTCCTCTTTCACTCCCTTTTCAGTTGCAGTGGCTAATAATTAGATATTTATAAACCGTGAAGTGTAAGATAGCTGTTCACCATAGGAGGTCAAAGAAACTTTTGAAGTGAAACTAGATCGCATCTTTGCTTTGCTCTTACTGGCAATCAAGATATTGTTTGCCCAAGTAACCGGCTCTTCCACATGATAGAAGATTTTGAGGTTTTATGTTTCCATGGTGATCAAGCACGAATTGTTTTCCATCCAGTTTTGAGGTTGATAGAGACAAGACAATGGTCGATCCGTAGACCTATATCCGCTGCTTCAGTATCGGGGGCCGGGTTGAAGCCCCATTTGAGCAAATCCGGCCCAAAGCCTCAGTCAGTCAAACGGCCACCATGTCAGCGGCTCGTTGACGGCCGTTCAGGGGGGCCCCACTTCCGGAATCTCATTGCCACGTCACAGAAAAGGTCCTCTGTCTCCCTTTAGTATACCGGCATCAATACCTCTGTGGCTCTATTATCAACACATAGCACAGGGTACTACTGGTCTCTCTTTACTCGGTATCCGCCGATGGACGCGGCGGTGGTGGAGAGGCCGACCCTTCGGATATCAAACATTCCCCAGACGATCGCAGCCTCGGACCTCCTCGCCTACCTCGAGTCCCACCTCGGCACCGGCTCTGTCTTCGCTATCGAGATCGTCACGGACCGCCGGAACTGGAAATCTCGGGGCTTCGGCCGCGTGCAGTTCTCCTCCCTCGAACACAAATCGAAGGCCCAATCCCTGCTGCTTACCCTTAAATCCCGCTCCCTAGAGCTATCCGACACCTTCGATGACATCATCCCGAGGCCGATACGCGCTCACCACCGAGTTGAGGGCAGCATTGTACACTTGGGTTTCATGGTTGAGGAGCATCGGATTTGCGAGCTCGAAAGCTGGAAGGATGTTAGGGCTTGGGTGATGCCGGAGAGGAGGAGGGTCGAGTTTTGGGTTCGGAAGGAGGCGGATGGGGTTTGGAAGTACAAGGTGGAGATTATGTTCGAGGACATCTTGGAGAGTATTGCATGCTGTTTGGGCGGTGAGAAACTGAATGCTCTACTCTTGAAGGTCTGTTATCTTATAACCACTGCGGAGTTTTCTTTTCTTATTATTACTAGCTTGTATCAGTTTATTAGTCCTTATGGGTATGATCTATCTACTTCTCGGCTTAGTTAAGACAAGATTTGATACAATGTCGGAAGTAAATTTTCCGGATCATGTATACCTGTCCGATAGTTGTCCTTCCTAATATTCTCCTTTTGTTGTTGGTTGTCCCCTTTTATTCATGTACGGATGGTAATCTGTAGTTTGGTTTTCTTTTGCAGTTTAAACATGGACTGCGGATTTATGAAAGGATTTCTGGACCTGATGTAGCATCAAAATTCCAGGCAGATCGGTACCGCATTTGCAAGGAGGATTTCGATTTTCTCTGGGTCCGAACGGCTGATTTTACATCTTCCAAGTCAATCGGGCAGTCAAATTCCTTTTGCTGGGAAGTTGGTGAAGGGTTACCGGCTTCAGAAATTTTCTCAAGCTTTCCATATTATAAAGAAGAACTCATGGATCTTGCTCTAGATGAGGGTGAGGATTTCCGCTCATCATCTGAGATAGTTCCTCTTATGGATTGTGATGAAGGCCCTAAATTGGATTATGAGATAATCTTCCAGCTCAACACTCTTGTCCACACCCAGAAGATAAGTCTATCAGCTGCTTATGAACTTGTAGATACACTTGTCCCGTTAGATGTTGATACTGCTACATTGGCTCTTCAGAAGCTTCAACAGCTGAAAGCTACCTGTTTCAACCCTGTCTCATTGGTGAAGACTCAGTCACATCTCCTCAGGAGAAATCATAAACAACTCCCCTCATCATTTTACAAGAGTTTGACTGATCGTAATGTTATGAACTGCCACAGGGCTCTGATAACTCCATCAAAGATCTATTGCTTAGGGCCTGAATTTGAGTCCTCTAACTATGTGGTGAAGCACTTTGCACAGTATGCTGCGGATTTCCTGAGAGTATCTTTTGTTGAAGAAGATTGCAGCAAGCTTCCTCCGAACACCATTTCTGCAAGCATTAGGAATGGTGTATTTGCAAAACCATATAGAACCAAATTATATCACCGGATATTGACTATTCTCCGGGAAGGGATTGTGATAGGAGGGAAAAGATTTCAGTTCCTTGCTTTCTCAGCGAGTCAACTCAGGTCAAACTCCGTTTGGATGTTCGCATCCAATGATAATGTGACTGCTGAGCAGATCAGAGAATGGATGGGATGTTTTAACAAGATTCGCAGTGTCTCCAAATGCGCTGCTAGGATGGGTCAGCTATTCAGCTCTTCATTTCAAACTCTCTGTGTCCCAGCTCAAGATGTTGAGGTAATTCCTGATGTTGAAGTCAACAGAGATGGCATTGACTATTGCTTTTCTGATGGGATTGGAAAGATTTCTCTCACCTTCGCCCGGCAAGTTGCTCAGAAGTGTGGACTGACTGATACCCCTTCAGCATTTCAAATTCGGTATGGTGGCTACAAAGGTGTGATTGCTGTAGATCGTGACTCTTTCAGGAAGCTATCTCTTCGTGGGAGTATGGGAAAGTTTGAATCTGAGAACAGGATGCTCAATGTTACCAAGTGGAGCGTGGCAATGCCCTGTTACTTGAATAGGGAGATCATTTCTCTTCTCTCAACCCTAGGAGTTAAGGATGAAGTGTTCTTGGAAATGCAGCAGAAACAGTTGCTTACTCTAGCAAAAATGCTGACTGACAAGGAGGCAGCTTTGAATGTCTTGGAGAGTTTAAGTGGCATAGATCGGAGGAACATATTGGTGAAGATGTTACTTGTCGGATACCGACCAAGTGCTGAGCCTTACCTCTCAATGATGCTGAAAGCACATCATGAGATGCAATTGGCTGATCTGAGAAGTAGATGCCGAATTCATGTCCCAGGTGGTCGGGTCCTCATTGGCTGTTTGGATGAGACTGGTCTGCTAGAATATGGCCAAGTCTATGTCCGAATTACTCTCAAAAAAGAGGATCAGGATAGTGATGAACATAAGTTTTTCAAGAAAATTGACGATGCAACCTCAGTAGTCCTTGGGAAGGTTGTCGTCACTAAGAATCCCTGTCTTCACCCTGGAGATATCAGAGTGCTTGAGGCTGTTTACAGGGTGGAGTTGGAGGAGAAGGGTTTGATGGATTGCTTGGTCTTTCCCCAGAAAGGAGAAAGGTATAAGTTGCATGCCTCCAGTGATGATGGTAGAGAAAACCTGAAAGGAGGAAAAAGACCAATCATTATGGGCTTATATTCTTGTTCCTTAGGCTTGTGTTAGATTCATTTTCTTATGGTTTTCTGTTTTTTAACTTTCACAGGCCTCATCCAAATGAATGCTCTGGCGGTGATCTTGATGGAGACTTATTTTTCATAAGTTGGGAGGAGGATCTTTTCCCAAGTGAAACTGAGACTCCCATGGATTACTCTGCAAGGAGGCCACGCATAATGGATCATGATGTGACGCTAGAGGTGATTTCTGCTTAATGCATCAGATTTAAGTTCTGTTTCAAAGAACATTTCGTGGCTTTATGTTTCATATACTTATTGCTTTTTAGAAGAATAAAGACTTCTTTGCATTTTTTTAAGTGGAAGCTGACCTCTAACTTATTGCCTACGTCTTTTAAGAGGAGGGGAAAATTACCGGCCCCCCACAACTGTACTGATTTCTGAAACTCTAACTTCACTACACCCTTCTTTCAGGAAATTTACAAGTTCTTTGTAAATTACATGATCAATGACACTCTTGGTGCTATCTCCACTGCACATTTGGTTCACGCTGACCGTGAACCTGAGAAGGCCCGGAGTGGGAAATGTCTACTACTTGCAAACCTTCATTCCATGGCTGTTGATTTTGCAAAGACTGGGGCACCCGCTGAGATGCCTAGGATCTTGAGGCCAAGAGAGTACCCAGATTTCATGGAGAGGTTCGACAAACCCATGTACACCTCTCATGGAGTCCTAGGGAAGCTCTACCGGGCCTCCCTTGACTCAAAGCCTGACAAGTCGAAGTTTGTTTGGTCTCATCAAATTGCCGAGGCAAGTTATGATGCTGAACTTGAGGTTGATGGGTTCAGGGACTTTCTTGAAACTGCAAGTCATCATAAAGAAACATATATAGAGAAGCTAAGTGCCCTGATGCACTTCTATGGGGCACAGAGTGAGGACGAGATCTTGACAGGCAATCTGCAGAACCGAGCTCTGTATCTTCAACGAGATAACCGTAAGTTTGGGGATATGAAGGATCGGATGCTGCTTTCTGTTAAGAACCTACACATTGAAGCCAAAGAATGGTTCGTGAACAGCTGCAAGCCTGGTGATAGGCTGAAGCTGGCTTCGGCATGGTACCATGTAACTTACCACCATTCCTTCTGTCGGGAAGACGTCAATTTCCTTAGCTTCCCATGGATTGTAGGTGATGTGTTGCTTAAAATCAAGGGCGAGAATCAAAGAAATTTGTGTGGCTAACTGACATTTATGCTATTCTTTTGGCTTGACTCTTTGTTAATGGAGAAAATTCACCTCTGTTAGACCAACTTTGACCCAAGTCAGATTAGTCAGTGTCTGTATGGACTTCTGGATACTAAAATGGTGTATTCCAAAAATAAAATAAAATTATGTAGCTCTTCTGGATACGGTTATATTGCCTAACTGCATCTTCCCTGGTTCTCTTGATCGAGAATTTGTAAAAGAGAAAAAAAAAAAAACATAAAACAACCCTCACCTTCTGCAGCTACTTCTTTTGAGTACTCATTAGTCTGGCCATGAGAATGTTGATTTGGAGCAACTAAATCAGTTTTTCTTTTCCTCCCGACTGACAGCAAAAGTATCACTCTTGACAACATATCTTAGACTGCAGCAACATGGCATCTTGTCATCCACTGTCCTGTGACTCTTGTCCAGGGACTCTGCGATATACGTTTGTTATGTAACCTACTTTCCTCATCTTTTCAAAGAAGAAAATCAGGTAATCCGACATATTTCCTGGCTTCTCAGAACCAGATAGACAATACTTACTAAATAAAGACCAGATAGTGTAAGTGGCTTTCACAAATTAAGTATTCATACCAACACCGCAAAAGCATCATCATCTTATATAACACCATCCAGTAAGAGACCTATCGACAGGAAACGCCAGCTAGTAGCTAGCAACTGCAGCGGAACAGAGAAAAGTGCAGGGTGCAGTAGAGAAGGACCAAATCCTAGTTAACAAGATGAAATCACAGAGGAAGGGCGGCTCCAACTTCACCACCACCATGAACTTTCCAGAAAAGAGCCGCAGCACTGTCACATTCATCTGCATCAATGGCGATGGCCCCGAAAATGGCCCTCAAGGCACCACATATGACGGACGGATTCGTGGGGTCAGTCTTGGGAGATACCCTGATCACCTTCTGCAGTCCCAGTCGAGTCCCGTCAACTGCACATGAAGATTCCACCTTGGAGATCTCCACAATCCTTCTGTTCAGGTCCTTTGGGGAAATGTCGATATTCTTACGCAGTGCCTGGAAAGAGATTGAAGCATCAATAATGTTCGAACCGACAATGCTCAGTGCCCTATTGTTCTCCTCAGAGAAAGAGGAATGAGTCATTGCTCGGCGGAGGAGACCAATGTCCTTGAACGTGTAACTGTAAGCAGAGCAGGAAAGAAAGAGGCCCATCAGCTGAATTCGAACCAAAGGCAGTAAAGATAGATTCAAATCAGAGCTTTCTCTGTTGCCAGACATGATCTCCACTATGCCGCCCATTAAGAGAATAGCATAATGCAATTGTTCAGTTATTCATCCAACAATATGCCGGAACAATAGTCGGACATAACGGACTTGCAGAATAGCAATCCCTAGCTTGCCCGTGAAGCTGACAAAGGGCAAACGCAAATCCTCCATTAACGGGCACATATAATATCAAAAATGCAAACACACCAAAAATGGTCTCTCAGAATAAAAGTCGAAACTTTATGGAGCGAATGGGAGTTCTCACCCGATTTGTCTCTGAAGGGTCGCAAGGGCTACTTCGAAGGGAGATGAAGAGGGTTTGAATCCCTGATCATCTGCTTCATTGGCCTGCAAAAGAAAACTATTTTTTATGTAGTTACTTTCGCTTTGACAAGGAAAAGGGAAAAGGAAGACGATTTCTCCAGCCTGTTTTCCCATTGATTTCCTCAGTGGTCAAACGGCAACATAACACACTCAAGGTGTTACGATCACAGCCCAGAGGGACGAGAGATTTAGAGTTACCTCACAGACCGACGGAACGAAGGTGGAAGAGAAGAAGACCACTGTGAGGAGAATAAAGGAAATGAGCTTCTCCATCGTCTGCTTTCTTCTTTCGATCTTTCCACTCTCTGGTCTTCTGTAGCACTACACTTTCATATATACACTTCCATATAAAGAGATGAGAAATCGCTTTAGCGTACCAAAAATAATTGACAAATGAAACAACCTTCTTGAGGAAGTTAATGAATATGGACCCGGTTCAATAAAGCCCACAACAAATTAGTATAGTGTTACCTAATGTAAAGGATAAGCCCGGGGTTGGCACTGGCCGTCATCTCCGGCGGCTGTTCACAACCTCACCAACAGGCAACACCTTCTTCACATCCGAGATCGGCTCTTTCTACGAGTGGCTCGGTGCTGCCATCGCCGACCCTGGGCTTGCTTCCAGCTCCCTCGAGTCCTTCCATGCCGACGGCGTCCACTACCCTTCTACTACGTGCTGATTCTTGGGCTCCCTCTGTGTTTCTACTCTTGAGCCTCCCGGATTTTGATAAAGAAGGGCATTCTTCGTTCCGTCGCTTGCGTGATTATCAAAGCTCAGCTGCTTCTGCCTCGTTCCAGTTTTTGAACCTTTTTATCTGGACTTTGGCTGCTGTGAATGATTGTGAGGATGTTGGAAAATTGGATTTTTTATGATCTAGGATGTTCCAGTTGCCGAGAATGTTCTTGGAAAGAGGAAGAAATGGCATTGGTTCCGTTATGATTTATGGAATGATGATGTTGACTTTTCTTAGATCATTAGTGTTCTTCTCTTCGATTACATTTTCTTGCTATTTTCATTAGCTTTTAATTGTCGCTTAGAACAAATTACTTAAATCTAACTCGCCTTCAGAGATGAAGTCGCGAAGCTCAAATCAATGGTGGTGGCGGCGGCTTCGGGGGACTTTTCAGCTAAGCATTCGGATATTAATCTTGTGTAGGTGATAAAATGGTCTCTTGCCGAAGAAATTAATTGGATCTAATGGACCATCTGACAATTCTGATATGCCGACAAATGGCCGTTCCTCGATGTGTGTCTGAATTTCGAGGACCAGTTGATGGAAAACCCAGGCACCCTTCAACCTCAATTCTGTCATAGTAACTGGCTGATCAAGTTATAGCGATTGCTCCTTCTATTCGTATGAGAAGTTTATTACATTCTTATGCATTAATTTGCTTAGTCTGCAGTGTCATTTGCATACACAGGTAAAGAGAATTCTGTCATTACGCATCTCTTGAATATTTTTCTCATCTGACAATCATCTTGCTCTTGTTGACTGAATCCCAGGACCCTGTCAGTGTAAGATCAGATATCGTTGTAGTTAGTCATCAGGAGTATCTGTTGTATGATGCTTCGACCCTTGGACGGCCAGCAAATGGGGAAGGGGCAGATCTTGGAGTTCCCGTGTTTACTTCCCATTGATTTCTTCCTTCCCGACGGTTTTTATGTGCTCCTCATGAATGCTAAGCACATAGATTCTGAGCTTCCTTCGGGAGATGAATTGACGGTATTTGCTCAACAAAGCTAGAAAAAAAGATTGCTTTTTCACATTTGTGGAATACAATGTCTGTTCCATCTTGTTGGAAAATTCGGGACGAGGTTCATTTGTTTGTGTGTAAAGCATATGAACAGGTAATTGGATGGGCTGAACTTGCATTGATCAACTCCGAGCCATGAGGAGCTAATTAAATTGCTTAAAAAACATTGCTCTGCCACAAAAAAGGAAAAAGAAAAATGAAAAGAGAAAGAAAGATGTTAAACGTAAGTGAAGAACAGGTACAAGGTGGCTGCTTTTCTTGGCCTCCCTCCCATTGTGAGTACACTTTAGACAACTTCAGTGCCGGTTGCTCTCTTGGCAAAAGATGGCAGGCAAAATGCAGCTGTATGAATCTGTCGAAGTAATTCCAGTCTAAGTTTAATCTCAAAAAGAACAGTATTATGTCCTGAAAACGGGAAAACTGGAAACCTCACCTCAGAGTTGTAAAACTTGGGCGGTCGATTAGCCACTCCAAGGTTGCGCGGACCCAGAGGGTTGATGGGGATCTTGAAGTCCACTTTTGGTCCCTTTTTGGAGCAGAGCATGAACCCAATACCCCCGCTGAGGAAAAAACAAAATCGAGCTCAAATTCATGATGGAAATGGAGCAGTGTAGAGAAAGACATCGGGAACTGAGCGTGCAGAACTCCTACTGGGTGTATGATGGAACTGTGGTCCAGGCATAGTTTACTGATCCTCCGAAGATTCTCCGGCACCTTGCTATGCACTCCTCCATCGAGAAGTCCTTGATCCACATGTTGGAAGCCGGGGTCGATACAACGCCGCCAGGGCGAAGTGCCTCAGCAATTGACCGGAGGAGATCCTCATCAGCAAGCTCAACCGCATCTTTTCCTGACAGGAGTGCCACAGGATCACAAGTAATTACAAAGTGCAGGTGAGATGCGAGATGCGACACCTTGAATTTGTTCGAGGAATGCAGTAAAATCAAGAAAAAAAAAATTAACATTAAGAATTGAAACAGAGACAGAGGATGAGAAGTATAAGTGACAGGTACCCATGTCTGCAAATGCATCAACAATGATGGCATCATATGTGCCTTGAGGAACCTTATTCAGGAATGCTACTCCTGCATACAACAATTTAATGACTCAGGCGACATTGATGAAGAAGCGTGTTGGTCAAAAAGTGCGTAGACACAGATGTAGATAGAGACATACCATCACCGATGTGAACTCTGACTCGAGGATCCTCGTACCCGACTGCTATATCGGGGAAGAATTTCTTGTAAGTCTGCCAAAAAAGGAAAACAGCACAGGTGATTTCTGCGGGCCCTGATTTGCCGGGGCTATACAGGCAGTGTTTGTAGCATCAAATGTTCAGTGAAGTTCAGCAGGATATAGCATACATCAATGATCATCTGGTCGAGCTCAAATATATCGATTTGCTCTACTGAAGCATGACGAGACACTTCTCGGAGGATCCCTCCATCTCCCCCTCCAATGAGCAGAACCTGAATACACACACATATACAAAAGTACACAATCATATAAATATACATACATGATCTTATTAGCACATGTGATTCTAATATGGGAGAGAAGGGTAACCTTCTTAGGATCAGGGATTGAGCAGAGATTGAGGTGGGTGAGCATCTCCTGGTAAGCAAACTCATCTCTCTCTGTTAGCTGAATGAATCCATCCAATATTGCAACTTTTCCGTGCTCCTTTGACTACCAATCAGAAAAATGAAATGAGGAGCAGAAAACCTTATAAATATATATAATGGATATTTTCAATTTGTGTGGACTGAGTTAACAATTATCTAACTCATCACTTTGATTAACGTCATTCGTCCCATCCATTATAGCATGGACCATGACAGGGACTTACGGCTAAAGTAAACGATTAAGCAGCTGATCATCGCGGTATCACCCACCTGCAGGTATCTCATTCGTCTTCTTGAATTGGGTTATCTGCTTCTTGGTTCGAGTTTATTAGCTTGTAGGCTCATACAATGGTGTCTGTGGTCTAAGCGCGTGTATAGTGTATTAGGTCTAATTATACAATTACCTGAAATACAAGAAGCTCTTGATATTTGGATCTGCCGTGGAACAGAACCTTTTCCACTTCATAGAGGCGAGCTTCCCCTTCAAAATGATCAACGTGTTGATTAGTCAGCATTAGGCTTATCTGTCTCTGATATGTCAATCAGGAGGACACACACACACACACACACATATATGTACATGTCGATAATAGTGCTGTCATGTCTATTTACACATACTTGGTTTTTTTTGGAAAAACCCTTGATAAGGACTGGCTTGGTGATTACTATGTTATGGATATTATCGATCTCTCCTTTCCTGTTGATATCCATGTAGTTTCGAAATTTTTCCGGTTCCATATCATATGATCTTGACATGCACACCAATAGATTGTACCTTCTCATAAATTTGTACCGTGCCAACTATTAGGCATACATGCAATTATATGTGAGAAAATATGTTTGATACAGTAATATTATATATAAATATGAAGGTAAGATACTATGGGTTATATTATTATTATTATTATTAATGAGATTTACCGTATCTCAATTAATCGTTAGTCATTTTGCACTCTCATTTTAAGCTCGTGTGTATGTATCCTGTAAAACTGAGGAAGAACATTAGTGTATATTTTGATTTTTACCTGGGCAAAGAGGGTGCACATCAGCGTACCACCCAGGTATTGCAGGAGTCGAAGGAGCAGAGACCGACAGTGACAGCCCATTATGTCTACTCTTGCCGCCATGATAGAACTTACTGGACATTGTCCCGTTCCCGTAGGTGGGTGGAAGGCCTGATGATGGTGAGATCATGACCGCCTCTTGATCGCCATTCTCTTCTTCTTCTTCTTCTTCTTCTTCTTCTTCTCCTCTAACCCTTTTCCTCATCAGATCGACATAGCAGCAGCTCCCATTGATCTGCCCCATGTGCCAAAGAACTAACTGAAAAAGTGAAAAAAATAAAAAACTGCCTGATGAATATCCTCTCTCTGTGTTTTTGCTCTTAGAGCTTTGTGGGAGGAATGGTGCCTGAGCTCGACGATGGAGCTGAGTATTTATCGATGGAAGAACTGAAGGCCCGCATACTGGGGACGAAAATTGGGGCCCCACTCCATTATTGCAGTTGTCCACCATGTTTTCCATGAGCTGCCCTGGGGACAATAAGCAATGATCTGCAAATGGGATCATTATCTTGACGGAGTCACCATCACATTATCCCCAAACCGTAGATTATCGGTCAAATAACTCGGCAAAATCCGTGCTTTGTCCCACCCGCCCAGGTAAGAGCACAGACACACCACGTTGATGTAGTACCGTCGAACAGAGGGTAAATGCATCTGCCAGCGCGGACAGGTAGCTTTCAAGGTGAATTATTAGACATAACATTTGGGGTACGTAAATTGTTGCGGTAGCTGGCTACGACCAAGCTAGCACCACCTTACACTTACTGTACTCGGGACCCCCTCAGCGCCAGCTTCCTCGCGAGCTGTGATTCACTCCGTGCACTGAAACTGTAAATTCGTTTAGTTTTAGCTCAATTTTTCACCTCGCTTTAACCCTGTCGGCCGGTGAGATTCACCGAAGACTTTTAACTTCTATCCAGGAAAAGGGAACATATATCGGATCTCCCTGGGGCCGGAAAGATGCTTAAAGGGCCATACTTTTAAAAACCGGACCGGACCGGACCAGCCGGTTTGATTAGGACCGGCACCCATCGGTCCAATTCCCATAAATAACCCAATTGCACTTTAAATTAGGTCAGCTCCGGCTCCGGTCAAACTGACGAACCCAATTAAATCGGTAAAAAAATTGACTTACTTAAAATTTAAAAACATAATAAAAAATTATTATAATATAATTATTTTATTTTACTAAATTTAATAAATTTTGAATTAATATAATTGATATATTAATTGTTTTTATTATAAATTATAGTTAAATTGTAATATTATATTAATTTTTTTGGTAATATGATGTTATTAATACTATCCATTAAATCTTCAATCTGATATATGAATCCACGAATTCATGCATTGATCGGTTTCTAATTTGGTCAGGTTTTAAAAACTATGTAAATAGCTCCTCCTTTGGGTAAGGAACGGTTCTACGGTTCGAAGCCGAGTCGGTATCGGCCAAGCAAATGACATTGATCATTTGCCAGCTATGTAATTAAGCGGTGTGAATCGGACCACAGTGGCATTCTGATCGGGCATCAAATTTCTTTCTTTTTTTTAATTTTGGGTAAGAGCACGTGGCCTAAAACATTTACAATTTGTCCTGGAAATGAATATTGTATTGGGCCTATTGGCCTCATCTGTAAAAATAAATAAATAAGTAAAAATTAAAAACGGGGCCCGCAACGCCGGGGCAATGATAAACACGTGCATGTGTGCCTGCCCGTGGGCTGAGGCGTTGATCGATTTCAATACCCGAAAACGGACGTGGGTATTATTCACATTATAAAATTAGAAAATGCTAAAGTGATATAGTAGTATATGATTTAATAATTAAAAAATTATAAATTTAATTTATAATATATTATTTTACTTTTTTTTTAATATGATTTTAGGCTTATCAATATATTTATATATATATATATATAACAAAAAATTAAGAATTTTGCCATGTGATTTATTTATTTATTTATTTCAAAAGGATTTATAGGCTTGCAAGAAATGTGAGGAGGAGATATTATTGAAATGGAGAGGGTTCAATAATAAATATAAGAATATTGCATTCTAAATTCAAAGATATATTTAAGATATTGATTAAAAAATCCATAAAATTACAAACTGAAAATCGAGGAGTACCGGCGAGGGCGAGCCTGTGTGTGTCAACTCAGACGAGAGAGCACGCAATCATACTCCAATTTGGTCCGTCAGGATGTTGCAGAAAACCATTATTTTCCCCAATTAAAATGAGAGCAACTTGATTGACAAGTGATGGACACGCAGAATGTCCTCGTGGGATATTCCCCAACGTTGGTCATTATAGACTTATTGCATCGATCGATGATTAGAAATTTTCTAATTGCTTGTAAAATTAAAAAAGAAAAAAAAAGAAAAAAACACCATGTATCTCCATCAGGAGTGGAGACTTTAATCTGGAATCGACCCCTGCTCTTACTGGGTTGAAAATACATGTCCGTTAAAACCATAACTAGCACGGTATATTTTATTGTTAAATCATCTCGAAACCGTTTAAAAATCAACACAAGACCGTTACAAAACCAAACCGCACGGCCCACCCTCCCAGGCTCCTTCAGTGTCCAGGTGTGCTTGCCTGAGTTGCTTCCTCGGTCAAAATTTGACCAGACCTGCAAAACAATCAATATGGCATTGGCAGTTGCAAGGGCCGAAAATTTGCCTATTAATTGCAATGGTCATAAATTTGAATGGTCCGCATGTTTATAAATTCTTTTACCCAAAAATTTACCTCTTTCTTATTTTCATCCTCAACCCTAAACAAATTTATTAATTTCAAATAAATTGATTAAAAAGAAAAATAAATAAAATGGCACTATTTACGATTTAAACTTGCACGAACAGTTAATTGGCCTGCTTAGGCACAGTCTAAGCCGGTTCATGTTTCTCTGAACTGTGACCCATAGAGAGCACGATCCATTAATCATAACGGCCTAAACCGTAACCATAGCAAATGGTTTCGTGTCGGTTTTGAACCGGCCTAGACTGCCCATTTAATATCACTAATTTGAGCTTTGGTTTGAGTTTGAAATATGGGCCTGCGAGGCGTCAAAGTTGGGCTAAGAAAAAATCCAATCCAACCTCAAAGCTCATTGCCCAAGACATCAGGCTCATTTGGGGATCTGAAAATCCCGAGCTCACTATGCTCTTATGCTTTGCGGGAGCTTCTCAAGTTTCGCAGCATCGCATATCCCGTGTTCAAGATTTCCATTGAGGGTGGCCGAAGCACACCCATTTGATTTGACAATTGGACAAGCGAAAGCCCCCGTGATGTTCGCGATTCAATGACAAATATGTGATCCCTCCCCTACACAACGACAGTGGCTGAAACAGTCAAATGATCGGAGGCAGTTTCAAAGCCCATTTTGTGAAGAGGGTAACAAAGAGCTGCATTCTCCATTAATTGTGTGAAGGCAAAAGAAGACATAAGGTGGATTTGGGCCGACCCCCGTTCAATAGGTGCTGATTTTTCTACTACAGAAACATGGCAGGTTCCGAGGAGTGACAACAACAAAGTTCGTCGTGGGGAAACTTTTAAGGGTCCCAACACCTCATTTCGCGCATCATAGCTTCATCGGGTGCTTAGTTGTCTAGAACAGATTGTGCAAAATGGATCGAGTCGCTTCTCGGTGCCATCCTTTAAATTTTCGATTTAGTAGTGCTGCAACGGAGTGCCGATGTCATCTATTTCTTTTACCAATCAATTCACAAAGTAGATATGGGGGGAAAGTGGCGCACATGTAATTCGATTAGGTCTGTGGGAGACTCGTTTGAGAAGTTTGACCGGACGGTAGAGTAGTTGCGAGACAGAAGCAAAACTTTTTCTTCCTCGTTCAATCACGCCGGTCATCGGACTCATCTTTCCATGGTACGTTCGCAGATGATATTATTAATTGTGACTGGTGGAGCTTTTTGGTTGTTGTTGTGCACTCTCTCTTTTTCCACCGTTTAAAAATCAGACCGGACATACCCGTTCAATTAAGAACTTACCACTTATTTGATTTGATTTTTAAAATTAATTTAATTGCAATTAAAATACGATTAACTCTTATTGAATCAATAAAAAATTAATTGATTTAAAATAAAAATAAAAAATTATTATAAAGTATTTATTTTATTTTATTAAATTTATATGTATATTTTATGTTAAAATTATAGTTATATTAAATATTTTTTTATTATAAATTATGGTCCAATCATAATATTATATCAATTCATTTATAATATTATATTATTAATATTATTTATTAAACGTGCGGTTCAACTTACTGAAACTCCAATCTGACCCATGAACCCATGCTTTGACCGGTTATCGTTTTCCTCTTGATTCTTTCGTTCTTATTTGCATGTGGATCAGTTAATTAAGAGGATTTGATCCATAGTAGGGAGCGTTATAAAAAGGAAAGGAAGAAAACAAAAGGGTCGATCAAACTGTCGAGGCAAGGGACGAGCTCTCGCTCTCCTTGTCGCGCTTTCTCTCCACCGACACCCCGCCGATTTCTACGACGCCCGTGGATCTGAGAAGAATGGCAGGCGGCAGCCATTTCCCGTCTACACACATACGCTTCATCCCTCGCCAACGGAGTGGTTTTAAACTTAAAAGCTCGGCGGTCCGCTGTCACATGCACAGTCACAGGATCTGCAAAATGCAGGCGCTCGAACTCTTCCTGCCGCCCGCGGCTGCAGAGGCAGCAGTGCTGTGTGAACGCCATCGAGTAGCGGGTTGAGCCGGCCGCCGTTACACGTTTCGAGGTTGAAACATGCATGCGGCGGATTCCTTTCTCATCTGGGCTTGATTGGGGCACTAGCTAAATATCCTGTTTATCCTGGTTAGGTACTAATTTTATCGAAAGAGACTCGAGCTTTGTTGATGAGTGATTCTGAGTCCACCATCACTTGAACAAAATTTTATATTTAAATATTATGAAGAGAAAGAAATTATAATTTGAATGATATTTTACCTCTTATAATTCAATCTTCACTTGAATGTAAATTAATCGAATCCATTAATTATATGTATGAACACTATATGTAGGATTGGGCTATGCCGGGCCGACCTAGGGACACATCTTTCGTTCTTATTGACGTTGATATCATGTATTCACCAATCAAGTTGTAAGAAACGACGAGAAGTTGTGGGATCTACATCATCCTGTGGGATTGAGCGCAAAGTCCATCTTGTTATGCCGATTGTCAGGTCACGGGCCTTTTTCAGAGTTCAGGGGAGTCGGTAGTCCCTCTACCACCTGGGTCCATCATCCTGTTGATAGTCATGTCAAATTGACCGGAAGAGGTCATGTGATTCACATGTTGGGATATTGAGGTCGGCCCAAATTCCGTTGTATTTTCGTCCTTTGGTTTTACATTATCTTCGAACTCCCATGAAAGCAGAGTCGAACGTGTTGTGGCCGACTTCCTCTGTCTGTTAAGCAGTAGCCGGTGAAGGTCGAGCTCGACCACGAACCCTTGACAGTTCAGAGTGAGCTCGTAATCAAATAGCTAGGGTTTTCAACGCTTGAGGGCATGAATAATCTTGCTTCGCTACACATTGGATGACTGGAGTTGGGTTGACATGGTTTGGTCTGGTACAGATGGCTCGAGCCTATGCGAAGTTCGTGCTAGCTTCTTCGTGTTTGGTCTCTCTTTTGGATATACGCAATGCGCACGTGTTTGCATACAGTCAACCAATCTGATGAAATTACTGTGATTAATTTCATTGCATAATTGAGGTGAAATGACGTCTCCTAAATAGCTTCAGCTTCCCACTTGGATCGAGCATGCCGTGCGAGAGGCTTTTAGCCGAGGCATTTTGACAAATCGAGTTAAGTACGTCCTTTGTCCCTCCTCCAAACTCAAATTCAACCCTTTATTACATTGCCAAAGCAACTCTGATATTGAGAAAAAATAATTTGGTATAATGACATCACTGTCGGTTTAACAATTAAGAGATTGTGAATTCAATTCTGATAGTAAAACTTCTCATTTATTCCCTTCTCGCACATAGTGTGTGTGTGAATAACACAATTATTTACATCCTTATAACAATAAAGATCCATGCATGCACCAACAATTACAAGGAAAAAACCCTTCCAAAGAGGGGTAAAAAATCTCAACTCAATCGTTCCATGAAAGCATTATTCCTCGTACTCCTCAAGAAAATTCCCAATTTTGTTTCGACGCTGTTACATCTTCCATTATCAGACTCAGTGGCTTACGTCCCATCATACTAAAATAAGTAATTTTGAAGAAAAAAAATTGAGGAAGATCCAGAGACTGTAATAAGATAAGATACTCATCAACACTTCAAAACTTGTCGAATGCCTCCTATGCGTTAATTTCGTCGACCCTTATTATGGTCCGGTACACCTCTTGACAATATTTAACGCAATATTCCATCCTCATTTAATTACCGAGGTTTGGTGACATTAATTATGCCGCACTTTACGTTAAATCTATCTATATTTTTCACCGTAAAATTAGAAATGAATAAAAGGAAAAAGAAAAGTGAAGAGGTACATAATATCTCTCTAATAAGAATCAAATACAAAATACCTCTTAATTTTAAATTTTGAGTAATATCATTACACCTGCATGACCCTTTCCGAGACCCATACTTTCATTTCTTAGATAATCGTTTCAATATACCATTAAGAAAATATCATAAATATAAATCGAGTCACATCAATAAAAATCAACTCTTAAACTCGTCCATTTTAGATTTCATATATGAAAGCCTACTTTGTATCTCTGTTCATACTCAGAGCTCCAATGGTTCTGCAGGCGTCTGTCACATCCGAGGTATCTCGGAAAGGGCATGTCGGAAGGAGCATTCAACATGACCTTTCGTCTCATCCTGGGGATTCCGGAAATTGAGTGTAGGCTCACATTTCCAATTATTATATATATTGATTGGCTTTCTGTTCCAAAGGCTGCACGCAATTATTACATACGACGGGGTAATATCTCCCACGGAAAAATCAAACCAGTTTGCTCAGTCCCTCCAACCTCGCGCGCACGCTTGAGGTCTCTATCCCGATTCTTGATATTTTCGCCTGAAAATATACAAAGATTAAGTTATTGAGACCAATTTCCGAGGAATTTCGTTCATGAAATGTGCCCTCCACAATGATACCAAATAATATATGGTTATGCAGGAGCAAACCCGATTGGTAATTAAAATTTAGTAGAATTTAAGATGATTCAAATTTGTTTTTACAAAAAAAATGCAAATCAATCTTGTAAAGGTAATACCTAGCTTTTCATATAAAAGCTGTTTGAATCCAACATATCTTTCATACCTGTCGGTTTTTCTTGATTTTTAAGAGTTGCATTTACTATATATATAATTAACCAAAAAGTTGTATTATGCTGATATTTGAAATCTAGTACGGTTTCTACATGCTTGCTCGGTCTATCAAGTGCACCCCTTATTGTTTGAGAAATCCAATGAAATTAATCTATGTTTTGATCGTGTAAATAAACAAGGTTATTGAGTACCGCGAATCTTTAACCTACCCGAGCATGGATGGTGCAGAAAACCTTGTAACCTTTGTGGGCGAATCCCGCACCGACAACCTCGGCTCCTTCTTCCTGAAGAATACTGACCAATTTAGACAATACGAGGCAGGAAGTAATGTCGCACTTGTCGTTGCTCTGGCAACCCCTGCTAACTACGTTTACTTGCAAATCGGAACCGCTGATTTCCTTCAGCTCAATCACCGGCAGGCTCAGCCCCTCGAGTTCCATCATCGGACGGTCGATGCCACCGCCATCAGTTTCTGCGCTCGTGCCTGCTGCTGTTAAGGCTCGCTCTTTCCTCAACCTCAGTTCTTCCACTCTTTCTCTCAGTCGCTTGATGTAGGATGTGGCTCCGTCAATCTGATCTGGCAGCGATGGCATTACCTGGCATAGATATAGAGAAGAACAAGATTTCCCACCCCTTCAAAAAGCTGAGATGATAAATATTACCGGAATAAATATTATACAGCTCTTTCCATCTGCTGCAAAATAACTAATATCTATATGAGATGTGGATTAGAATTCATGCAAATTATAACCTACTTTGAAGGAATTGGATGGACAAACAATGGAATTAAAGATATTATCGTATGACAGAGCACAGTACATTAATTCCACCGTCTCATGTCATGCTAGGTCTTTAACTATGAGCAAATCAAAGATACATGAAAGGTACTTGACAGATTATAAACGTTAATCAAGCAAATTGATCAATAGGGCTTCCCTACTCATCTTGCTTTCTCGGAATGATATAAGTATATAGATTGGTTCCATACCTCGTTATGCATAGCCATCCTATCGATGAACTGCCGGGTCAATAGAAACCTTGTAGCAGAAACCCTAATTAGACCATGCACGTCTCCCATTGAGGATTGAGATAGGGGGATTATAATTGCAGTAATATGGCCTTGCAACAAGGGATTGGGAAGTCCCAAATTCAATAGATTATCACTTATTTTATATTCCATTTTCCCTTATCCTTTTCAAATTTATGAATGTTCTTTCTATAACAAAAAAAAAAAAAACGTGCACGTATGCGATACACACACACGTAAACACAATATATATTTCATGTATCTGATTTCAAATGAATCTACCATTTATATCCTAAGCTACCTAGAATGTCATAACTCACATGCACGTATTCATCCGGGGATTCGAAACACACTTACACTCATTATGACCCTAAGGCATCGACTGCGACATGTCTCTTTGAGAGAGATATAGAGATAACCTTAGAAGTGGTAAAATGCTGGGGTGGGAGGAGAGAGAAGAGCCCAGTGCAGAGATCCTTCATGTGAGTTCTTCGGTCCTTCTCTGCAGTCCTCCGATCAGTCGTCACCTTGCCGGCGGAAGGCGGCTTACCACCTCCGCCTCCGCCTCCACCCCCACTGGTTTTCTCCTTAGACATTTTCTCTCAATTCAGAAATTTCTCTTATTGTATACAGCCCGTCCTTCGATTGTGTTTGTGTTTATATATATAGAGATAGAGAGAGAGAAGGGGGGAGAGAATAAATTCTTCCATAAATTTAATGACAAGAAATTTATAGAAAATTATTCTGAAAATTCTATTTATTACATTATATATTTTTTAAAATAAATCTTTTTATCATATATATATATATATATATATATATAATTTCGATATGGCTAGACTTTTCATCGCTAGCCTGCAATCAAAGGCCCCACTCATCGGCTTTCCTGTAAATGGTTACCAATGGAAATAATTTTTTTTCCATTTTCATCAAAATATTCTCTCCGTAGTCTCTCTCTAACTATTTGCGGACTTGCGAACCGATGTTCCCCAAAATTTGGCTCTTATTCATGTTTCGGACGACATCGAGTCACAGTCGATTTATCATTCGGGCCAAATCAGTTCGCATTCAAATTGGAGGCATCGACCACCACTTGATACGGGCCGCATTTTTGCTGGGTTGTTGAACAGCAAGAAGAATAACCACGATTGTCACTCGATCAACGCCATGTATTAGCCTCGTCAGTGCTTGCATCGCAGCTTAATGAGATAGCCACTCTCGGACCCGCAGTTAATTATTCTCACGCTTTCGCCCCTCTAGTGTTTCAAGCTCTGCTTGACTGTCTGCTACTTCCTCAAGTCTGGCCTTTAAGTTGGGAGCTGATTGTGTCCTTCGCTGCGAGGATCACGAACTTGGACTTTGAGAACGAAGAGTACGAAATTGTGAGGGGACATATCATAATTTTGATCTTTGGGGTTGCAGTATCGGAGCGGTGTATGCCTATCCCCGGCAATCGGGCCCGTAGACACTGTTGTCAGAGGTCCCCTAGCTGGAAACCACACATGATCTATCCATAATGTAATAGACAAATTAGCCCTAAATATCGAATTCTTAAAATAATTCCACCTCAAATAAATTTCTACAAATTTGATCAATATCTATAATTTCAACCAATTTTCATGGTTAAATTCTCAATTCAAATAATTTTACAAATGAATTGTTGCTTTACATCATAACTCAACTTCACGGTGTAAAATTCTTCCATATTTGATTCTCTTTTATAAATCATAAAACATATTCCACGCTTAAGAATTAATGAATATTCAAATATCATAAATGTATTTTCATGATATGTCATAAATGCCATATTTTTTTAAAAAAAATTAATAGAAGTGAGTTCAAGTTAGTTATCTTGATTCATCCCGAGATATCAATTCAAAATAAAAAATTTGAATCTGAAGACAAACCCATGATTGAGATATAAGATCAAATGCATATATATAAAAATATCTTCAGGGAAAAATTCCATAAATTACAATAAATTAATTTACTAATAAAAATCACTACTCAAACAATAATTCTTAATATAAGTAAAACTAAATAGAATGAATTTTAGTTTCATAGAAAACTTGTAAAATCAAATATTTCATAAAATTTTAGAAAAAAATAAAGAAAATAAAAATTTTGACTACTAGTTCAACATCATAAGAATCGTTTAAATCCGAGTTCAAGGAAGGCCAAACAAGCCTCTGGTGCATTTGGGACTACATCACTTTATCGTTTTTGCTTGACTAAGCAGTTTTAGAGGTTGAAGGGACTGATATTATGAATACCCAAACTTCTGTTATTGTCTCCTCGCAACTCCTTGAAATGATCAACTGGTCGTTTTTGTTTCTTGTTAGACTTCGGACAAAGAAGTAAAGGGTTTGATTTCATTGATGCAACTGCAAAATGATTGTATAGTTACTTAATAAATAGGCCAATGTCTGCTTGTTAGAGTAGAACTTCCATGGAGCAGTAGGACTAAAAGCTGGTGGTCTCACTTGACATTTCAGTTTCGACTGGAAGAAACTATTGAGGAGGACTTCCATGAGGCTGCCAAATTGAAAATGGCTATTGCAGAAGCAAAACCAAAGGATAATATTGCTGAAATCATGCACAAATTGAAGGTCAGAGCTCAATATGTTCTCCAGCTGAAAGCTCCTGCCTGCCTTTCTATTTATGGGGTAACTTCTATCGCTGTTGTACTTGCAGGATGCAATTGAAGAGAAGTACTACCATGATGCTTCAAGGTTGTGCCGACTTACAGGGGTAATTCTCAAGACTATGGTCTTTACGGGCATGCATTCTCCTTTTAGTAAGTGAGCAATGTTCAAAAACCTTGACAAAGTGTCACTTTGGTTATTTATTATCGTCTTTCTCATCCATCGTTACCATTCTGTTCAGCACAAATTAGTTAGGAGGTAATATGACAGAGCAAAAGTGATTAATAAATTATGGTTTGTGTTTCTAATGTGAGATTAAACCATTTCATTTGCCACTATGATGAAAATTGTTGGAGAGTTGCTAACCGTTACAGTTGCTAAATATCTGATCAAACCATCATATATTGAGTGAAACCATGAAGATCAATAGTTGTTGTCCTGTCAAATGAGCCTCCTGCATTGAAATGTCAAGTAATAACTAATTAATAATAATAAAAGAACTTTCTTGATATAGTTGCATCTTTCCTAGTTGATTGTCAGGTAGGATGGTGGGTTGGTCATTCAAAGGATTCTGATGAACCCTTTGGAAGGCTAATACGCATTACTCCTGGTGTGGGAAGATTTATAGGCAGGAGTTACAGGGGCCAAAGTAAGGGTTTTTTCCTCTGGACTTCTCATGCTCCCCCCTTTTTAGTCTTTAGGCAGCCGGTCACAGCATCTCCTGGAACTTCATTGTTCGAAATTTTCATGCTCAAGGAGACGGATGAAAAATATGTTATGCAGGCGCTGTACAGGTCTGGTCTTCTGGCAGCTTATCTAATACTACTAGGATTTACTTGTGAATGAGAACCTCAAGAGCCATTTATGTTTCAACTCAAGCTAAAATATAATATGGGATCCCCAGGGCTTCACTTATTTGTCTTGATATTCGCATGGGATTGCCTCTCACTGCTCTTGCAGACAGCATATCTGCATCGAACCAAAGGGAGTTCAGGTGCAACCACTAGTCCCTCTTCCAAATCATCAAAAGCCCAGACTTCTGCTGAAGATGATGATACACCTGCAGTTAGATAAGCAGTAGAGCAAAGTGAAGACTAAGATGAATGATGACTGCAGCTTGAACATTGAAGGAGTGACCGAGGAAGAGATAAAGAGCATAACAAACTTTCTTAAGGGGAAAATCCTGGAAATGAAAGTAAAAGTTTTGAGTATTAATGTTGCTGAGGAAGTTATAGTGGAGAGTGATTCCATGAAGCAGTTTATCGAGGAAGATGATGAGGACACCAGTTCTATATAAATTCCTGAAGATGGGGATGATAATTTGGAAGGAATTCAGACCGACAAGGTTGTTTTGGGTGAAGTGGATAGTTGCAAGGTGGAGGATGAGAAGAATTTGGATATGAATCTTTTTGTTGGTGGGGTTGTGCATAGCGAGGAGACCCCCTCAAAAGGATGAGTTTGTTCACCTTCCTGATGAGATAATGGATGTGGAGAGGGATTCATTCTTGTTACCTATTCCTGGTCAGACTTTAGATTAGGATGGCTGGAACAGTCAAGTATCAAAGATAAAAGTGGCGTCTGTGGCAGCTCAGGGTATTTCTGAGTTAATGCCTCCTGATGATGCCAAGGCATTTTGGGCTGCTGACAAGGTCTCACCAAAGGTGAGTGAGATCAAGAACCAATCCTGTGGGTCAGGAATCTGAGCAGTGATACCTTAATAATTTATTTCTACATTTCTAAATTTATGATAATGAAGTATTGTGCAGTCTAAACTTTTTCAGCATCTGGGTTCTTTTTAACTAGGTTGTTAGCTCCTTTTCTTTGGTAAAGAAGTAGTTATTATTTGTTTGCATGTATATGCACGAGTTTCCTACCAAGTGCAATCAAATCATAAAGTTCTGTCAATGAAACACATTTTTCATGTAGGTCTCAAGGAATGTGCAGGAAATCACGAAACTTGCCGTTGCTCCGGCCGAAAAGTGTTACAAGCTGTATATCTGAATTCACAAACTTTAATGGAATCAAAACCTCCAGAGGCTATGTGAATCCATTTGATGGTGGGTTTTTGGATCTGTGATCTTTCTTCGTTTTGCTGTTTTCTACCTCTGTAACGTGTAATGGAATTACGAGGCTAAATGTAGTCGCTCAGTTTCAGGTCTTTATGTCAGTGCCTTCGACGGGTCTTATGGCCAACCGAGGTGGTATAATTGAGGCGCAAATTTGTGGCACTGATGATAACTCATCAAAAGTGAAAATTTTCGAATACGTGGAGGCAATGAAATTAACGGGGGGATGTCAATGTTCCAGCAGGACAGGTTTTTTCATTTTTTACCTTAATTTTTTTTCTGTACGATTTTATCAATCTAAACTATGAATCTTGGAGCTTGTATGCTAAAGTCGAAAGAGAGGGTCGAACTTCGAACCACGGGTGTATCCAGATGAATTAGGATTGGTAGACTTCGCTCTCTCAATCTTTTACGGAGAATTTTGACAAATTTTACTATATCCTCTCAAAAATCTTTTTCCTATAGACCTATAGACGAATTCAACTGAGCAAATATTGGGGAAACTACTGTTTTTCGGGTTGCAAGTTACAAGGGCCAGGGAAGAACAGCAGAATTTGGGTTCCAAAATTTCAAATGAGTCGAGGTTGAGCATCTTCAACTGAATGGCACGGTAAGGATAGCCTGAAAAATGTTGTTTTAGGCCAAAGTGACCTTAGTCGTGGTGTTTCTTCCTATGATGCTGTGTTTTTTTTTCCCCTTTTTCAATGTTTATGTCTTTAGGTTATAGGACCATGCTTGGAAGGTGCCGATCTAGGATTTCTCTACGCTGTCCCAGAACAGAAGTCTCCTTGTCCTCTACGACCGCCTTAGATTACCAGACTGAGTTAGTTTGAAGTCTTTTCATTCTTAATACCTTCTCCGCACATAACACTCTCGAGTAATCCAATTGCTGAGTGGAAAGGCTCTCTCTGAAGAAGCCTGATCAGAAATGCACGATCAGACGAGTGTGGATTGTTCACTGGTATAAAGTTCTGGGTGTCTTGGCCGTCAAGCTTTCTGCACATTTCTCAGTGTATTCTCTTTTAAGTCTTATAGATTTGTGGTGCATCTTGTCTTGCTTGTAACTGTAGATTGGTTGATCCCACTGCGATGGGGGAGATTTTGCTTTGAATATAATGCAGTTCTGGTCTACCTGAGTATATGTTGCTTCTGTTTGTGATAGTCACCGAGTTCACAGCAATGCTGTGATCTTGGTAGAATTCCGGGCTACGGTACCTTTCTGTTGGTGAAAAACCTTGCCCAAGAGGAAGCTTGGAACGGGATCACAATCTTGCTTGCATATTATTGCAAAAAAAAAAAGTCTGGAAAGCAGATTTTGGTACAAAGCAAAAGACGGTTTCTCTTTGTGCTTTAAGGCATATATTCATATGAAAGAAAAGCACACTATACCAGCAGAAGCAGAGCACAGAAATTTGTGGTTTGCTTTCTGAGACAGACAGGGAGGGATAAAGAGTCTCTCATCCGTGAGCTTTTCTTCATTCACACGATTCAGACAACAGAACCATCTTAGGACAGCGTCGCTTCCATCTCCACTGCTTTGCTTCAAGAAGTTCAACGTTCATTGACATTATATGACTGCTTTTGGATCTGTATATCCTCTTGCCATTCTGTAGACTGTTTTATGTGGATGAATGGGTTGGTGATTAAAAGAGGGAGAACCAAACAAATCTGGATGAGACTTTCACCAGATGAGAAGAGTAGGAATCTCCTCAGTGGACCCAGCCATACAAAAACCAAAGTGAAAAAGGCCAAAGGAGAAAAGGTTCAGTGAGGCATCTTTTCTTCTCCCCCCACACCACTCACCATGAAAGCACTGCCACTGCTTCTTTAAAGCAGCTTTGCGGACATTGGCTCTTTTCCACCGATCGGCATGCCACCGGGTCCGGGTCTGGGTTCGGAATAACTGATGCCATCAAGATTTTAGTCATGACAATTGAAATCCCATGTCCAGGTGAATAATCGAGCGAACAATCCCATGCCAGGTCATCAATCATTAGCAGATGACACTTGGCAAGGAATGATTGGTCTAACGAGTCGACGGCGTTGACCGATCCTTACTTCACTGTGTCTTCTTCTATTTGCTGTGCTTAGCTCACCGTTACTGTAATGTGTATCTGCCTGTGAGAGACACAGGAGGGGGGGAGAGGTCGACTGAAGCAAGAAAATCTGTCTCTTGATCCCTCTCTTCCCCTTGCTCTTCTCTGACAGAAAGGACCCACTTTCTTTCGTTAACTTCCATGCTGAAGCCCGCAGTCAGTTCAATCATGGAGACGAAGACAAGCGTGCAGTTTCAATCTCAGAACAACCACCATGACCACAGCCGGCAGCAGCAGCGTCACAGGACCGTCATGAACAAATCCTCGTCGCGAAACTCTCGGTCGTCTGGGAACCTCGACTTCCCCCATTCGCCGACCCGATCCGAGACGCCATATGCGTCCCCGCTCGCGTCCCTAGAGAGTCCTCCCTTGCCGGAGAGCTCCAAGGCCATAGTCGTCGTCGACAATTATACACAATGTTCTCCGTCTCCTCTCCGGCAGTCGGCCCAAAGGGAGAGCAGGAATCCGGCGGTGGGGGCTGGAAACGTGCGGGATACTGCGTGGAAGGCGGTCTCAGTCAGCGTTGAGGGGGAGGATGGGAAATCGGCGGTGGAGTCTATTCTCAGGAGATCGAGGACCAAGGATAATATGAAGAGAGCAGCGCTGTGGGCTAGGGTTTTAGAGGCGGCCATCTGTACGAGCTCATTTGCGGTCATGGCGGCTGATAAAACTCAGGGATGGAGTGGTGATTCCTTTGACCGTTACCGAGAATACAGGTACAAGTAAAAAGGTCTTCTTTTTTTTTGGGATACAAAAGCCTCAGGTTTGCTTCCTTTTGAAATCATATCATTGATACCATCGGGTGGTTTGAAGTAATCGGATTCAAGTAATGGAAAAAGGTTTAACAGAAGAATTTTATACGATGACTTGCTGGCTTGACTGGAACCTGATCATTCTGGGTTAATTGGAGATTCTTGGAATTAATTGGACCAAGAAGGACCACTTTTTCAATGAGCTGCAACCTCTTCAGACATTAAGCATAGGATTTGGATGTATGGACTTTTACTTTCTATAGTCTTCTCTTGTCTCTGTTCCCTATCCAACCTGATGATGAAGCTAATCTTTTGGCAGGTTCTGTTTATCTGTAAATGTGATTGGGCTCGTCTATTCGGGATTTCAGGTTTACACTTCGACTTACCACTTGATGACGGGGAAACATGTGATCAGAAACCACCTTCGCTATCACATTGATTTCTTGATGGATCAGGTAGGCAATAATTGTGTCTCGTGCTCCTCTCCTCATGCAATATCTTATTGTCTATGATGTGATGAGAAGGCTGAAGTCCTTGGTTATAATGAACGTATCAAAGGAATCGCAGTTGTCGGTCTAATGCTCATATTGTTTTGCTGAAAAGGTCATTGGTTTAGTGAAGTTACCAAATAAGTTCTATATGCCAGAAGACTGGCATTAGCTAGTCTTTGTCAGTGTACTTACTTTCTTGATCGCATGGAATGGAAAACGAAACTCGTAAACACTGATGGGACTCCTTTGGTTGTGCCGGCAGAAGGGGCTGCTTCCCCTTTCCGCATTCTTCTGCAAGTCAATAATGGTTACCTTTTCAATCTGTTGCAGATCCTGTCATATCTCCTTATATCGGCTTCGTCTGCAGCAGCAACCCGAGTTGATGAGTGGGTAACAAGCTGGGGGAAGGATCAGTTCACCCAGATGGCGAGTGCCTCAATTGCTCTGTCATTTCTAGCATTCCTGGCCTTTGCGTTCAGCTCTCTCCTCTCGGGTTACAACCTCTGGACCCAGGATTCTACGTGATCTTCTCTGGCAATCAATTCAGCCTTCTCCTTCAATTCTTTGTCTCTCTTCCTCCCTTGTTGTGTAGATAGGCATAGGCTACTGCTAGAGTTTCTTCTCCTCCACTCCTCAGAGGAACAGTAACAAGTAATCTTCTGGAACTGGAATGTATGTTTTCTGCAATTAATCTTCTGTCTTGTGATCATACGTGTCTCACTTCAGGTGTGTACCGGTGAACCTTCGGAGGAACTTGCTGCTGGTTCTGCTTCAACTATCAATGTGGCCTTTTCATTTGTCTGATCAGTAAATTGAACATGAGGCTATTACGTGGTGTTTGGATTGCCACAATCCTTCTGGATTGCATTCCAAACATGAACTTTAACACTATGGAATATTGTAATTTTGAAAAAAAAGAAGAAGAAGAAACTACCAGAGTATTGTGTCTACATATAAAGTTTATTGTGAGTATTATATGCAATTAAAAAGCACGTGAAATAGCAATTAAATTTATAATTAGTTTTTTGAGTTTAAGACAGCAACGACAGTTTGGCCGAGTGGTCTAAGGCGCCAGATTTAGGCTCTGGTCCGAAAGGGCGTGGGTTCAAATCCCACAGCTGTCACATCTTTATTATTTTTCTTTTTTAAAATAATTTTGTTTCTTCATTTCTCCTTTTTCTTTCTGGAGGCCTATTAGGCCTGTAAGAGATCAATCACATTTCACAGATTAACAACCGTCAAACATGTGAGCCATCCTCATTTCTCCTGATCCAATGGCCTAGTTTTCGGAAGGTTTAAGAGTTCACCTCTTGCCAGAGTGAGTCTACTTGAATTCATATTAGTTAGTGATGCTTTTTGGTTGTTGGGGCAGTTCCGTTGGATCAGAGGACGTAGCGAATCCAGTCCTCTTAGGAGGTCCACTATCTCGGTAAGCCCTGAATGCCACAAACGGACCTACAAGCAAGCTGAATCTAGATGGTGTTCACCCACAATCGTCCTCCGATGCTTAGATCAGCAAACCATGGGAAGGGAGGATTGTGCAAGGGAGATAGATGTGTTGCTTCATGAGTGTTCATAAAACTTAAATTTCTTCTTCGCAGGATAGAATCTTTATAATAATTTATAACTCATTCGGCTGTTGGTCAGATGGATTACGACCAGCCGGGCCCAAGCATAATCAAGTGGTCTGACTAGACATAAAGCGAAGTGCGACTTATCAACCAGGCGTAATTGGGTGGTCCGATAGGGTGGGAGCAGAGTGCAGGTGGTCAGACCAGATGGGAGTGGTTTCCCCCTATCAGTTAGGATATATACTTCCGAACACTGGGTTTTACCCGCTAAAGAAGACCTCGATCAGACTCCCTCTTTCTTATTAATGGAATATTAACTAACCTAGAACGGTCCGGTCAGACATGGCATGCCTTCAGGCCCAGCCTTATGCTCCACCTGACAGAAAAAGGGTGTGAAGACCGCAAGCCTGGCCCTGCGGTTTGAACGTTAGGAGAGGAATCCGACCAGAACCCTCTTCATCCCGATTCAAGGACAGTGCCACTCAGCGAGCCCCCCCTCTTCTCCATTACTTTTCTAGTGTCAGTGACTTATTTCCTCTTTCTTTGTGCAGCTCACAGTGCAATCAATTTGTTCCGTCAGGCCCGAAGAAAGTTGGATCGTTTTGCATGGTAACTGAAGGGGCCTTGAAATAGATAGAGAGAGAGAGAGAGAGAGAGAGAGAGAGAGAGGCGACAATGATAGTCGGCTCCCTGGCTATTTGGACGGCTGCATTCTCAGCGATTGAGCTATGCTGCAGCTCGGGTGCATTTTGCCCTGGTCAAGCTTCGACTGCTGATGATCCATGGAGTCACACATCAATCGTGACGACCCACACATAGAGTTGTTAAACGGGCCTAGAACTATTTGGCCATGTTACGGTTCGACCCGTTTATTTAATGGGTTAGTTATGTTATGTGTCATGGCTCAGACATATATGGACCACCTCAAAACTGTTTATAAGCGAGCGAGCCGGTTCACAGTTCGGACCGGTTTGACCTTAAATCATTTTTTTATTTTTTAAATTTATTTTAAATGAATATTTTTTATTTTTAAAATTTTTAAATTGATTCAACAAAATCCAACCGTTGATTTGCAGGATTTTGGTAGTTCGGGTCAGTTACGGTTCTTGGCCTATTCAACAAGAAAATGGCCTAGGTCGGCTCCGGTTCAACAGATCTATTTCTTAGACTCGTCCCATAACCGCCCCTCGACCCAATGCAGTTATGTGCCAGTTTGGGGTGGTCCAAGCCAATTACCGGTTTTGACGGGCTGATTTCGAGCCAAACCGGCACATATAACATCTCTACCCACACAAAGAAGAGGATAAGACCACGGGCGAACTTCCCTTCCTAAATTTGTTCCCTTCCGTTCATTCCTTAGACATATCTCATTAGAGTTTACACTAGCTTGCTGTTGCCCGCCGATAGGAGAATATACAGCAAACCTGTCTGTCAGACAGATCAGAATTACCCAAAACTGCGCACTTCACACACTTAATTACCTAGCTCTTGTGTCAGTTTAATCAGCTCATCTTCATATTCTCTTCTGTGCCGGACAAACGTCTACGTATTGCAGGCATCAACAACTTTGTGACATAAACCTAGTCAACTTTGGTAGCCTTAGGACGGGCCGAGAGAGCGAGGACCCGGCACAGTGAACTCGACACACTCCTGTGGGGCCAATTTCAACTCCACCATCTGTAAGTTGTCTAGACCCATCCATCATCGGACTAAAGATATATATTTTCCGATTACAGACAGATGGGTCGCGCGGCCACTTAGAAAGATAACAGAAATAGATAAATAAAGAAAGTATGTGATTACCCATTAGCAATAATTTAATATAAAATTCCATGATCATATGTGAAAAGTGATATTATTATAATTTTATAAAGAACTCTTTCTAATTAAATAATATTTACATTATATGCATATGTATATATATATATATATATATGAACATACTTCTTCTTGTTTATTTATTTATTTATTTATTGTCCTTGATGATGCAATGATGGTCCAGAGATCCAACTTGGGAGTGGGGACTACTTTCGTTTGGTGTCATCATTGTCATCCACGTGGCCAGAAAAGCATTCTTGTGGGGCCCAACTCCAGTGACACAGATTGACTGCGGGAACTACGAGGTATATAGGTTTGCCCCCATGACAACCATAACTAAATCATATATATATATATATATATATATACGGCACGAAGAGGACCACACACACACTTCGAATCTAGCCATCATATGCTCATATGTGCTTGCTTGTTTCGTCTGCATCAAAATCTTCAGACAGACTTGAATCGGGACGGACAGCATACAAGCACAGCACCTCTTTACGTGCACGTCCCAGTACCGCATGGACCAATCTAAAGTGCTCTTCTTCTTCTTTTTTATAAAAATTAATTCTCCAGCCGGATCATCAAGTTCACGATGAGTGAATACCTCCGTGGGACATAAATGTATGAAGGGGGCCGGCCGGTTGTTCTATGGGGGAGTTTCCAGAGAGTGTTGGGTGTTAAACGTGTAAGAATCGATCTTGACCGACAACTGTTCATTACATCTCTTTTGTGGGAAGGAAAACATACACACACATAAACATACATATATGGTGGGAGTAGCATATTAGGAAATGGAGCTAATTTTGAATGTGTCTTTGGATATTATTAGGTGAGGTAACCCTTTTGCGACCATTTTCATTAGAGAGAGAGAGAGAGAGAGAAGGAAGAAAGAAAGAAAGAAAGAAAGAAAAAAACAAAGGTTCAAAAGCCAAGATATAAAAAAGAACATGTTTTTTTTTTAAATATAGAATTATCAAAGATGTATCTGTCTCTGTTTTTGGCCGGGTATCCTTTAGTTGCACCGAGAAGGAAGTGTCTTCGTCCTCCTGTTTGCCCTTTTGATGGTGAGGGTGGCATCATACTATGCATGTGCAGTTGCATCTTCAAAGTATGAAAGACAAGAGTTCTGGGTCGACGCAGCGCTATCACGACAAAATCCCAACCATAAAATTGTCAATATGCATATGTATATATATATATACACATGCTCTCCAATTAATCTCAGAGAAAATGCTACGGTTGTGAGAATTCTATATTGCAGCGAATCTACTGTATTTAAGGTAGAATTTGTGGGCATTTATACACACATATGTCTGTGAGACAATCCTCCCTGCCTTAAAGGTAACGGCGAAAATTCATGATCACGGGATATGTTCCCCTCTTAAGGGGCCAACCTGAAGGTCGAACTTTCTGTACCAGTGAAGATTCTTTGAGGTCCTTAGATCTCACGGGACGAGAAAGATGTGCCCCTCCCTGTGAAGGAACCGGTTGCTATCTGCAACATGAGTGTGTAAGTATAATGATGAACTACAAAATAAGTGTGTACGTCCCGCCTCCCCCAACAAGCATTCCCTGAATAAAGGTTAGGGCAGAAGTAGATATACTTTAGATGCATGATTTTGACTAATTATTGATTAATTAACTTCTAAATCGGCAAGGCGGGCAATCGCATGTGGAGGGCTCCTTTTCTGTTTCAAATGGTAGACCAATTCGAAAGCTCCCCATGAAGGAAAAAAATAATAATACAGAGACAGAGAGAGAGAGATGCATGAATGAATGACAAGACAGAGCAAATAGTAAATGAGAGCTGGGATTGCTTTAGAGAGACATTCTGAATAATTTGACACTGATAAGGTGGTAGCCTAGATTCTTGGTAGCTTCAGGGACACTCCTCCACAGAAAGAGTACCCGATGTTCACGGTATCATGCCCGGTCCCACGGTTCGGGCTTTTCCCTCATATATGCTCGTGGAATCTGCCAACATTGTCTTTCTGTAAACTTACATAAGCTCCCGACCTAACAGATATATTAACAGTGAACGAGTAGTACTCGAATGTTCTTCATACGAGAGGGGAGGAGAGGATAGGATAGGAGGAGGGGGATGGGGCCTTTGAGGTTTAAATTTTGGTGGCCGGGTCGGGTTTGGTTTTGGTGGTGGAGAATCGATACTTTGCTTGTGGGAGGAGAGCCAGTGGGCCCGCCGGTGGGCCCGTTGGAATTCCGACCCTTTATCGGAAAACTCGAACTGTCCCTCTCGACTCCATCCGCCCAGCCTCAATCTCAGAGAGAATTAATTAATTAATTAATTTTAAATATTAATATATACGAACCTGGCAGCAGCGGTCACGTCAGTGGGATAAGCCGATAAGTGGGGGCAGTCGCCGGTCGAGAGAGTAGTGACGAGGAAGCCCGCTCGCTGTCTCTGACGCATATATTCTCTTCCTCCGTCCTTTACCTGTCCCCATCGAGCGGCTCAGATTGTCCCCGACGGACAATCGGAGGGCCATCCTTAGCCGTCCGATGGCAGCCCCTGACGCCAAGCAAGCAACCTGATCATCCAGTCAAGCAGCCCACCCCGCTGGCACGATTCCCGGGGTGGGGCAGGCCGACACGTGGGCCCCATGAAAGTAGCATACTGCCACCGACGGCCCTGTGTCGTGGCTCATGCAATGTGGTTCCGCCTTACCACCACTAACATTTGTTCACAGTAGAGTCTAGAGCCCCCTGAAACATTTATTATTATTGCACGATCATTAAATAATAAATAATGCCTGAACCTTAGTCCCACCTTATTAGTGAAAAACGAAAAGCCCAAAAACATGTGGTTCATGTCGTGAAATATATCTGCTCGATCTGATTACTAATTGGTGTAATCTCGGTATTGATTGGGTGCATGAACGGCCATGATTTCATGGCTCATCATAGTGCTGTGTGCCGAGAGTGATACCGCTTAACGTCCACGTCATGTGTACACTTTTTTTTTTCTTTTCAAATCTTATCGGGAGGCATTATCGTAGGAAACTTCAATTGAATTTCGAGCTTCTGCGCAGGTGAAGTCTGTTACATGGAACAATTTCCCACTTGAGGTCCCATATGTGTGTGTGTGTGTATGTATCTTTGAGCAATCCCAATCAGCCAAAATTCCCATTATTTTCTACGCATTGATCAATTGATTATCGCTCGTAATCTTAATTTAAAACATAACAGTTGATGAGCAGATGACAATGGGGATCTCTCTCTCTCTCTCTCGAGGCAGCGCTTTTTCTCCCTTCTTATTCGCAGCCTCCCACAACCCCCGCTCTGCTTATTAACTCCGCTCTTCTCATCACTCTCCTCCATCACCACCCTCTCTTATCCTTTCACTCATCTCTTTAGATCGTGTGCGCGGTGAAGTGTTGGAGGGATGAAGTGGGCTGGAAGGAGAGAGAACTAAGGAACATCGGCTATCGGGGCTTTTAGGGTTTTGAAATTGGATTCTCCCCTTGTCGAATCTCTCTTCCTCTCTCCCTCTCTCTTCAATTTCACTGTCATTTCGTGTTCATTCTCTGAAATGGGTCTGACTTCATTGCAAGTGTGCATGGATTCATCTCACTGGCTGGAGGTACATATATCATCACGTCTATATATATTATCTACACATAATTTTGCATTATGACCGGATTGTGTTACACATTAATCGCCCTTCACGTTTCTAATCGCTAGACGATGCATTCCTTCTAATCTCGCGTGAGACTACATTTCATGTCATTCAACACGGTATTCCGATACCGAAGTTCATGACATTGCACCCACTTGCATGCCCAGCAAGTGCGGAATTTAATTTCCCCCGTGCAAATGTAGAACCATTTAACATGTTATGCTGCCCTTATACAGGATAAGAGATGTAACTATAGATAATCAAAGCTAATATAATACCTTCTTGTCTCATCTCAAATGTGATTCCTTTGTATCAATTATTTTTTTTCCTTTTTGTAAAATGTGATTTAGGTACATTAAAAAAAATAATGATCGGAAGTCGGAATTGTGTTTACACAAGTATTGTATAATTCCCTTGATTTGCTTTCTCCTCACCCGCTTTGAAGGCAGGGTGGGGATGAAAAAAGAACACATCGGAACAAGTGCAGGAATGGAAATCTAACATTCTCTGTCACAATCGCACGAACGATATCTTCTGACGTATCCGAGAGGACAGCTCGAGCTGTACTGATCGTCCTTCGAATTATTTGGCACTGAATTACTGAATCGAACCCAGAGAATTAATGTCTTGTCCCATCATTGTACTGCACACAGTTATTGATCACGCGGTGGAGGATTTGAGATGATGTTTAGCGACATGCATTCTGTTATAAATTGCTTTGGTCAGGGCTCGCTTCACGACGACTCGGAAATGGATTCATCCTCCTCTCCTTCGGGAGACGTGCTCGCCTGCTCGCGGCCGCTCATGGAGCGGAGGCTTCGACCGCAGCACGATCAGCCGCTCAAATGCCCGAGATGCGAGTCCACCCACACCAAGTTCTGCTACTACAACAACTACAGCCTCTCTCAGCCCAGATACTTCTGCAAGACATGCCGGAGGTACTCTGCTCAACTTTCATGCATATGAGATGCATTGATGAGCTCTCGAACCGACAGTAAATTGATCTGCAGTAAATGGTCCGTCTGCTTTTCGAACAGGTACTGGACAAAGGGTGGAACACTGAGGAACATTCCCGTGGGCGGTGGTTGCCGGAAGAACAAGAAGTCCGCCTCTTCCAAGAAACCGATGGAGCACCACAGTGTCCCCATGTTGATTCAGAACCAGGGGTCCTCTTCCTCCTCGTCCAGGAACCCAACAGATCTCCACCTCTCTCTCCATAACGACTTGCAACTCTCGTCCCACTTTGGCAACTTGCTGGGGAATGGGCCATTCTCGAGCGTGAACAATTTCCTGGAGAGCAAGCTCGGCACTACAACGGGGCCCAGCGACTTCATGGACAGCAGTAGGCTGGAGGCCATCATTGGGAACAACCCGAGTCAGAGAAACTATGATATCATGGGCAACGATAATCCATCAACGGAGCAAGTGCAGCTGGGAGTGTTGAGCGGTGGCTGTTTTGGAGATCTGAGCAGCAACGGCTTTGGACCGAGCTTTCATGGGTTGTGCTCTCCTTACGGGATTATTCCCTCATCTGCTGATGTCCCTAACGGCTATAATGCACATTTCATGGATAACAATTACCAGAGCGCCGTAGATGTGAAGCCAAGCCCTAAGTTGATCTCCTTAGATTGGCAAGAGCAGAATCGCTCCGAAGCCGGGAAGAACATCAACGCCACGTTCGGGGGCTATGGCTTCAGTAGCTTGGGATCTTCATGGACCGGGATGGTCAACGAATACGGCCCCCCAACAACAAACCCCTTGGTCTAACTTGGCATTGCGCCTCGGCACTTCAGTCTGCCGATCGACTGGCGGCTCAGGATGCCATATTGTCGTAGATTATGTTTTGCGTACTGTCTATGTTAGTTAAGTGATTCAGATTATTCTCCCGATGATCCAGCCGAAGAGGGTGTGTGCGTGTGAACAAGGGAATGTGGCTGCAGCATCAAGAAGTCGATCAGTTGCATGCATCTGATCATATCGATGTTGACTGAGATGATTTCAATTTCTATATATATATATATATATATATGTATGTATGTATGCAATTTTTCCTATTTTAGGAATGTGCTGTCTTGTGCCGAAGACATAGTTAATTGTTGTTCGAAGCTAAACTAAGGTTGGCTGCTAGGATTTTGTCGTTCCTATGAGCGGAAGATATGGAGAGTGCTTTTGTTCTCCCTTTAATCTTGTCTCCTGTCGTTATTGTGATCATTAGATATAAAAATGTGCCTCAGATTATTGCTCTTTTATAAATGAATCTGTCTCACTCATTATTTTTCATTTGCAAAAAAAAACTAAAAAACTAAAAAACATAAAACGGAATCGAAAAAAAGAGAACGATACCACAGCACCAAACTCTCTTTATCATTATCATGTGTTGTGAGCTATTAGGCTATACACAGATATTAGTCTAAGATAAGATAAGGCCCGGGTCAAATAAATCATCGAAAGGAAGAAATCAGAAAGGACGTATTTATTCACACACAGGAAGCTTCGCTAGATGCTTTAATGGGGGCGAAGCTTTCGGCCCAGTGTGGGTCGCCCTCCTTTTTCTGCCCACTTGGATTTCTTACCCACCCACCTTTTTTCTTGGTTTTGAAAAGGGAAAAATCGATCGAGGAAGATTGTTAGATTCCGGCTGGCCGAACGCATAGGAATCCAATGCAATCGTTGCATGGCATTCGGAGGCGTTCGCGATGGGTTCTATTGGGAACATTGAAAGACACCACTGGACTCAACCGATCACTAATTTTTACCGGCCGTGGCTTCCGGCGCTTGCAATGGACCGGCTTCGAGAAATCCTCTTTGGACCATATCCGGACAGGTAGCCTCAAATGTCAAATTTTCGCCATCCCGATGAGGTTTTCTTTTCTATGTATTATGCTCCTCCTGGTTATGGAACAGTCGTCATACCGCAGGCAGACAGGGTTGTGCATTAAGAAGCAATCGGAGTGACCAGTGAAGGAGATACCCCTCGATGCCCCCCTCGGTTCCGAGATCAAGATGAAAGAAACCCAATAAGAGCCTACCAGCAGAAGTGTCATAACCACAATCTGTGCTCCCAACACGACAAACGATTCAGTGGTGTTCCTTGTCTCTGATTCTCTTAATCATTTGATGTACAGTTGGTTCATTTCATCCTAATGTGCAGAGACAATCAAATAAATTGCTTGACATTGTTGGATGGTTAAACAAGAGCTAAAGATGAGACGGAGAGCAAGAGCAAACAATCACCCTTTCGGGAATGTCTTACAAGAGCGTGCCGTTATTCTTCTAGCAATCTTATATTTCATCTACCATCTGCATCTTGAAGTTGAATTGCAGTGATGTATTACCGATAAAATTGCCTCGCAATCCACAATCAAAATCGTTGAAAGAAAGCAACATATCTTGGATGACTAAGAATGACCAATGGAAAATGAATAGGCTGTCTCCAAATGAACACAAAGGCATAAGCATGTTCACGGTCTCTGAGATGAATCATCATCTAATGTCACAACCTACCGGAATTATTTTCTCCACGAGGACTCTAGGCTGCCTTTGGCTTAGGCTTAATACGCTTCACTCTCGAGTACAGGAACACTCCAGCAAGAGCAATGCCAGTGCCTGGAACATACAGATAAGCCAAGTGACAACGAGAACAGGCAACAATAGTACATTGAATTGAACTAACAATCTATATTAACTAAACTCCTGGCTGAGTCAAGGTGATGTTAGTATGTTACCGAGAGAATTGATGGGGGAAACGGGTGTCTGGAAGAAGACAACAGAGCTGACAATCACTACGACCCGCTTCACGCAGTTGCCAACGGAGTGGGTGACAGGAGATACCCTCTGTAATATCATGTAAGAGACCTGCATATTTCCACTAAACAAGATGAGCACTCCCGCAAGCAGATAAAATATTTGCAAGAACTTGAATATCATTGCAAATAACATGCATTGATGGAAAAGATGGTCATAGATTTCAGCTGAGTTACCTGCTGATAAGCATGGAAGCACAGCGCCGCCAGTAAGGACCTAGTCAATACTTGTTTGACATTCATACCTTGCTCTGCCTGTTATGCAAGAGAAGAAAAAGTGATAGGTGAGAAAAATCACATTAAATGAAAAGGAAAGTCCCTTTTTTGTAACATTATTATAAGTCAGGGAATACTCACAGCTAGCTTAAAGTATGCTGGAGAAAACTTGACACCTTCCAGATAGCAAGTCACAGGGAACAATAGAACAAAGGACATCATGGTTATTATTGAGAACAGAGTTATGTTGTCCATGGATTCCTGGCAAGAATCAATCCTTATCACAAGTGACAGCTCAAGAGAAATTACATAATAAGTTGTAACAGATTAAGTGTTAATTGCATCAACGCACAGCAGGGAAGATTCTAACATATCAGAATCTCAAAGGTTGAGATTATGAACCGTAGATTACCTCTTTGTTAACCATGACCTTCTTGCTGAGCACATTGCGGGATTGATTTGACAGATTTGAAGCCATGGCACTCCAAAATCCAGCCCTTGAAAGAAGCAGAGGAGTTAGAATAGAAGAAGTGTGAAATCAACCATGAATCCTGTCTGTTTATATAATAGAGCCAGCTGAACAAAATCTCTTGATGTTCCCTTTTACTTTCAGAAGCATCTCTCACCAGTTAAAAGAAGCCTCAGTTACTGATGCTAATGCAACACCACCCACAATTGGAACTAAAGAACTGACAACCCAGAGAGTGGGCATCTGTGGAAGACAAGAGATACCCGATCAAATTTTTTCAACTAACATAATAATTTCAATTCTACATAACACTTCAGTGAAAAAGAGTACACAAACTATATGAAATGAAGTTTTTGACTAGCCATATGCAATAAAGTATTGCATGATAATATCAGAATTTTATTTGGCTTGTCTAATTTGATAACGGTATGTCATTAAATTATTACAACTCAAGTGAAAAATAAAGGGTGAGAAGCAAATTTCAGAGCGCAGAAAAAAAAAAAAAGCACCTCCCCTAGGAACACTGCAGATAGAAGAACAGAGAAGAAGGGTTCCATAGCCTTGATTGTATGAGTGAATGAAACAGCCACTTTCCCGAGACTCATATTGGTGAAAAGGTTGCCTAACGTGTGTACCATTGCTAAAGGCACAATTGCCAACAGCTGCCATTACATAAGCCACAAGAGCAGTCAGAATAGGGCAAAGAATTGGGACCTAGAATTCAAATAATTATAAGCGCCAATTATATAACGATCCCAAAGTGAAAAAAAAAAAAAGCACCAATCATATAACTAGAGAAAGATGTACCTGGGAACTGCTGATTTTCGGTCTTTTGTAGAGATTGAAAATCCACATGAAAAGGACAAGCGCTGAACCCACTGCAAACTGAACTAGAGTAATGGTTGCTGGATAGTGGAAGGCCTTCAGGACCTGTTATGGAAGGCATGGTCAAATGAGATTTAACAACCTAACAAGTTGCACAAACTGCACAGAAAATCGCATTAGATCTGGCAATTCAACAGTGACAATCAGTATGTAATGCAAAAGCAAATTATCCATCACAAATGAAACGCAACAAATATAAAAAGAATGTTCTTGGAGGGCCCACAATGTTCACAAAACCATATCCATCAGTAGATTAGCAATTCATAATTCTGAAATGAACATGGCAGATCCACATGAACTATTTCGAACAGAAGCATTGAGCCAAAAATGAAATGAGCTTCATCTTCAATTAGATCCTATAACAACAGCACAGACATATGCCATGATGAACAGGCAGATTGCAATGCAGAAAGCACAAGAATGAGGAGCAAAGTCGCAAACCTGCTTGTTATAGATGTTGAAGTAGATATTGAAGAGATACCAGAGACCAAACAACAGCCCAAGTTCCAACGTTTTCGTCAAGCTTCCCGACTTCTCGCCCTCCCCGGCCGTTTCAGGCACTGAGGCAGCTCGGACCTCGAAACTATCCTTCCCGGAATCGGAGCCAAGATGCTGCACGCCGCCCCAAGGTCTGAGCTTGGAAGACGAGGATGGGCAGCACAGGGCCCACGACCGGCGGGGCAGCGAAGAACCGGAGAGGCCCGGGGTGGCATCAGAGCCGAACGAGGCGAGCACCGGAGGCGGGGTCGGCGGCTTCGAGGAGGCTGAGATGCGGATGGGATCGAAGTGGAAGGCGGAGCTGCGGCCGCCACCGGCGCGGCACCTGAGGGATGGAGATCTGTGGAAGGGGAGGTGATGGGAGAGGGTGAAAGCCGCGCTCTGCATCTTGGAGATCTGAACACTGGCTCAGAGCCCGCAGAGAGAGGAGAGGAGAGGAGAGGGGAGGCGTTGGAGAATCCGTCGGGGTTGGTGAATCCATCGATGTCTATGTAATGTAACGTTACGTTAGGTGGCGCCGAGACTTAGACCGGGACCGCTGCCTGCCCTGCCACGGTGAACCGCTCTTTTCCTAAAAATATTTTATATATAATTACAAGAAATATTAAATTCTTAGGAATTAATTAATCGGAATATTCTAAGGATTTTCATCTGAGAAAAAGGTTTGTGTCTTCTACTATTTTACTGTTTCATATATTTCGCCATAATTTTTAAAATCAAACTGGACTAGCCAATTCGAAGGGAATCGGCCTTTTACCTGATTCAATTTTCATAGTTGGCCAAATTACATTATAAATGCAGTCACTCTCAATTAAACAGCCGATTCTTAGTCGAACCTGTGAACCAATTAAACCAGTAAAAAATTAGTCAATCTAAAATTAAAAATATATTATAATATACTTATTTTATTTTATTATACTTATATTTATATTTTATGTTAAATTTAAGTTAATATGATGACTATATTAATAATTTTATTATTATAAATCAGTGTTAAATTATTATATTATGTCAATTTATTAATAATATTGTACTATTAATATTACATAAATAAGCGGTTCAATTCATTAAACCCCTGGTCTAACCCGTGAACCCATAAACTTATACTTTAACTTGTTTCCGATCTGGTCCGATTTTAAAAACTATGATTTCTTCCGTATTCATTTGCAATAATTGGGGTGAAAGCATATATATATATATATATATATATATATATATTTATACCAATTATGTTAAACATTGATTAATTTATCGAATAATATATTATATAGTTGGGGGTTAGGTATTAATAGCCAAATATTGACCCCAAGTTTTGGACCGTTTGTTAGTCCTACTGCTGGCACGAATATATACACTTGCGGACGTTAATGTTACCGCGTGGTGTGAAGGTTGAATGTGCTCGTATATTACCTTCCCTGAAAGCCTCTCATTCCTGCCTACCCAAAAATCCGTGTTTGAGGGCCCTGGGATTGCGGGGTTGACTCATTGGTGGGGTGGAGTCGAGAGTCGAGACTTGAGAGAGCCAAGCCGACATTTCCGTAGGCAGCCTATGCAGTTCATTGCAACAAGAAGTCTCCCAACACGAGAGAAGGCCAGCGAAGAAGAAGACGGATGGATAGATGGTCAAACGTGAAAAGTAACATTGAATTGAGCTCTCATCAAGACTTGCTAGTCGCTTTACTTGTTAGCCATCACAACTCATCATCTCCATTTCTCTTCGTGCCATTGTTCTTCAGAGAGTTCCTACCATTGTTCTTCAACCTTCGGTCGACAAATTACTGCGAAAGGGAAAGCAGGGGCTCAAATTTCACCAAACTCGGTCATATGAATGCGAGAAAGATAAGACGGGCATCACACATTCCGACCCAAATGGCATGATAACAGATGAAAATAGGACTCAAAAACTTTTAACTGAAAAGCCATGCACAAGAGAGCAAAAACACCCCGGAGATGGAATGAATCCAAACTCGCATTGAACAGTTCACAATCAATGACAGATGCCTAGATCAAAGAAGAGAAGGATTCTTCTCATTAAGGAGGCAAACCCAATTCATAGGTCGTAAACAGGAGCATACAATGACCATGCGATGCTGTCATTTTTTGATAGTAAGACTTAATAAAATAAGGCAATGAAGAGCACAAGTGCCTAGTACCATATTGCCTCACAAAATTTTCAAGACATGTATACATGAACACTTGCAGTCTTCATTGCCTGACAGACGGGGCAGAGATGGACAAACCCTTCACAGTCTTTGCACAAAGAAAGATGTCTACAGGGCAAGACCAGGACACTGACATCCTTCACCTTGCATGCTTTGCAAGTCATTTTCTTCACATTCCCAGGGAACAAACTCCCCTCACCATCCACTAATTTAAGATGGTCCTGATTAGCGTATGAGGTAGCATCATCAACCTCACTGTCCCCACACCCTTCTCTCCCATGCATCACTCCGTGTGCCATGACCTGCTGCAAGTTGTTCTTCAAGACATTGATTACAGACTCATTGTACTTTGCCCTGTAATGCCATGACTGGACCTCTCTTGTGACCTGCTTAATTCTTTCTTCTAGTTCCTGGTTCTTGCGGTTCACGTTCTCAATTTCGAGGTCCTTTTCCTGTAACTTCTTGTCTACACATTTCTCTACTCCACTCAACAGGGAAGCAGTCTGTCTTCTCTGGAGTTCCTTCACACCCTTTATAATGCCTTCTACCTGATACACAACAGTGATATGTTTCAATAAAAATTCAAAGTAGATGGATGAACCATTTGCATCACACATGAAGCACGTTTTAGAGTAAGACTCCTCCGACCGAGCAGAAGCAATCTACATCCATCAGCAAAGCTGGATGAGACGAATGCTCCTTCTGGGGAGAAATCTCCAGCTAAGGTCTAATCTTATAAACTTCTTACCAATGCCACAACAACGGGGTCTTAATAAAGCAGATTTGGAAGCCATGAGAACCTGTGATTTGATGTAGCAATCAAATTCTTCTTCTTGTCGATTAATTTCATTCTTGTAGTCATGGTTGAGCAGCAGCATGGCAGGGAATGTAACAGGCATTCCTTCACTGACAGAGGAAATGGAGGAGTTATGCTCATCTTCCTCATATGCAAGTTTCAATCCAGTCGACACAGGCTGTGGATTGAAAATGCTCCCAGAATGACCAGCTTCGTGTTTGGAAAGTTTATTGTTTTGGGTTATAAGCTTTTGCTGTCCAGGAAAAGGTTCTGCCTCCTTAAATCTTTTAGCTGGCTGATCAATATTTGCTGGGTGATTCTTCCCACTGCAACCTAAAGGAAAAATGTTGCCTCCAACGGTATCTATAACCAAATTCCAATTTTAGTTCAAGCAAGGTAAAGATAAAAATAAAAATATGGATCTGAAGTACAATACATGATCATTTGAAATATATAAATGCCAATAATGAAAACAAGGGTGATGAGCACAGCTTGGAGTTCAATTCGCAAGCTCAGGCCTAGCAAATTCCAGATGCAAAGGAGAAGTGTATAGTCTGCTTCTGGATCAGTAAGATCCATGCCAATAAACTTGACAAGAACTCATGAGATTATCTAATCGACTCATCATAAAAATTGATCCAAGACATGGACTGCAAGATCCTCTGAAAGTCATTAATGAAGGTACAAGTATTTCTAGACTTTTCAAAATACCCCCTGAATGAAATGAAACCAGAAGAATTTTACACTAACTGACCAGGTATATTTCAAGAAAAAAAGGGGACTTCTTCAAAGAGGTCTAAGAATCTGTTTTTTGGTCCAAAGGACATCAGAATTTCACAGATCTGCCCATTCTGGTGCTCTCAAAGTTAATCAGTCAGCAACACCACAAGATTCATCTCACAAGGAGAAGAATCAAGTTTAGAAAAATAGATAACATATGCTGATTGAATGATAGATCATGGACATGATCAGCAACCTTAACAAAATTCACCAACCATATCCCAATACTGAAAGATAAACTTGCAGATTAGAAAAACATGCCAGAAAACAACTCTTCAAGCAAGCGCATACGACAACAGTGACACCTACTCCAGTTTTGCTTCTCTTGTCAATTATATGCAAAATCCATATTTACCCGACACCAAATAGGACTCAGCTCAATCCTGGTAATAGTATAAAAAGTAATCCTAAAAAACCATCACCAAACTGAAGAATTTTCCGGACCATGGTGGATATAAAGAAAATGCTTCTCTGAAAAAGACGATAAGAATAAGTTCTTATTTGAACCCACAGTCTCCAAATAACTGCAGCTGAGGCAGCGGACTGGCATCATACTGTATCTGGTTATCCTGTAGCAATAGAGGAAAGCTAGGATTGCTCGAATCGCCTACAAACATTACTCCTGAAAGGACCACCATGCACAATATATCAGCCAACGAGCTTGCAAAGCATGATCTGCAGACAATCCAAACATGATAGAGCCAAAACCGAGTACAGATGAATGGTTTCACTAGGAAATACAAGCAAATAACCAGATCAAAAATGATGCGAGATAATGTGGTATAGTCTAACTGAAAGCCATCGCTAGGGGGAAAAAATAAACAAGCATGAGCTACGACTAGAGCCACGCACAAAGATCAGAGCCTAATCCATAGGAAACTGGAGTGGAAATGAACGCTGAATGTGATGATTGCGGGGCAATCCGAACCTCTAAGATCCAGCCAAGGCCTCGAGAAAATCAGCTGTAAATCAAATGTGAATCGAGGGGAAAGAGCAAGATAAGCTCCTCCTATCTGAAACGTCTAAACGAATGAAAACGTAACCACCGCCTTGGGCTAGCAGTCAACAGACAGTTAATTGCACCAGACATCTAGGGAAATGAACATATATATGTATATATATATAAACTTAGAAACCGATTGATTATATTCTGAGGCGATTACCTTGGAGGAAGACCGATCAACAGCACGATCGAGCTGGTGCAGCAAATGGCGACTGGTATGACGTTTCTGGGAGGAGGCGAATTGAGAAGCGATCAGCAGCGGAGGGCGATGGTGATTGGGATGATGATGATGATGATGAGAAAAGTGGGTTTGGAGGAAAGGAGGTGGAGGAGGAGGATGAGGAGGAAAGGGACGATTCCATCCGCACGGACTATTTGTTGGTGTAGGTATTGTCGTTTCCGTAATCTTCTTCACCGCTATCTTCCTCAGCTCAGCTCCCTACTCCTTGCCTTCTTGTTTTCACACCTTGTCGGATCTTATCCGGATTGGCCTAGGTACTAACCGGTACACGGATGAGAGTGCGGGCCAATCTCTGGACCTTGGACCGGGCTATAGGCTGGGTATGGACTGGGCCCTTGGCTGGACCATGGCCTGGCCCGTTACTAATCCACTGACCACCGACGGTCCTTGCTGATGATGCTGTGGACGCTCTGGGTCCAGTCGAGGAGCAGGGCCCAAACCGCCGTCACAACCCGAAGCTCCTCCTCCTCCATCGGAGCATAAGGCAAAGCTCGACGGCCCCCGCTGAAGAATGAATGAGATTGGTGGAGGTCCCAGCGTGGATTTGCTCATTTGTGGGTGGATTTGAAGATGAAGAGAAAATACTCAATAGGGAGCTGGCCACTGCTGTGGAGGAGGGATTTTGGCTGGGAGACGAGAGAGCAGCGTTGTTTGCTTCGGGCGATTAACGGTGTCCCCTCTGCGATGTTATGTTAGAGACGAACATGTACTGAATCGAGGAGAAGATAAGATTGGGGGTAGAAGTGTAAGAGACAGGAGTAGGGGGACTGAAACCGGAGATTAGTCCTCTCTTTGTACTTATTTCAGTTCCCCCCCTGAACTTTCTCGCTATCAAGAACTATACATGATTTGAAGTTGGGGGAAAAAAAAGAAGGTTGAAAGAGATTCCCTAGTGTGTGACCGCTTTTAGTCACTCCTGCCAGATGACCAGTCATTGTCTCCTGCCGGGTAAAAAGAGGGTTCACATACACGTACGTGTATACCTCGAAAAAGCTCGTCCCACGATTTTTGCTTTATGATAATTGAAATGGCCTCGTCTGTCGGCTGTAACTTGGATATCAAATATCAGAAATCGGGTTCATATTGAGTCGACGCCCCCACTGGGCGGCAGGCGGCAGGCGGCGGGCGGCGGGTGGTGGGCCGGCCTGGGAGGGGGTGTTGCGGCTGTCTTAGTCTAATAAGCTGTTCTGTGGAGGCAGTTGAATTTGGAAAGAAATCCCAATTACCAGGGGCACAGTTTTTCCTCGTCTATGATGATAGTTTTTACTCAAATCTCGACTGGCACCAAATGCAGCGAATCTCACCGGGGCCATCACCGACATTTGCGTGTATCCCAAATGGGAAGCTAATCATGAGACCCGTAATCATCAAAATCCAGCCTTTACGCTTTCAATGGTACTCTGATTGCTAAATCATGGGCTCTATCAACTGGAATGAGTCTGATTGGTTAATAGAGCATCCCCTTATTTCCGAATGTTCTTTTCCTCTTCAGACCGATGATCCGACCCCAAGATTTAGATTTGAAAACTGATTATTTATGGTTTTCATATTTATAATACATATTATTTATGAGTGGTCAGAAGCAGCATGAGCAAATAAGATAATTTTTTTCGATTATATACTGTAAGTTTTATAATAATTAAATTTATAATTTTAAATTAAGAATGATACAAATATATTAAAAAAAAGAAAGGGAAGTATTAACTTCCTCTCTTTTAGTTCATGTTCACCATTTTATTTCTTTTCACCTTTTCTTTGTCAGCTTTATTCCATTTTTTTTATTGGAAGCCCGGCTAAGAAACTTGCATGGACTGAACGAATTAGCCTTGTGGGTCTTTCTTGTAATGGAAGATAAGGTTGGTGCTAGTCCGGTCTCTTGAAAGAAAGCTTCAACCGAAAGATTCAGAGGTGCTCTCTCTCTCTCTCTCTCTCTCTCTCTCTCTCTCTCTCTCTGTCTCTGTGTACTTGTAAATATTTCTGTCTATGATCTTCAGCCCCTTTAATCTCCTCTCTCAGCAGAGCCTGCCTCACCTTTGATCAGACTTGAGCAGGCTCCGGGGCCTCGCATCACATTTTTCATACTATTCAGGCATCAATGGTGTCCTGTTGATTCAGCTTGACAAGTTCTGATTGCTTCCCTGCTGTTCCTGCGAGGAGCGCTCCACGGGCAAATTGCTAAATCCATCATCTTTCATGCGAAATCCCTTGAAAATTATTTGTATTTTGATCCCTTTTTGTGAGCCTAAGTCTTCTTCATCGGATTCAACCCTCTGCAAATGCGTCTTCTTTGTTGTTTTGTTATCTCAGCTTTTAAAACGCTTGATCTGTTTCCATCATTGTCAGCACAAGTCAGTGGACGTTCAATGTAGAAATATAAGATGAATTCACCTGTTCAAACCCATGAGACCATCCTTCACTCGCGTTATGCCATTCTTCCCCTAATAGCCTTTTTTTTCTGGCGGCTCTTCATTTGCAGTTTCTGAGATTGTGAATTAATCGAAAATCCTTGAAAGCAAAAGCATATAGAAGAGATGGGTTTGCTAGCTGGGTCCTCGGCGGATTCTTGGAAGCCGTCCATTACAAGCGACACGACCACCCGGAGCTACTGGTTCAGCTGGAGGGTCCTGCTCTCTGGAACGTGGATAGTGTTCTCGATATCTCTCGCATCGCTTCTCATCCGAAAGTATGAGCATTTCTGCAGCTGGAGGCATTGCGTCCAAGAAACCGAGCACCAGAAGATGGAAATCTTGTATGACGACGAGACATGGAGGCCATGTCTGAAGGGAGTCCACCCCTCTTGGCTGCTCGGATTCCGAGCTCTTGCTTTTGGTCTGCTCCTTGCAATGCTCGTCGCCATGGTTCTCATGGATGGACCAAGCATCTACTACTATTACACTCAGTAAGCTTTCTTAGGCAGTTGCTGAAAAGTACGCTGTCTTGGTTATAGTTTTATTTAGCCTATAGCAGGTTCATCTTCGACCCCAGAATCACGAACTACGACATGGTATGAGGAAATTGCCCGATTAAAATTCTTTGAGTACTTAGATGGCTCAACATTTTTGTTTTTCTCCTCTTTTGGAACAGGTGGACCTCTACATTGATCACCATTTATTTTGGGGTATGTTTTCCTTTCCTGCAGAGCCATCCCCAGTGTTCTTCTGTCTCAATTAAACACTATATGAATCATGCTAATATTTTTGCATTAGTGGCTTTGTTGTTGCATAGCTCGGTCTGTTGCTTTCCGTTCGTGGATGTATCAAATACCACAATGCAGCAGGAGGCGAAAGGGTTGACAATGTGGACATCAACTCGGAGCTGGGAATCTCTGCAGCTTCCACACTGACAGAGACTTCCATGAACTCCAGCTCTTTGAAAGCACCAGGCAGAGGTATACACTATACTCGACAGACTTCAGACTTATGGGGTCACGCCTTTCAGATACTTTTCCAGGTAAGATCGTTCGACCTCAATTAACTTCCGACGAAGAAATAGATAGACAGAAGCTTCCGGGTAATGTTGTTCTCTTCCGATGAATGACTTCTTGTTTTTACCCGGGGGTGCGGTGGAAAGCAGATAAATGCGGGAGCCGTACTGCTCACAGATTCCGTGTTCTGGCTCATAATCGTTCCGTTTCTCATGGTGAAACACTACCCCCTGAGCTTCGTAAGTAGCATCTAAAAATGCTTCACTCCTTTTTGAGGTATGTCTGTTTCCTCTGGAATTTCTACGACAAGAACTTTTGGCCCTTTGCAGTTGGATATCAGTATGCATACGATCAATGTCATCTTGCTACTGATCGATACGGCTTTAAACTGCCTGGTAACGTCTCATTCTTATCCGCTTCTTTCCTTCCCCTCGCTATCCTGGTTCAGAAAAATCAAACTCCGATTTCCGAACGTTTCTGTTTTCCCCTTTCAGAGGTTCCCTCTGTTTCGGATCGCGTACTTCTTCTTGTGGACAGCCTTCTTCGTGGTATTCCAGTGGATTCTCCATGCCTGCTTCCCCATCTGGTAAAGTCTGGGAACCACATTCTCCTTTCCTCTCAATTCAATATCATCAAGATTCTCGGCTAATTCCCTGCAGTGAATTTGCGTGTCTATATGATAGGTGGCCGTATCCATTTCTCGACTTGTCTTCCCAATATGCTCCAATATGGTATGCCTCCTTACTTTAATATCTCGACCCCGAGCAGAATAGTCTCTTGTGGACCCTTTAAGATGTTCTCTGTTCTTGGGGGATTTTAAGGTACTTGTCAGTGGCATTGATGCACCTTCCTTGCTACGGAATGTTCGCTCTCGCGGTAAAGCTGAAGCATTTTCTTCTGGTAAGGTGGTTCCCTCAGTCCAGTCAATGTGAGAGGTAACTGGCTAATCAAGATGGGACGCAAAACTCGCAGAACAGATAATGTTCGGCTCAGCTTCGACTGGTGCGATGAATCGACCAGCAGATACGGAAAACGGGGATCGGCGGATTATTAGAGCCCAAAGCCGCCAGGATTAGTAGTTACTCAAAGAGTGAAGAAATAGAGACCATGGCAGAGCTCGATGGACTGACTCATAGTCAAAAGGATGTGAAGCGAAGTTCTTGGTTAAAAGCAAATGGCAATGATGATTCATTAAAGAATAGTAATGATGATGATACACGAGAAAAAAAATTTCTATAATTAGTAAGAACATTTTTCCCCTTTTTCATCTCTTTACCTTTTCCATTTTGTCAAATTTTATTATATACATGTAGTAGGATTATGAAAATACGCACCATTTTTTTCAAATCGGCCGGATTCCACGTCACAGGGTGCTGGTTCGAACGTCACGTCAATCAGTCAGCCCACCGACCAACGGCTTTTCCGCAATGCTTTCCCGAAGGTGGGCTATCATGAGGCCCGACAAGAACTATGAACGCGCGGTCTGGTCCACCGTGGCACTTTTGAGCGCGTTAATACATATATACATGTATATATATAGCCGTTAATTTGAGCCAGTCCGATCTATTTTTGGGCCGTATCAGGACGGTTCACCATTTTGACTGTCCGAAAATTTCGGTTACCGTACGAATTATATAAATAATTTATTAATCTAAAATTTATATTAATTTGAAAAAAAAAACTTAAAATAATAGTTAAAATTATCGTTTTTAAAATCAAACCGAACTGAAAACCGGTTAATGCATGTATTTATCGGTTCATTGGTTATATCATAATTCAACGAACGAAACTGCACATTTAATAAATAATAATAATAATATAATATT